>CAJNDT010001128.1:0-83738 GCA_905221615.1 Symbiodinium sp. CCMP2592
GTGAGGTCGATCCTCCTCTTGCCGAGTGCACTTCTAGAGCTTGGAAGTGGGCACCACTCCTTGCTTGTTTCCTGCAGCCACTACTTCTGGTAGTGGTTTCCACACCAGCTTGCAACCATGCCGCGCACTCCCAAGTGGATCCCGTGCGCTTGTGGGTACCACTGGGCCTGGAAACGCCAGGTTGAGTCAGGGGAAAATACCCACTGTGCGTACTGCGGCAGAAACTGGCAGAAGCAGCTGGCCAAGCAGCAAGCAAACAAGGAAGCCCGTACCGAGAACTCCCAGAGCCCCCGAGCTGTCTGGGAGGACGGTCGCACCAAAGGCAAGGGAAAAGGAGAGGGAAAGGGTTCTAAGAACCTTTCAGGTGGCAAAGTCGGCGCGGTACTCGCGGGTCTTTGGAAAGACCTACCAGAGGCTGCCCAGAAAGCCTTTCAGGAGGTTGGGTACAGCCCACCTCGGCCGAAAGGGCCACCGCCACCCCCGCCAGGACTGGACCTCCAGTCCCTCCTTAAGGGCAGGATGACCGAGAAGGAGTACAACGCTGCCAGGGCCGTGGTCTACGCGGGGGCAGGGCTCCACGTCCAGACCCTTTTGGAGGCCGCGGGGATCCCCCCTCCACCAGATGAGGACCTCGACCGGCCGGAGCCCACGCCCCAAGAGAAGCTGACCAGGTGTGTCAGTGACTTCAAGAAGGCCACCAACCAGATGAAGAATCTGGTGGAGAAGAAGGCCAAGCTCCAGGCCCGAGCGGACAAGCTCAAGCAGGAGCTGGAAAAGCTCATTGGGGACGTGGACCAGGTCGACAAGGACATTAAGGCCAAGGATGTCGAGATCCAGGAGACGGCCAAGGCTTTCAAAGAGATGACGGCGGACTCCACCAGCACCGCCTTCAGCGCCTTGGAGGCGGTCCTTTCGGAGGCTGGTCATGAGCTCAATGAAGCCACCCGCGCCAAAATGAAGGCTGCCTTGGTCGGGAAGGAGGACCTCCCCCCGGACCCCTTCATCGTGGGTTTCAGAGGGCATGATGAGTACTTCCCTCGAGAGATGCCCCCCATGTACGGGCCTGCCCGCACCGATCCGCATGGGAAGCGCCCCACACCTTTGGAAGGGACGAAGCCCGAGGGAGCTGCAGGCAGCGACAACCCCGAATAGGGGCGCCTAGGCCAGGGGAACCCTGCCTTCCCCCTGGCCCTCTCTGGGCCACGGGCCCCCAGGCAGGTTTTGCAAGGGCAGCCGCCCAATCAGGCCCTTCTCCGACCGTCATTGGAGGTTTTGCAGGCCTTTTCTAGCAACCAACTTGCTCTTTTACCGAGGGGGAGTGGTTCGCCACCCCACCGTGGCCAGGGGTCACACAAGAGTAGAGTTTTTTGCAAGTTTTGCAAGTGTGATCTGCACGATTTAGGCAGCACTCACCTGTTTTGCGCGCGATGCAAAGTCTTTCATAAAACCCCGGCGGCGCTGCGTTGGGAGCCAGCGCCGGCCCGATTTGTTAAGGCGCCCTACCAGCCTCTTTCCCTGAGGCCTGGGCACGGCCTTTCGATTAGGGGTAGTGAGCTTTTCACCCCCTTTTCATCAACCCTGGTGTCGCAAGGTGTCCTCACGCCAACGTGTTCGGACAACCAGAGCGCCCAGGATTTTCCCAGGCTCTCTGGGCCAAAATTTTTTCCAACCGGATGGGCCTTGGACCCTGAGCAGGAGCTCCCTGCCCCAAGTGGTGCCTTGGAGGTGCTGCCACGGGGCAAAGGGGAACCTACGGGTTCGGGGTTCACCCCACCCGCCAGACCTGTGCTGTGCCTGGCCAAGGCCCTAGGCATCAGCCCGTCTCGCGGGGTATGCAGCATGGCCCACGGCCCACGTGGGCGGCGTAAAGTGCAACAGGACTTCCTCTGGGAGTCCACTCGAAAACATCGTGCGGCCCACCGGGCTAGGAGGCAGCAACTGGCCAATTCTCTTTTCTGGCAATCCTGGCCTCCCGGTCCTGAGCCGTCCAGCGCCAGACCGAAGGAACAGGGCTCCACATCGCCCCCTTCCCCCCCTGGTGACGCAGGGCGGCGGCCCCTTACCCCCCTCGGTCGGTCTCCTCCGAGACTCAGAAAGCGAAGGCCTAGCACTCGGGGGAAAGCGGGCAAGCCCCTCCCTGACCTCGAGCCTAAGGCAAATCCAGTTCAGGCCCTTGCTGCAGGGCTCGCAAATGAGCTTCGGACGCACAACGACTGGAGCAAGTCCGAACCCCAGGCTCTAGCCCTCGCTGAGGCCCTGGAAGGAGCCGATGAGGCCAGCTTGGGTTACCGGGTCTCATATGAGATCCTCGAGGCCATGCAAGGCCACTCGTGGCTGGACCCCATCACCGCCGCGGCTTTCCTGGACGACCTCGCGGCTCAGGGGCACCAGGGATGTCAGGAGTCTGTTGTGTTTGTCAGTGCCAACATCACAACGTGGACTCCGGATATTCTCAAATGGCACCAGCCGCAAAAAGGGCCCCTTCTCATCCAGGAGCTGCACTTGGGAGATGAAGGTGCCAAAAAACTGCGCATAGAGGCTTTAGCAAGAGGGTACCATACTTTCCTCCCCCCTGTTGAGGGCCCCAGACCCACCAAAGGGGGACTGGCCACACTTGTGCCCATCCATCAACAGGGACGTTTCAGAGGAGGGTACCTCTCTGACGAAGGGATCGGCTTTTTGTTGGTCGAACTCCCCAGGGTTCGCCATTCTATCCTCTTGGTCAACCTGTACCTTAAATCAGGTGTTGGCATCACTGGGGCGCCCAACCCGGAAGTCCTCGCCCGACTGAAGCCCCTCCTGCGCCAAAATTCCAACTGGATAGTGGTTGGGGACTGGAATTTCCCATCGCAGGAGCTGGCTGAGACCACCCTGCCAGAGGCCTTTCGTGGGCGGATTGTCGCCCCACCGGAGGCGACGATAACTACAGGTAACTGTCTTGATTTCGCCCTGGTCTCCACCAGTGTCGCTTCCCTGTTTACCTGTGCTGCCAGTTGGCAAGTGCCCTTCCGGCCTCACGCTGCCCTGGAGTGCTGTTTTAACACCCCCGGGGGCCAAGTCGCCTTGCGGCAACTTCCAGCGTTTCCTGGGGTGCTTAAAACAGCCAGCACCGGTTCTCAAACCGGGGCCACTGGTCGGTCTGACAGCCTCACCCAGGACTCGACCTTGTCTCAGCTGACCCCCGGTGGCGGCCCTTTGCTTGGTGCTTTCGGGTCGGAGGTGATCCAGGGCACTCTGGCCAATCGCCAATTTGCCGAACTCACCCACCGGTTCGCGGTGGAACACTTCACCAAACCCGGAGGGCGTGGGTGCACCCGGCCCTTCGTGTACAAACCCCTCATGCAGCCGAAGGAGGGCTATCCGTGGTACGGCAAGGAGGCGGCCTGGTGGCAAAAACTGCAACTTGCCTGGGACAACCCAGGCACCAGCAGAGCCCGCTTCGAGGCCCTTCGGCGGTGCTTTCCTTCGTCGTGCACGGAGGTGCTGCAGGCCAAACTTGAGAGTGCAGGCCTCTCTGGCCTCAGCCCGGAAGAGGTGCTCTGCAACGGGGAATCCAAAGGTGACTCCCGGGCTGGGATCCGTGCTGTTGTCAGGAGCATGTGCCAGGCCGCCATCGAAGAGTCCAGGTCGCGCGAGACACGGGACTACCAGGAGTGGCTTACTGGGGCCTCTGTGAAAGGCCTCCGGCCGCTCTTCCGTACGGTCAAAAAGCAGGAAGCTGAGGTTGCCCGCCCATTCGTGGACGAACCGGCTGAAGCCCGGCCCTACCTCCGACTGCAGCAGTGGGCTCGCCTATGGGAGTCGAAGGGCCAGTCTCCTCCTCCCATCCAGGGCCTTAAAGAACGGGCCATTGCTCAAGCCCAGAGACTTCCGGCCGTCACTGGGGAAGAGTTCCAGCGGCTCATTCGCCGCCTGCCTCTAAAAGCGGCGGGTGGGGATGGCTGGTCCCTTGAGCTGCTCAAAGCCCTGACACCGGGTGAGGTTTCCTCCCTGGCTTCGTTTTGGAGGGAAATCGAAACCACGGGAGAGGTGCCACAGCAGATGACCTTCACCATCTTCACGATGCTCGCTAAAAACGAGAAAATCGAAAGACCGATTGGTTTGATGTCTTCGCTCTTGAAGCTCGGGATGAAGGCCAGATGGCACCTAGTTGAAGCGTGGCTTCGCGACTACCGCGCTGAGCTTTGGTGGGACTGCGCTTTGCCGGAGCGCTCCACCTATGATGCCTCACTCCGGAGAGGCGTCTGCTACGAGGCCGCGCGCGTCGACGGTCTCCATCGGTGCTCTTTGTTTGTCGACTTGAGTACCTTTTATGAGACCGTGGTTCACTCCACTCTCTGTGACGCCGCGCTCACTGCCGGATTCCCGGATCTTTTGCTTTTCCTCGCTATGGAATCGTATCGCGGCGGCAGAGTGATCCTTTCCGACGAAGTCGCGTCGCCCGTTGCTTTCGCTCGCCGCGGAATTATAGCGGGCTGCCCTTTAGCCCCTACCCTGAGTAAACTCGCTGTGGGCGAGCCGATCCGGCAGTGTTGCTCTGGACCGCATGTCAACCACGTAGATACGTGGATAGACGACATCACGGTAGATACTGAACATCACAGCCCGGACCAAGCAGCGAACTCAGTCATCAGGGTCTTCAGACGGCTGCATGCCTCGCTTTCTGCCGCTGGGTACCAGGTCTCTATCGGCAAGACCTATTTCCTGGCGAGCAGTTCCCAAGCCGAGCGCGCCTTGCGGCGAAAGTTGGGAGAGGGTGACCCCCCCATCCAGAGTGTTGCCAAGGACCTGGGGATGACGCTATCAGCTGGCAGGAGACGGTGTACTCGCCTCTCCACGGCGCGGCGGACCAAAGCCAATGCCAGACTGGGCAAGCTACGCAGCCTTAAGGTCCGCAACATTAAGGCCAGCAGCCGGGTGTTTTCCATGTCCGTGCTGGCATCGGGGATCTGGGGGCACCAGGCCCAAGGGGTGAGCCCCAAAACCATGAAATCGGTGCGTTTCCAAGCTGCCGCCATCACCGGCAAGGTTGGCACGGGCAGTGTTGAAATCGCGCTGGAACTGGGCGCCTGGCTGGTAAAGGACCCCAGGGTGGCAGTTGTCACCCAGCACTTCAAGGCCCTCTGTCGGGTGATGGTCCGCCTCCCTGACCGCGAGCAGCTGGACCGCACGTGGGCGCAGCTCACTACCCAGCTCCAGAGGAAAGACAGATGGCGAGTGGTCTGTGGACCGCTGGGGGCCATGATAGCCTATCTGCTGGATCTCGGGCTTGTGGCTCCCACCCCGGACCGTTGGCTTTTCCCCGCAGACCTTTGTCCTGCTACCCTGGCAGGGACCCCTGAGGACTCTGGGGTGGTGGCCCTCAACCCCCTCCTTCGGAGGCATTGGTCCGCCATCCTCTCGTGTTTGACCAGCGCCTGCCACAAGGCCCGGCGGAAGGCCATCAGTACCCAAACGGGTTGCAGCAGTCTGGCCTCAGGTGTGGACACTACGGTTCCCACTGCCCTTGTTAAAAAGGCCCCGCGGATTAAGTCTGCCGCCCTGCGAATGGCCTGGCAGGGAGCCTTGAAAAACCGGCATGTCCAAGCGGGCCAGCAATGCCCCCTGTGCAAGGTGCCCCTCACCCAGCACCACGTCGCCACCGACTGCAGATGGTGGTGCGGCAAGGCACCCCCTCCTCCCAAACACTGGGAGCGCCTTACTACCCAGTTCCCTTTCGACTGCCTATGGGAACGGGGCCTGATGCCGGCTCAGGCCACCCAGCTTCAGGGGTACTGCTGGGGCCCGCAGTCGGAACGGGCCGATGGTGTTTGCAAAGAGGCCAAGTGGCCACAGGGGCTTTTCTATTCCACGGACGCCTCTGGCGGGCCCTACGCGGCCGACGCCAGGGGCAGAATAGTGGCCTGGGCCATCTGCGCGTTCACCTGGACGGAGGGTGCCCCTCTCCAGGTAGGCCAACTCACTGGCCTCCTCCCCCCAGGGAGTTCAGTGTGCGAAGGGGAATGCTTTGCGGTCGCAAGGCTCGCCTCGCACTTGGAGGAGCGGGCTGACTGCACCTCCGACTGCAGTGCGGTGGCCAAGCAGCAGTCACGCGCTGTCAAGCCATGGGTATGGGCCCAGGCCCTTGATAAGGCGTCTCTGGCGCAAGTCACGTGGACCAGGTCCCACACCACGGAGGCCGAACACGCGGCTGAATTCGGCCCCGACCAGAGCTGGCGCCGGACCATCAACGCCAAGGCTGACGCCGCTTGTGGCGAAGCTGCGCTTGCCGCCATCGCCCACTTACCGCAGTGGGATCCATCCCCTGCAGATGATTTGGCGCGAGAGGTGGCGCAACACCTCCAACGAAAAGCCGAAGTGCTACTTCTGAGCACCGACAGGCCCCCATGGGAGGCCGTCGGTGACAGCCCGGTAAAGGGCAAGAGGTCCCCCCGCCCGGAGGCCAGGCTTAAGGTGAAACAGGCCAAACCTCCTCAGAGGCAGCATCGACCTGGCGCGGATGGGGGCATTAACAAAAAACAACGCCTGGAAGCCTTAATGGCAGGGGAAGGCCACCATGGGCACCAATTTGAGTGGAGCCATACGAACCCCAACAACCACTCCCTGGTTTGTAAGGTTTGTTCCCTCTTTATCCAGCAGACTCATTCTTCCGAGGCCTTCCGGCGTCTGGAGGCACAGCCGTGCGCTCACCGGCCGCTGCCCGACCTCAGCAACTTTGGCCTGCACGCGTCCCACTCATTCTACTGCATGGGGGCAGTCCTCCTTTGCACCAAATGCTATGCGGTCCACAAGCCAGGGCAGCTTAACCCCACGGCTGTGGCCAAATCGCAGTGCGAGGGGGCCTCCCGCGCCCACAAAAAACGTGGCACCCAATGGGCGGCCAAATACCTTAAGGAGACGTCCACCCAGGACACTCTCCAGAAGGTGCTTGGACGTGCAGGGAACGAGGGATCTGGTCTCTCGCAGGGGAGTCGCCTTCACAATCCCGGCTCGGTTGCCGACCCTAGTGGTGAGGACAGGGTTGAGGACCCCTCCCCTCAGCCTTCTCGCGCCCCGGAACAGTTTTCCTCCATAGGCCAAAGCAAAAGAGGCAGGCACTACCAGCCTGCTCCGAAAGCCGCTGCCCAAGGCCCGCCAGGTACCACTCAGGCGGCAATTAGCACAAAGGCCAAACGGGCCTCGAGCCTCCCTGCGAGACCACCGCCGGGCAGAGGGTCGGAGGTTCCCTCCCCTGCGCTGAGGGAGCCCGAGTCAACCCTTCAGGCCAGCTCTAGGGCCCTTAGGGTCAGCGGTAGTGGTTCCCACACCGCGAGGGAGGCCCACACAGAGACCTCTGGGCACCACGAGGGGGATGAGGCAAAACCTGTGGAGAGAAAGCAGAAGCCTGCGCGCGCGTCTGGTTGTAAGGCCCCAAGACCCTCAGGCTCCAAGTCCTCCGCCCTTGCCCCCCTTTTCTCAGGTCAACCCAAGGCCCCTGAGGCTCCTGTGTCTGTTGGTGATGTTGGGGAAGGGTCTGCTGCACCCACCCCGAAGCCCAAGCCGAAGCCCAAGCCTGTGACTCAACCCAAGCTCCGGCAGTTCTGGGCCCAAGGTGGGAAGCCTTAGGAAGCCGTAGCCTTGTAGGCACTTTCCTTAAGGGCCCCTTTCCCCCTTGTCACCAGGGACGCAAACACCTACCTCTGACGCAGTTCTCCCCAAGCCTTTAAAGCGCAGTAGCTGCAGCCATGGCCCACGTGCACCTCTCGCTTCCCCGGCCTTAGCCCTCTCACTTTTCGAGATGGGCTGGGAATGGGAAAGGAGGTGGTGCTACCACTCCTGGAGATGGGTCTGGCGAATGGTTTGGAACGGACCAGAACCGTTTGGGGCTGACTTCTGGGAGCCCCCAGCCGAGCCCACAGCAGAGCAGACCGCCAGCCACAGCTCCACCTCGGGAGCTTGTGGTGATACCGGCGGCTCTGATGGTCCCACCACCGGTTGGCGGGACTGGCAAGGTTGGTGGGACGAGTGGGACTGGACCGACCAGGCTGGCGACACCGGTGCCAGCGGGTCCAGGGACATCCCACCCGCCTCCTCTGAAGGGCGTGGTCGTTCCACCCCTTCAAAAGGGCGAGGCAAACAGCCCTCCGTCCACAGGGAGGACAAGGCCCTCGTCCAGGCCTACCGGAAGCACGTGGACGAGCGTGCCAAGAAAAACCCCGATGCGAGGCGGGTTTCGGTTTCCCGCAAGCGTCCCCCTCGCAGCCAGAGGGAGGCCCTTAAGGCCGAAAGGGATGGGTCCAACCCTCCCAAGGCCTCGCCGGACGACAAGCCGCCTAGAGTCCGCACCCCACCGCCTTCCAGACGGACTGGCGGTAACAGCAAAGGGGCGGCAAAGGCTGTTAAAGCCTCAACCAGCTCTACGGAAAGTTCCGAGAGCAGCCCCCCGACGGCCCCGGCGGAGCCTCTAGAGCCAGAGGACCAGGAAGAGATGCTGCCCTGGTCCCGCCGCATCGTTCAAAAAACGACGGCGGTAAAGTCGTCGGCCAACGACCCACCAAGCAGCTCTGGAGAGGAGATGGAGCCTGACCCACCCTCTGCTGCGCCGGGTCTCGGCACCGTGACGGCACCCTCCGACCAGGAGGCCACCCAGGTGCCCACAGCCGCACCCATGGAGGAGGTGCCTGCCAAAGACGAGACCACAACCAAGGATGACCCCATTTCCGGGGATCCGGTCTCAACAGGCTCAACCTCCCCTTCCAGGGTCGAGGAAGGAGCAGGTGGTCCGGCCACCAGCCGCGACACGTCCTCCGCGGGACCTGCTGGCACAGCCAGTGAGCAGGATCCTGCTCTTCAGGAGGCGCCACCTAAGTCCCCGGGGCGTGAGACCCCGCCTGCTGGCCCCCCGGTCTCCTACGGCCCAGGGGAGGGGACTCAGAGGGAGAAGGGAGCCCCTAAAGCCCCTCCCAGCCACCTGGCACCTGCCAGTGCACCGAGGGCTGAGGAGCCTCCTCCCCTCCCTCCTCCTCCCCATCCTCCCGATGGAGGAGCAGCTCGCAAGAGAAACAGGGGCGATGTCCCGGGCGGTGCCCCGGCGGCGACCCAGTTCATGCGCCTCGACATAGAGTGTCGCCAACCGCCGGAGGCGAGATGGATCGCCCTGGCAGTGAAGCCCTCAGCCCTCGCCTCTGAGGTGCTCAGCCTGTGCCGCAACAGGCTCAAGCTGGGGGGTTTGGACTGCCTCCAGGTCTGGCCAGACGAGGCGGTCCTGGACTTGCGGTTGCCCACGGGCGACCAACTCCGTGAGGGTGAAAGGACCCTCATGGCCACTGGGCCCTCGGCCCTGCAGCCGGAGGTCCCCGAGGCCAGCGAGCCCTCCCTCAGCGAGGCTGCGGGGTCTACAGGAGGGACGGGGTGCCCCCCCCCAGGAGCCTTCTTCGGAATCAGCTCCTGTAGAGGATGTGGAGGCACCACCCTCGTATGGACCCCACCGTGCAGTCCACAGCCCGGATGGGCTCTTTTGTTACGCTTGTAGGGTCAGGTGCCCTACAATCGAACATATGCAAGCCCATTTCATGACCCCCGGGCATCAGGAGCGGGTCAGGAGGTTTTTGGCCTCCTAGCCTCCCCTCTCCTTTGCAGAGGCAGGAGGCTCTGCAGGGTGAAGGGTTCCTCCCCTCCGGGTGAGGCTCCCTCCCTGTAGGACTTTCGTCCTGTTTCACTGGGATGTGGCTCCCCACTCCCAGGAAGTGGCTACCCACTCCTGCCAGTAGCTCAGGCAGGTCAGGCACCTGTAGCTCAGGGTAGGAGTAGCCACTGCCGCCATTTTGGCGATGCCCGCAATCGCGGATGACTCCAAAATACTTGGAGTTAATTTGTGCATGTCGGACAAGCCTACGGGCTGCTTCTGCGAAGCGTGCGAGAGAAAAGTTTGCTCCTGGCTCAAGTTTTCGGCTCAGGCCCTGGTTTACAGGTGGGCTCGGCGCGGAAGTCATCCAGCAACCAGTCCTGGGCTCTAACTGCGTTTTCAACAGTCCTCAAACGCGTGAATCCCAGGCTTTGCCGTTTCTTTTGTGCCATTTTATCCCACCGGTAAGGGCGTCGGCCCTCGGGGGAGCGTGCGGCAGCCACAGCCAAGATGCCAAAGTCCAAAGGCAAAGGCATGATGGGCAGCTACACTGTGTGTCGGTGTGGCCAGTGGATCTTCGATAAAAGGATCGCCAGCCAACCCAAGTGCAGCTGTGGAAGGCAGTGGCCGAAGCCGCGGCAGCCCGCCCATGAATGGGGGGACGCTGCAACGCCACCGCGGCGATGGGGGGGACCACCCGCCCTGAGCCAAACACCGCCGAAGTTTCCCAAGGGAGGGAAGGTGGTGCGGGCCTTAGAAGGGGTGTGGACCCTCCTGCCAGAAGAGGCGCAGGAGCACATGAAAAGAGTGGGTTTCAAGCCGCCTGTGGTCGCTGAGCCTTCCCCCGAAGAGGCTTTGCTGGAAATGCTCAAGGCCCACGAAGCGGCGCTGCCAGATGAGATCCGCTTCCTCCTGCAGACCCAAGGGGGGCCGCCCCCGACAGCCACTGAGGTGGAGATCAAGGCCACCAACGACCTGAAAGGGGCCTCGGGCCGCCTAAGGGACTTGGGCCATAAGAAAATTCGCCTCCAGGGGCGGATAGATGAAGTGAAGGCGACCCTTACGGGGCTGTATGGGGAGATGAAGGAGCTGCTCCAGGAGCTCAAGGAGGCTGAGGCCAATATGGATGCCTTAGCCCAGGACTTCAAGGCCAAGGTGCTTCAGACCCCCACTTCCCTGGAATGTGAGGAGTTTGACTGTGCCAAAGCCTTGGCTGAGATGGGAGTGATCCTGGACCATGATCAAGGCCAGCAGCTGAAAGAGGCCCAGGAAGCGCACAGGGTGAAATCTCGCCAACACTTGGCGGACCAGGCCCTGAGGAAGGTCGGCTGCCCGCCGGGCCTCGGCTCTCCAAAAGGGGCCCCTCCGGGGCCATCCTTGTGCCAGCACCTTTTGGATCTGGGCATTCCCCTCACGCCTGAGCAAAAAACCGCGGTGGCAGACACCCCGTGGAGCCCTAAGCTCACACCGGAGGCCCTGGAAGCCACCATACAAGAAGGCGCTCATGAGATGGAGGTGGAAGAGCTTGAAAAAGGCAAGGAAGCCATTGTCAAGCAGCTTGAGATCAGGCGCAGGCGCATTCAAAACACGAGCCAGGAGGAGAAGAGCAAGCCGGCGGAGGCGCCCAACCGCAGCCGCTCGCCTAAATCCCGAGCCTAGGGAAAGGGCCGGGAGGGCTCCTGGTGGGGCCTAGTGTTGGGATACTGGCCCACAGCGGAGCCTGTCCCCAGGCCAGAGATGGCGGCACTTAGTGCCAGTTTTGTGCCTTGTAAGGTCTGGGCACGACAGGGAGGTGCAAGCCCCGTACACGAGGAGTTTTTTCAGACCCGGCCTCTCCGGAATGGCGGGAGGTTGTTTCGGGCCCTAGGGCCCGCAGTTTTGCAAAAGCTTCTGCCGAGCCAGTGCCCCTGCACAACAGATTCGAGGCCCTACAGGCAGAACCTGTTCAAGAGTTTGTCTCGCTTCTGGAAAAAGCGTGTGTGGAAGGCATGGCCCAGCATGAATCCAGTTTTGTGGAGGTGGTGGAAAAACTTGAAGCCCCTCCAAAGTCGCTATTGGAATGGGCAGCGGAGCAGGCCATTGAACAGTTGTCGGTCCGCCGCAGTGACCCCGAAGCTTGCCTTGCCGCGATTGAGGACGCGGCGCAGCAACCGGACAGGGTCCAACCGGAGGCGGCCCTCAACTTGCTGGTGGCAAATGTCACCAGTTGGAGAAAAGAGGTCTGCACGTGGATGCTCACAGACCAGCCTGATGTAATCATGCTGCAAGAAACCCATGTTGCGGAAAAGCAACAGGAAAGCATGCAGCTTGCACTCGAAAAGGCAGGATACGTTGCTTGGAACCTCCCAGCCCACCCAACCAAGGGGGGCAACAACATGGGGGGTCTCCTGGTCGCGGCCAGGAAAGACAGGAATTTCTGGTTGCTGCGCTCTTTTGGGATAGATGGGAAAGGCTACGTGGCCATCGGAGGCCGGGCTGGTGGTCGGGATTTCATTCTCCTGACTGTGTACCTGGAGACTGGAGTGGGCCTCCATGGGGGGGTGAACCCCGCCCTCATGGGGGACCTGATCGCCTTCATCAAGGGCCTTACGGTACCGTGGCTCATTTTTGGTGACTTCAACCTGCCAGTTGGCGAAATGGAGAATACCTCTGTCCCAAGGGAACTCAATGGGGAGGTGATCGCGGTAGGCAGCCCCACTACCCTGCATGGGAGCGAAATTGACTTTGGAATTGTCAGCCGGTCTTTGTGTGATAGTGTTTCTATCCAGCAAGACTGGGAGGTCCCTTTTCGCCCACATTGCGCACTGCGAGTGGTATTCCGTGTGGGGGATTTCCGGGCCCATGTGCTCCAAACCGCGCCTTTCCAGAGGGCGGTCGACCCAAACCCGGAACCCTTTGATACCACACAGGGGCACCGGGTCCCTGCCTTGCTTTTGGAACCCCGCAGAGACGACGAGGCCACCACGGCCTTTGCGGATTTCACAGCCAGAGTGGAGGCCAGTCTTCATCCCAGGACCAGAGGCGGTCGCGGCCACCAGGTAGAAGTGAAGACCGGGCCGCTGCTCCCGCCGAAGCCCACAGGATATGTATGGACAGGTGGACCCGCCAAGTTCTGGGGGCGCCTAGCGGTCCTGCACAAGAAGGGCGCAAAGCATGGACTTAGCATGAAGGCCCAACAGGTGTTGCAGCAGCATCTGCAAGAGGTGCCCAATCATTGGGGGGTAGGTGATGGACCCACCCTGGACCAAGCAATGCAAGAACTGACTGCCAACTGTGCCAAACCGGGAACCCAAGGCCGACAGGCAGGCAGCATCATAGAGGCCCAGCGCAAACATCACTTGCAGCTGCACCATAGTTTTGGGGCAGCCCAGTACCAACAATGGTTGGAAGGTGCCTCCACTGGCGGGCTAAGGCCCCTTTTCCGCAGCCTCAAAAAGAACGAGGCGCAGGCTTCCAGACCGTACCTCGAACTAGCGGTGGAGGTGAGGCCCCACGCAAGGAGATCCGCATGGGCAGAGTTGTGGAAGCCGGGGGGTGTGCAGCCCACCCAAGGAACGGCAGCCAGACAGAGGCTCCAGCAAAAGGCGCGTGAACAGGCTCAGAGCACAGTGGCCCTAACCAAAGAGGCCATGGCAAAGGCCTTTGCTAGACTCCCCACCAAGGCCCCAGGGCCGGATGGTTGGAGTTACGAAATGCTCAGGGCCTTGCCTGAGGATGCCGTCGCTGAGTTGGCGGCCCAGCTCAGAGGATGGGAGCTGTCCGGCTCCTTTCCTCAGCATATCGATATCACTCAGTATGCCATGCTGGCCAAGAGCCGAGAGGCGGAAAGGCCAATCGGCCTCACGCATGTGCTGCACCGGGTCTATTGCAAGATGCGATGGGACCTGGTCCGAGAATGGGAGGCATCGTACGACCTGACCTCGCCCTGGAACCAGGCCAAGGCGGGCAACAGCTCCCTGGACACAGCGTTGAGACGCATCCTCCGCGCTGAACTCAACAAGCGGGCCGGGAAGATCACCATCACCTTGCTACTGGACTTAACGTCCTTTTACGAAACAGTACCACATCAGGTGCTGTTAGAGAAAGGGGTGGTCCACCACTTCCCGGAGATGCTTTTGGAAAGAGCCCTCAGCTGCTACGAGGGCCCCCGGTACATTGAAACCCAGGGCGCCCTTTCTAGGCCCATCTGCGGAAGCAGGGGCCTCATAGCGGGCTGCCCGCTCGCTCCGGCTCTCTCGCGAGTGATCCTCCATGAGCCGGTCGCCAAGGCCTCCCAGCGCAGCACCACAGACCACGTCGATCTGTGGATAGATGACTGTTCGGTCGATACTGTCGATCAAAATGTGCAAAGGACGGCTGCGGCAGCTTTTGCCTGCTACAAGGAGCTCAAGCAGGATCTGGAGGCGCAAAGCCTGCAAGTCTCCACCAAAAAGACGGTCTTTGTGTGCTCCAGTCAAGCTGCTGGCAAGGCAGTAGAGGCCCTGGCTGGGCCTGATGGTCCCAAGGTTGTTGGAGTGGGCAAGGACCTTGGCCTGGATTCTGCAGCCGGTGCCAGGCGCAGGATCACCACCACTAAAGCCAGACACCAAAAAGGGGCCCGCAGGGCAGCCCAGCTCCAGTCTTTGAAAATCGGCAAAGTTGGCATCAAGGTGCGGCTCTACAAAGGATCCATCCTTTCCTCGGCCCTATATGGGCATGAAGGTGTTGGTGTTGCCCCCAAGAGACGGAAGTGGTTCAGGGGGCTTCTGGCACAGGTGCTGGGCCGACCAAATAATGCCAGCATAGGAGCCACCCTGGACTTTCATGGCAACAAGGTCGAGGACCCTTGGTACACAATCCTGGCCCAGCATTTCAAGGCCGTTCGCCGGCTTTTGCTGCAGTGGCCGGAACAGGACTTCGACAGAATCCAGCAAGGCTGGAACCGCCTGGAGGTGTGGCTAAAAGAGGCTGAGCACCCCTGGAAAAGGGCGGCTGGACCGCTTGGTGCCTGTTGGTGCTACTTGGATGAAATGGGATGGAAGCCGCTCAGCGTTCATCAGTGGACAATCGGGTCCAAAACCTATGACATCCTGCAGGCAGCTGAGTTCCATGAGGTCCTTTTCCTTGCCAAAAGATGGGTTAATGCCACCCGGCACCAAACCTGGGCAGCGATCGATGGGGGTCGAGGCCTTGAAACTGGCCCGGATTGGACCATGCCAAGGAAAATCCTGAAGAAGGCCGACAGCCTCACAGGAAAAGCCTTGAAGTCCATTTGGCAAGGAGCGGTCAGGGCGTCACCGCATGCCACCTGCCAAAGATGTGGAGTGCCGGCCACCAGAAGGCATGTTTTGTGGGACTGCCAATGGTGGAAAGAGCATGGTGAGACCGAACCGGCATGGTGGCCCTCCAGAGAGGATCCAGACTATCCAGATTGCCTTTGGGACTTTGGGCTCCTCCCAAGGGACCCTTCCTGGCCGGAATGCCAACATGCTCAAGATGAGGCCATTGAGCTAAAAGGCGTTTTGGCAGAAGGGGGGTCCGTCCCACCCGAAGCCTTCGCGGCCACGGATGCAACAGGGGGGTCTGAAAACGACCAGAGAACGCGAGAAGTGGTATGGGGTGTTACCTTCTACATCTGGAAGGAGGGCCAACCCCACTGGATTGGCTCAGCCACGGGACTGCTCAAGAATGAGCAAAGCGTCTATCGTGGGGAGGCCAGGGCCATTCATTTTGCGGCGCAGCAGCTCCAGCCTGGGGCAGATGTCGCAAGTGATTGCAAAGGCGCGGTGGTGAGAAGCCGCCGCGGCACCACAACTAAAGGCCGCCATCTTGACATCTTTGGTACGGCCCCCACGGAGCAGCTGGATCTGCATTGGGTCCCCTCTCACCTTACAGCTTCCGAATTTTTGGAGCAAGTCGGGCCGGGCCAAGAATGGCGCAGAGTCATCAATGATGAAGTCGATCGCCTTGTTGGGGCGAGGGCAAACACAAAAGAGGCGAAAGGCCGAGCAACCGCCCTCAAGCAATCTGATGCGCTGGCAGAGTCGGTTGCACTTTTCCTGGGAAGGCGCATGCAAGCATTGATGGGGTATGACAAAGATCAAGGCCCACAGGTTGTGTACCCCAGGAAGGCGGGCGAGGAAAAATCGGCAGAGTCGTCCAGCCCCTCGACCAGCCGGTCTTCGTTTCAAAAGAGAAGACGGACCAAGAAAGGCAAAACCCCACCGGCCCACGGGGGGGAGAAAGGCAAGAAGGCCCAGCCCGCCGAGGAAACCCCCATACCCACTGGGGCTCCAGAGCAGTCCGGCGGAGAAGCTGACGAGGCAGGCCAGCTCTCTTCCCATGGGCCGCCGAAGGCCATTTCAAGGCCAGAGGGGGGGGCCAACGAACCCCAACCCGCAATAAAGGAAGAGATGCCAAAGGTGGCAACGGAGAGCAGATGCGGGGAAGCAGGGGTCGCGGACCTTCCTACCACCCAGTTGCCGCCTGAGGCCAATAAGAGGCAAATCTTGTCGGCTTTGGTGGCAGGCCAAATCGACACTAAGGGGCACAGGTTCGTCAAGGGTGGCACGTCTGCAAACAACCTGCAGATCAAGTGCGAGGCATGTGGCTTGTGGATTCAACAGGTCGTTACCAAGCCCAATTTCAATAGGAAAGTTGCCAACTATTGCAAGGACCACCCCCTAAGTGTTCCTTCTCCGGAGTGGAAGTGGCATGATTCGCATGCCATGTGCAATGAAGGTTGCAGGTGGAAGTGCTCTCAGTGTCATAGTGTGCAGCCAGTTGGAGGCCTCACACCTGCAGTTCTTGAACGCTTTTGTGCACATGGTAAGCATGGTTTGCAGCGTAAGCGTGCGGCACGTGACACACTTGCAGCTGCTGGTACCCCTTCTGTGAAGCAGTTTTTCGCAAAGCCTCTTTCCTAGCGCGGCCACAGGTCCAAGATGGGAGCCCCAGGCAAAGGTAAAAGGGATCCGCCGCCCGATGGCCATGTCCGGCGGCCGTCCAAGAAAGACCGGGACAGGCTCAAGGCCTTAGGCCTCTGGAACCCTGGCGGCAAGGCCAAAGGCAAGGGTGAGCCCGCCAAAGGCCAGGGCAAAGCCAGAGAGCCTGACCCACCGCGCTATCGGGGGGACGGGGGCCGTGAGCACGACCCACCGCAACACCGGGGGTACAGGGACAGGGAGCCCGACCCACCGCACTACCGGGGGCACAGGGACAGAGAGCCCGACCCACCGCACCGACGGGGGGACAGAGACCGAGAGCCCGACCCACCGCGCTACCGGGGGGCGACGCCGAGAGCCGGAACCACCGCGCCAACGGGGGGAGGGCAAAGGCCAGGGCAGCGAGAGCGAGCCTGACCCGCAAAACCGGGGGGAAGGCCGCGGTGACCACAGGGAGCCACACCTGTCACCCCAGTCCTCGCCTAACAAAGGGAGTGAAAGCGGCACAGAGCGGAGCCGCACGCCCCCGGCTAGGCAGGAACCTGCCCGAGAATCCGAGGCGAAACCAGCCGATGCCGAGGCTGAGCTGTCAGACGAAGCCACAAGCCCGGCGGAGGCAGTGAAAGAGGAGTCCTCGGATTCCAAAGAATCGTCCCCAAAAGGGGCCGCGGCCTCTTCGGTGGCAAAGGAGGGGGGCTCGACCCACCCGGGTCAAGAGCAAAGCCAACCCTCGGCCACACAAGGGGGCCCGACCCACCCTGGCGAGGCCCCAAGAGAACCAGCAGGCCAAAAGGGGAGTCTGACTCACCCAAAAAGTGAGGAGGGCCCTTCTAGGCCAACATGGCCGGTGGAAGTGGGGGACACACCCCTGATCCTCTTCACGCCACATGTGAAGAGGTCTCACAACACTATCCACTGGCTTGCTCAGGTTGGGGACTCGCTAGCCCTACGGGGTTTCAGCGACTGCTATGCCCTCCTTGGAATAGGGGGCAGCCGGGCAACCTTCGAATGCCCAGGAAATCCCGCCTTGTGCTGGAAACTTACTTCCAGCGAGCAGGAGCCAAACCGCCGATCTGGCCATGGGCCAGAGAGTCGCCTAGGGCAAGTCATCCCCGGGATATGCGCAAGCAAGACCCGGGAGGTGGGCCCTGGAATCCTCCAAATTGGTACATGGGGCAAGGTGCCTGTGACCATTTTGGAGGTGGAGCGGCTAAGCCCAATGTACCCAGAACCATCCAGTGCAAGGGTTTTGCACATGGCGATGGTTATTCTGGGGGTCAGTTGTGCGGGCATGCTGTGCCGCGATTTAAATCGTGGCAACTGGGGCATCCGAAAGATGTCGCCAAATTCCTGCGTGGAGGAGATCGTTGTCGTCGACGCTGCAGATTGGGAGCCGCAATCTGCACCACCAGGCTTTCCTCCAAGGAGGAAACTTGAAAGTTGGTGGAACTGGATCCACCACAGTGCTCCCGCCACGGCGGACTGGTTGAGGGTGCAAGTGGAATCCCTTCACCGAGACCACCGGGCATTGGCTCGCACCTTGGTGGAGGAACTTAGCAGAAGCGATGCTGGGCAGTGGGTGGTGGCTTCACTCCATGCTCAGCGCATCCTCTGCTTTTCCCCCAGGGATGAGATCTGTTTGCTCAGGTCGCGAGCCAATGTCTTCACCAGCGGAGACTGGGATCTCCTCAGCCTCAAAGACCCACCTCAAGAAGGGGGCTGAGGGAGGTGGTCAAAGCCAGCAGAGCCCGCCTAGGCAGGGGGCACAAGGAGGTGAACAGCTGAGGCCATGGCCGGCTTCCTTTCCTCACCGGCACCGGGAGGCACAGGGCCAATCCTGAGGCTGCTTCAACCTCGCCAGCAAAAGCCTGGGAGGAGGGCTAGACTAGGTCCGAAGTAGCTCCTCCGGCAACCTCCCAACGGAGATTGGGAGGAACGGGGGATAGGAGTAGGCCTAGCGGAGGACGCCTTAAACAAGGCTGCCCTCCTCCTTTTGCTGTCAGAGTACAGCCTAGACCGAACTTGCCGCTACGGCGGCCGCGACTCAGAGCGCAAGACCGAGAAAAGTTTGCTCTCCAGCTTCTTCTTCCTCGTCTGGGGATTCCTTGAAGTAGGATGTGGTTGAGGGGCACCCGGCATTTGCGAGTTGAAGCTGAGGCTAAAGGGGTATAGGGCCCTTTCCTTTGGCCACTTCGGCTGCACTACGTAGGCTGTTTTCCCCCCTGTATCTTTACAGGACTTTTTTCCTCCCCTCTTGAGGTGAGTTTATTCCACAAAAGCTTAGACTGGAGGTGAGGTTGCCCTCCCCCAGGCGGTACAGAGGGGTTAGGTTTTGGTAGCTTGGTGCCTACCGGCTTAGGTTGGGTGTCACCTTTCCGGTTGAAGGCGCGCTACACTCTCTTTTAAGGTTGAAGGCCCGCTGCACTTTAAAAGTGCAAGGCCCAACCTGACTATCAAGAGGTGTCGTAGCTCCTGGATTGTCGTGAGGAGGGCGTTTCACCATCTCAGGAGGTGTCTCACACCCTGCCGCGGCGGTGGTGCGGTGACAGGGTAAGGCTAGGTGAGGTTGCCTCCCGGCCTTGAGTCGCCTGTGAGGCTCAAGGTGTTGTCTGAGGCGCGCTTGCTGCTCCTGTTATAAGATGTCTGCCCTCTCGGTCGATTCCACGGAGCTTGCACTTGAGGGCCTCTGGTCCTTAATTATTTGCATGCTTTTCCAAGCCTACGGGCTGCGACTTCTGTGCGCGATGGATCGAAAAGTTTGCTCCTGGCTCAAGGCCATGAGTGCTCAAGCCTCCAGTGCCGTCGTGGCCGCCAGCCTTGAGGCCGTAACTACGGGTGGGTCCTTAACAGGCTCGAACCTAACCGCTTGTTTCCTCGTAGGCTGCCTGTGCAGCAGGGGCGGGGTAGGTGCAGTTCCGGCTCAAGCCGAAGAGCAGTAGTTGCCATGGTGTGACACTTCCATGTGATTTTCTTGATTTTGCATGGTTTGGTCGGTTTGGCTTGAATTTTGCAGTGCAATTTCTTGCGACAAGTTTTGGCCGGCCCTCCTCGCGGAAGGGAGTTCTCCTGTAGGCGAACAGGCTGAGCAGTACTTACCTCTAGGGGCGTTGGTCTTCACTGTGGCTGCCGGTTTTTCAAGCACCTTTGTAGGAAACCTGTTCCTCTTTGCCCTTTGGACGATGCCCGTTTTGCCGCTTCTTTTCCAGTTAGCAGGCCCTAGTCCTCGCCTTAGGGCTGAGGACTGTGTGCTCGAAGCGGCTTTGTTTTATGCCTCGCTGGTCAGTGGGTTGCTTTCCCGGCCTGGACGTGGCACGCGCACTCATGACAGGCTGGCCTTCCCATGTGTGGTGTCATGCAGAAGGTTCAGTCTGGACCACTCGTGGGCTTTTGCTGAGCATCAGCAACTGCAATTGCCTGGGGTTCTTTGTAGGGTTGTGCTAGCCCTTGTTCCCTTTCATGCCTTTGCAGGTGCCATGAGGGGTTTTGCTGCATCCTAAACCCGCGCCTCGATTCTTTTGAGGCATGCTCTTATTATGCCCTGCAGCACGTCCCCGTCTGTTGTAGGCAGCTGTCGCTGCTGGGCGCAGGGACTCTGTGTGGCTTCCTGCTCGCTCCCGGCGTGGTTTCGCCTACTTTTGGCTGGTGGTGAGTTGTTTTAGGCACTAGGTGTGCAGCTTCCTGCTTGCTGACTGCACTTGGTGAGGACACGCGCCGGCGTGTGATCCTGCATAGCCTAGTTAGTTCTCGGCCAGCTGCCCGTGTGCAGAGGACTTTCGCCTTTAGGGGTTTAGGATGCCCTTAGTTGTTTGCCTCGCCTGCAGGCTGAGGTAGGTTTGGGCCCTCTGTTGGGATGTATGTGGCCTCCCAGCAGGCTCGCGCGCTAGCAGCAGTGAGCAGTCTTCCCTGACTCTGTGACTGCTCTTCTGCTGGCCTTGGGTTTAGGGCTGGTTTTAGGGATAGTTTCTCCGCCATGCTGTCTGCTTGCTGACAGTGGATGGCCGCACAGGCTGAGTAGGCTCCCTCCCCTTGCCTTGGTTTGCCCGCCTTCGCCCAGTAATTAGTTTTCTGGGTGTTCTTATAGGCACGCCATGGGTCTCACCTGGCAGCTGACAGGGATCTCGTACCTCCTCACTGGGCAAGTTGAGGCAGCGAGGTGCCTTTCCGCAGTCGCTCTTGCACTCCTCGCCTTAGGGCTGAGGATGTAAGGGTGATAGGCTTTGGTTTTTGCATTTGTGTAGTCTGTGATCTGCAGTCCAGATTGCCAGTTTGGCCCCTTCCCTTGAAGCAGTCAGAGGCTTCCCAGGGAACAGCCTGGTTCCTTTCCCTCAGGTAGGGAAGGTCCCCTGCTGTGCGGGCCTCAAAGTTTTGCCCTTTCCCTAGTGAGCAGTCAGCAGGTTTACTGGGAGCAGTCTTCGGGCTTCAAAGTCTCCACTCGCAGAGAGCATAGCAGGGCGTTGTTCCCTGCGCCAGCACGAAGTTGAGTTGAAGGGAAAGCGTCGCTCCCTGCGCCTTGTTGAGGGGAGTGCGTGGGCCCCGCGCTAAAGGTACCGAATTGAGGGGCGCTGCTCTGTGCAAGGTGAGGTTGAGGAACCCCTGGGCTGTGAGGGCTTGAGGCTAGGCACTTTACGGCATGTTGCCTCGCCTAGCTTCACTGAGTGACCTCGCCTCAGGGCTGAGGTCACTGCAAGCTGAGTGCCAGACTGAGGGTAGTGTCAGTTAGGTTGTACAGCTTTCACCTCTCACTGTTCGGCTTGAGCACCTGTCAGGGTTTGTCTTTCCCAAAAAGGGCTTGAGGAGTCTTGTCACTCTCCTTGCCAGTACAGTAGGGCTCTGACAGAATGCTTTCTTGGGGCTGAGGTCTTTTTGACTTCGCCCAGGGTCTGTGCAGGACTAGGTTTGTGCATACCACTTAATTCGGTGCAGCTTTTCGGACAGGCCTCTGGCCGTGGACAAGCGCCACTGGAATGAAAAGTTTGCTCCTTCTCAGGTCAACCCAAGGCCCCCGAGGCTACTGTGTCTGTTGGTGATGTTGGGGAAGGGTCTGCTGCACCCACCCCGAAGCCCAAGCCGAAGCCCAAGCCTGTGAACCAACCTAAGCTCCGGCAGTTCTGGGCCCAAGGTGGGAAGCCTTAGGGAAGCCGTAGCCTTTGTAGGCACTTTTCCATTTAGGGCCCTTTCCCCCTAGTCACCTGGGACGCAAACACCTACCTCAGTCGCAGTATCGTTCAGAAAACGACGGCGGTAAAGTCGTCGGCCAGGGCCAGGTCGGCCAACGACCCACCCAGCAGCTCTGGAGAGGAGATGGAGCCTGACCCACCCTCTGCTGCGCCGGGTCCCAGTGCCGTGAAGTCAACAGCCCGGATGGGCTCTTTTGTTACGCTTGTAGGGTCGGGTGCCCTACAATCGAACATATGCAAGCCCGTTTCATGACCCCCGGGCATCAGGAGCGGGTCAGGAGGTTTTTGGCCTCCTAGCCTCCCCTCTCCTTTGCAGAGGCAGGAGGCTCTGCAGGGTGAAGGGTTCCTCCCCTCCGGGTGAGGCTCCCTCCCTGTAGGACTTTCGTCCTGTTTCACTGGGATGTGGCTCTCCACTCCCAGGAAGTGGCTACCCACTCCTGCCAGTAGCTCAGGTAGGTCAGGCAACCTGTAGCTCAAGGTAGGAGTAGCCACTGCCGCCACTTTGGCGATGCCCGCAAACGCGGATGACTCCAAAATACTTGGAGTTAATTTGTTGCATGTCGGACAAGCCTACGGGCTGCTTCTGCGAAGCGTGTGCGAGAAAAGTTTGCTCCCTTTTGGCTCAAGCCATTTTGGCTCAAGTCTGGCTCGAGCCCTGCTTTCAGAGGTGGGTGTTCTGCGTAGGGAGCGTAGCTGTTTTCAACCGAGCCTCTGGGCCTTAACTGTCGTTGGGGCAACAGGACTCAAACAGGAATCCCAGCTTATCCTTTCGCGAGCCATACTTGTGCAGTGCTGGCATTTTGCCAGTCACTTTCCAGCGTGCAGGTGCCGGCCCTCGCCTCCAGGGCTGAGGGCTGTTCACTCGCCTCAGGGGCTGAGAGAACAGTCATGGCAGGAGGTAGGTACTATGTGTGCAAAACCTGTGGTCCTGCAAGCTGGATTTATGCCTCTAAAGTGCAGAAGTTTGCAAAGTGCAGTTGGTGCGGCAAGCCTTGGCCCGCTGATGTACCGCAGGCACCTTGGAGAGAACCTAGCAGGCCGCGACCTCGAACTCGGCAGCCGAAGCCAGCTAAGCTAGCAAGCTGCCTTCAGAAGGTGTGGTCCACCTTGCCTGCAGATGTGTGTTTGCAGTTTGAGCAGGCTGGCTTTAAATTGCCGGCCCCGAAGCAGGAAGATGTTGACCTACTCAGCCTTTTGCAGCGCAACCGTGAGGATCTCCCCCAGGAAGTCCTGGATGCTCTGCCAGCAGCACCGGTCCCTAACCCAGTGCAGGAAGGCAAGGCTGCAGGTGTTGAGTGGCGCAACTCCGTCGGTAAGTTGCGCGACCTTGGACAGCGCAAGCTGAAGCTGCAGGAAGACATTGACCTGGCCAAGGCAAACCTTAGGGCCATGCTGACGAAGATGCAAGATCTGCAGACCTCCATCCAGGAGGCACAGACTGAGGTCAATAAAGCCACTCAGGAGTATGAAACCAAGGTTCTCACGCAGTGCAATGAAGAGGCCAACCATGGAGTCGAGTCTGTGTTGCAGGCCCTGGGGATTCAGGAAGAGGCCCTTACAGAGGCCCAAAAGCGCAGTCTCGAAGCTCTCAAGAAGGAAAACGCAGACGAGGCCAAACGCCGCAAGACCCAGCAGCAGGAGCAATTCCCGCCTGGATTGCTCCCGAAGTCTACGGCACCCCCGGCCACCGAACCCCAGCAAAACGCCGCAGACGCTAAGGACTTGAACAGCCAGTCCGGCAAGGCGCGCAGTCGCTCGCCCAAGCGCGGTGACAAGGGTGACGAGCTTTAGGATCCAGGTGGGGGGTTGCGCGGGGGCCCCGGGTTTTGTCTTCCGGTTCTTTCTCTGAGTGAGGTTTTGCGTGATCTGGAAGTTTCGGAGCCAAGCGCAAGCCCTGACGCGTCAAACACCTTTTTCAAGTGCTGGCACTGTGGCCTCCCTTTCGTGCCAAATGCCGTGGGAGTTCAGTTTTGCATTTGCAGTGCCGAAATCCATGTCAATTACGCATCAAAACATGCTCAGGCCAGCATTTGCAGTGCTGACGTGGGCCTGGCCGTAGCCTCACCACCGGGTTCGAGGCTCGGATCTCCCTTGCAAGACCAGCCAGCCCAGCTCGAGGATGGGTTTGTTTTCCCCAGGACTGTATCCCGTCCCTTTTGGCCATCCCCTAGCTGTGCCCTGACTGGCCCAAAGTTTTTCCATCCCGCCATGTTTCATTCGCCGGAGGAGGGCGCCTCTTCGGAACCTAAGGTTGTGAAGAAACCATTGGTTAGGGGACCGATCATGTCTTTCTTGGAAGAGCATGGTTCCCGCTTTGACCATGCTGCGCCAACCCCACAGGATGCTGAACCTTTTCCTGGCCCACAAGGCCCACCGTCCCCTGCGGTGTGCAAGGTTGGGAAGAGCCTTGGTCGGTCAGGCTGGGGCTCTCTTCTCAACCTGAGTGCATATAAAGCTTTGCATCCTGCCTGGAACCAGGAGCCTGACCTTTTGCACCTCGCCGAAGGGCTTGAGGAGCAATGCCAGGAGGGCACCTTGGAACACTGGGCCCTTTTTAAGTCTTTGGAGGCCACTGAGATTCAGGATCACAGCCTTGAGACCTGGGCCCGCATCGCTCGTGCTTCTGAGGACTTAGTCCACTCTGTTTCCTCGGGTCAGCCTCGTACTTTTAAGTTTGTCTCGGCAAATGTGACTTCCTGGAGACCTGAACTTAGGCAGTGGCTGGTCTTTCACCAGTTTGATGTGGCCTTGATTCAGGAGCACCACCTTTCGGAGAGGGCCTTTCATGCTGAAACGGTGGCCCTCGCCAAGGCAGGCTACCATGTCCATGGCCAGCATTCCCCTGTCCGCAAGCGGGAGATTGGGGGTGTGATGGTGTGTGTTAAGTCGCATTTGCAGGCCAGACACGTTCATACCTTTCAGGATCCTGAAACGGGCTGTGGTTTCGTAGCTGTCGCTATTCGGGTGACGGGTTTCGACTTAGCCCTCTTGTCGCTGTATCTTGAGTCAGGCAGCACTTTTGAAGGCCGGGCCAATACCTTGGTCCTGTCCAATATGTATGCAGTGATAGCCTCGCTCAAGTGCCCGTGGTGCGTGGTTGGAGACTGGAACCTAGATGCTTGTGAGGTCCTCGCCACCAGGCTTGAGGACCTCACAAAGGGTCGGTTACTTGGTACTGGGATGCCTACTGCAGGCACCGCAGCCGAGCTTGACTATGCACTGGTCCACCCCCGGTTGGCCTCGCATCTTTCGCTTGAGCTTGCCTGGGATGTTCCCTTTAAGCCCCATGCGGCGCTTAAGTGCACCCTTCCTCTAAAGTCTTTGCAGGACCTCCAGCCAAATTTGCGCTCCATCACTGACTCCTTTGACCCCATTCTTGACGACCAGCGCAATTTGCAACCCCCGGTTGTGTCACCGCAGAGGGTCACCCTCCTTGAAATCGAGGCTTGTGACCCCGCCTCCCTCGCCTTTGCGGAGTTTTCTGCCACCGCTGAGGCCTCAGGTTTACTCGGTAGGACCATAGGCAGGGGGGTAAACTTGCCGACGATTCGGCAGCCGGCCGTGTCGCAACCCCCCAATGACTACCAGTGGTTTGGTCACGAGCACTCTGTCTGGTCCCAGCTCGCAGGCCGGTTCAAGGCTGAGGGGCCGCCCAATGAAACCCTTTCCCTGCTCTCCAAGCTCGGCCCTGAGCATCATCAATGGGCAGACGAAGCCCGGGACACTGTTTCAAATCATCGTGACCTCGCGGCCCTGAGGTCCCATGCTGAGGCGCAGGCCAAGCTTGCTAAGACCGCTCAGCAGGGAGCGCAGGCGGAGTCATATCAACAATGGCTGTTTGGAGCCCTGTCGGCTGGCATGGGGCCGGTGTACCGTGCTCTTAAAAGCCACGAACAGACTCTCGCCCGGCCCTTTCGGGACCAGTCGGCCCTTGCCCGGGCTTACTGTCGCATGGAGTTCTGGAGCCGCATCTGGGATGCGTCAATTGTGCTGCCGCAGCCTCACCTGTCTGCAGAGCGCCTCGCCTTAAGGGCTGAGGCCCTGCAGCAGGCGCAGGATTTGTCACCGCTATCTTGGGAGCAGGTCAAGACAGCGTGCCTGGCCACGGGCAACAAGAAGGGAGGCCTTGATGGTTGGTCGTACAAGGCTCTGCGTAACCTCCCTGACTTCTGCTACCGACAGCTTGCGGGGCTCTTTCGTCTTGCTGAGACGGACCTTACTTTGCCGCTTCAAATGCTTACGGTGCAGGTCGCCCTTCTTGCAAAAACCCCAGAAAAAGAGCGCCCCATATCTCTCACATCGGTCCTTTGGCGAGTGTACAGCAAGCTGCGACGCCCTCTCCTGGAGAGCTGGTTAAAGGAGTACGCGGCCTTTGCCCCTTTCGACTCCGCCACCCCAGGACACACTTCCCTTGACCCAGCACTTTCTCGCTTGATCAAGGCAGAGGATCATAAGTTTCGCAAAGTTACTTTCATAACTTTGTTCGTTGATCTTGAAGGTTTCTATGATGGGGTAGATTTTTCTCGACTGATTTCACAGGGCAAAGCTTTGTCATTTCCACCCTTGCTTTTGGAACTTAGTCTTCAGCTGTACAATGGGCCTCGTTGTCTCCATGGCGAGGGGGTCAGCACTGTTGCTTTGTGGCCCCAGAGGGGCATCCTTCAGGGGTGCCCGTACGCACCCACGGTTGCAAAACTCACCACTCATGCTCCGCTGCAGGGCATCTCCCAGCACCGTGGGGTCAGCCATGCCGATTTATGGCTTGATGACATCAGTGTCGATGTGTCCCATGCTGACCCGGAGGTTGCGGCCTCTTTGGCCCTGTCGGCATCCAGGAAATTGGAGGCCCTGCTTTCCGTTGAGAAGCTTCGCATTAACAAAACCAAAACCAAGTTTGTTGTCAATAGTGCCAAGGCGGCCAAAGCACTCAACAGTATGCGTGTTGAAGGCGATCCTCAGGTTGCTGACTTGGTCCGGGACCTTGGACTTGACTCGGCAGGTGCCAAGCGCAGAAGGGTTACGCATGCTTTGAAACGCTTCAAGGTCGGCCGCGCCCGAAACCAGAAACTTCACCAACTTGGCACAGGCTGCAAAGCCCACAGGTTGTATGCCACTTCCATTCTTACGGCCGAGATCTATGGTTGCCAGGGACAGGGCTTGTCCCCCAAAAGGCTCAAGGTCGTTCGCGCATCCATCTCCAGGCATGTTGGGCGGTCCAAGTGGGGCTCTGTCGACGTGTCTCTGGACTGTATGTCCTTCCGTTGTCAAGACCCATTGTTGACAGTTGTCCTTGCGCAGGCTGATGCTTTGTATAAAATATTCGGCCCCTCCACGGCACAAGGCTGGGAAATCCTAGCCCGCACCTGGAAGGTGGCCTGGACTCGCCAAGAGGCGGCCGTGCATGGATGGAAGTGTGTTGCAGGCCCGGTTGCTGCTATGGTACAGTATTGTATTGATTTGCGCATCAATGTCAGTGATCCTCTGCGCTGGGTTCATAGCAGCGGGGTTCTTCTGCTTGATGTCACCAACCCTGGCCTTTTCCTGTCAGTTCGCCGCTTTCTCACTCAGGTTGTTGCCCTTGAAAGGGCTTCCCGCTTTGGTGCAGTCCTCACGGCCCAAGGTGCCCAGCAAGGAGTGGACTGGTCAGTCCACCGAAAGCTCTTGAAGGTTTCCAAGCTTTCATCCCCGCGATGGGCTTTTCACGCCGTGTGGCAAGGACGCACCTTGCACGCTGGGAACGGGGGGTTTTCGCATTGCGCATGCGGGGCTGAGAATACCCTGCACCATGTCTACTATGAGTGCCCGCTTGCGCCTGCTAAGTTAAGCCCGGCCCTCCGTAGTTTTCAGCGCAAACACCCCGACCCCTGCTTCTGGCTACGAGGAATGGTCCCAAAGGCTTGGACGACCCCGCAGGTCTCGGCCTCAGCTTTGGAAACCAGGGTGACAGGGCTGTTTTGTCATCAGCCGGTTGATGTTACTGGGCTCCTCATAGGTACTGATGCTAGCGGAGGTCCCAATACCCACGACCCTCGCCTTAGGGCTGTAGGGTGGTCGGTCGTGCTTTGCGAACTCCGCGCTGATGGCCTTATTGAGCACGGAACCATCTCAGGCCTTCTTCCGCCGGGCAGCACGGTGCCTCAGGGGGAGTCCCTCGCAATCATTGAAGCCCTCAAGGCCACCACTGGCAGCTTTGACCTCACAGGTGATTGCAAGCCGGCTCTCAAAGCCCTGGCTGCCAGAGCTCTCAACAAAAAACATATCCCTGAATGGGGTCCAGTCTGGCAGGAGCGAGCAAGGGCTCAACCGCACTGGGTTAGGAGCCACTGCACGGCTGAGGCCTTTGAGGCTGAATTCCCTGGTCAGCTTTGGCGCCGCGAGCTCAATGCCAAAGCAGACACTCTCGCAGGGAGCCGAGCTGCTGCTGCATGCACTCCGCATTTTGTACGCAAAGTAAAGGAACTTGACCTGGTAACCCGGGAACTCAACTGTTTTCTCGCCTCCAGGGCTGAGAAGCTGATCAAGGAAAAAGCCCAGGGTTTTGTTCCCCGCTCCGCTAGAGATTCCTTAAGCCAGTTTGACAAGCCTCGGTCGCAAGCTGCAGCTGTGTCTGCAAGCACTAAAGTCCCGCCGCCTAACAAAAAACAGCGCCTGAAGCAGTTGCTGGACTCCCCTGATCCAGCACTTGGTCATGATTGGAAAGCCCGCGAGACTAAGGCCGCAAACAACTTCTCGGTGTATTGTGAAAAATGCAATTTATATATTGAACAATGTCATTCGCTTGATGTTTTCAATCGAAAAATTACACACCCGTGCCGTGGTGTTGCTGCAGCTGTGCCGCCCAGTTGGAAAATACACCCCAGCCATGACATGCATAATCGAGGATCTCACTTTTTGTGTGCCAAGTGTTTGGCCTGCGTAAAACTTGGCGCGGTCTCGCCCTCGTCCCTTCTTCAGTCTGCATGTAAAGGCTTAGGGCGTAAAGTAAACAGTGGCACCAAGGCTTGCGCCTTGGCACAGGTTGGTGGAGTATCCACCCGATCTATTGCCAGTGCTTTTCAATCTGCCAGCACCTCCGGTGCCGGCCCTATGCCGGAGCGCGTTTCTGCAGTTCCTAAGCTTGGCCTTTTGAGCGCTGCCCAGGTCAATCCTTCAGCTGGGCCCGTCGCCTCTTCTGCAGCGGCTGCCCCAAGTTTGCCGGAGTGCCAAGGCGAGGTCACTCAGTCCACAGGAGTGCAAGGAGCAGTTGGTCAGTCCTTTTCTGTAGGTTTGCGATCTCAGTTAGGCATACCAGCAGCTGTTCCGCTAGTGAAGCCTAAGGCCCCAGCTAGACCCAAACCCAAAACAAAACCTAAGGCTGACCCAACACAGCGCACCCTTCGCTTTTAGGCCCAAGGCCTGCTAAGCATGGCGCCTAAGCAAGAAGGGCGGCACATATCCACGCAACTCCGCCGTGAGGAGCGGGGATTATCATGGAAATCAGCGGCGACGATAGACCGACAGCGGGGACGTAAGAAAGCCCGCAAACAAAAGAAGCGCCGCGCACAAAATGAGCACGCTGGCAGGAGAACTGAGGAGGCTTGGCCGCCCCCATCACCTCCACCAGGACCTCGTGCGGAGGCGAGACATCGTGAAGATGAAGAGCCGCCGTACGACTCGGAGGAGCCCTCGCCTTCAGGGCTGAGGGCTCCCTCCACTGCGGCTGCTTCCAGCAGCCGGGGCCCAGCACGGGAGGAGCCCTCGCCTTTAGGGCTGAGGGCTCCACCCCCTACTGCTGCTGCATCCAGCAGCCAAGGCTTACCTTTGCAAAGACTTCCAGAAGCTGAAGAGCCACCGGTGGACCAGGACGACTCCAGCAACTGTCTTCAATCTGACAGCAGTGAGACACCACAGCCTGCAGTCGCGCTGAAAGATCGCCCAAGTGGCTTTGGCCCTCTTCTTCATGAGGATGGCCTAATCACTTTCTTATGTGTAGCTGCGCCCCAGGTGAAGCATCCGGTGAACCACTACCAGTGCCTTCCGGAAAGCCTTGAAGTTTACCATGACTTTGTCACAGGTGGGCGAACAAAAGCTGCTCGAGCGAGACGGCTGGGTTTCGGAAAGTCCCGTACAGTTTACGTTGACCCTGGCTCCTCGGAACACGTTCTGAAGTTGGCGCCACCACAAGGCCACGGGCCAGAACCGGAAGTTTGGAGACTGCTCCCTTATATAGTGCCGTGCACTTTGGATGCGGGTATTCACCTGCTCACGCTCTCTTGGAAGAGCTGCTATGATATCATCCCCACGCATGTTTTGAGGCAGTCTAGGCTCACTCCACTTTCGGTGTGGAGGCCAGCTCCGCCGGACCTTGATATGGTCCGCTACATGATGGCACTGACTGCGGAGGCCTCCCGTTTCTACAATCTCAAGGATCTTGGCTTTTTCAACTTTGGTGTTGATGCCCGTGGCTTCATTATGATGTGGGACACCGCAGACTGGCTTCCGTGGGAGGGTCAAAGGGCACACTGGCCGAACAGACAGCGTGCTTCGGCTTTCTGGAGCGCGGTCAAGAGGAGTGTTCCAGACCACTTTCAGGAGCTACTCCAGCTTGTCAGCAACGCCTCGCCGGAGGAGGTGCTGCAACGGCTACGACCACTCCTTACGCAGCACTACAAGTGGTGCCTGCTACAGCAGGGAGTTTTCCTTGGTGACTAGCCTACCAGGTGAGTCAAGCTGCCCTGGCCGTCGAGTGGAAGGCCGCCTGAACTTTTGCTTTTCACTGCCTCCTGGGCCCTCGCCTTAGGGCTGAGGGCCCGAGGCTGTGGCAGGGTGCAGCTCAGCCTGGGCACTGACCTGGACCAAAGGTCCCGCAACAGGCCGTGACAGCCTTGTTGCTCTGCAAAATGGTTTTCGAGCACTGTACTTCAGCATCGCCTTTGCTTCGTAGCCTGACTGCTTCCGCTTCTCCGTGCTCTGGCAGGCTTGCGGTGCTCAGGAGCCCCGCTTTCTGCAGGATCCTCGGTCCGGTCAGCCCGAGTGTCCAGCCTTTGATTTGAGCCTTTGCTTTGAGAGCTATTTGGCAGTTGATCAATCTTTCAGGTGCCTTTAAGAAGCAGGAGATTTGACAGCAGGAACACGAAAGCTTTTGCCGCTTCGCTGTTTCGTACAGGACCACGCCTCGCCAGCTGGGCTGAGGCTCGTACTCTTGAAGCTTGTGCAGGGCCAGTACAGGGTACGTGTAGTCAACAGGGGAGGGGGGGGGCCTTCCGTGCAAGAGTGTGCAGTGTGTGCAGGTGTGTACCCTGCTGCCCATCCCTCTGTTTGCACTGCTACAGTGTAAACCTGCTTGACACACCTGTTTTGCAGCTACTTTGGTTTGCAGCTGCACGGTCTCCTTTTCTTCTTGGCCGCCAACTGAGCTAAGTGAGTTAGTTATGAAGGTCGCTCAGCCGCTACCTCGCCCAATGGGGCCTGAGGTTACTTGAGCCACACACCTTCCTGTACAGCCTTCTGATGTTGAATAGGGCTTTGAGGCTACTGGTTGTACTGGAGCCTTCAAGGCGTACTCGCTTAGCCCTGGCTTTGCTACAGCCAGTTTTAATTAATGCATGCTTCAGGGTTTCTTCGGACAGGCCTCTGGCCGTGGACTTCTCGCGCCACCGGAATGAAAAGTTTGCTCCTGGCTCAAGGCCATGAGTGCTCAAGCCTCCAGTGCCGTCGTGGCCGCCAGCCTTGAGGCCGTAACTACGGGTGGGTCCTTAACAGGCTCGAACCTAACCGCTTGTTTCCTCGTAGGCTGCCTGTGCAGCAGGGGCGGGGTAGGTGCAGTTCCGGCTCAAGCCGAAGAGCAGTAGTTGCCATGGTGTGACACTTCCATGTGATTTTCTTGATTTTGCATGGTTTGGTCGGTTTGGCTTGAATTTTGCAGTGCAATTTCTTGCGACAAGTTTTGGCCGGCCCTCCTCGCGGAAGGGAGTTCTCCTGTAGGCGAACAGGCTGAGCAGTACTTACCTCTAGGGGCGTTGGTCTTCACTGTGGCTGCCGGTCTTTCAAGCACCTTTGTAGGAAACCTGTTCCTCTTTGCCCTTTGGACGATGCCCGTTTTGCCGCTTCTTTTCCAGTTAGCAGGCCCTAGTCCTCGCCTTAGGGCTGAGGACTGTGTGCTCGAAGCGGCTTTGTTTTATGCCTCGCTGGTCAGTGGGTTGCTTTCCCGGCCTGGACGTGGCACGCGCACTCATGACAGGCTGGCCTTCCCATGTGTGGTGTCATGCAGAAGGTTCAGTCTGGACCACTCGTGGGCTTTTGCTGAGCATCAGCAACTGCAATTGCCTGGGGTTCTTTGTAGGGTTGTGCTAGCCCTTGTTCCCTTTCATGCCTTTGCAGGTGCCATGAGGGGTTTTGCTGCATCCTAAACCCGCGCCTCGATTCTTTTGAGGCATGCTCTTATTATGCCCTGCAGCACGTCCCCGTCTGTTGTAGGCAGCTGTCGCTGCTGGGCGCAGGGACTCTGTGTGGCTTCCTGCTCGCTCCCGGCGTGGTTTCGCCTACTTTTGGCTGGTGGTGAGTTGTTTTAGGCACTAGGTGTGCAGCTTCCTGCTTGCTGACTGCACTTGGTGAGGACACGCGCCGGCGTGTGATCCTGCATAGCCTAGTTAGTTCTCGGCCAGCTGCCCGTGTGCAGAGGACTTTCGCCTTTAGGGGTTTAGGATGCCCTTAGTTGTTTGCCTCGCCTGCAGGCTGAGGTAGGTTTGGGCCCTCTGTTGGGATGTATGTGGCCTCCCAGCAGGCTCGCGCGCTAGCAGCAGTGAGCAGTCTTCCCTGACTCTGTGACTGCTCTTCTGCTGGCCTTGGGTTTAGGGCTGGTTTTAGGGATAGTTTCTCCGCCCTGCTGTCTGCTTGCTGACAGTGGATGGCAGCACAGGCTGAGTAGGCTCCCTCCCCTTGCCTTGGTTTGCCCGCCTTCGCCCAGTAATTAGTTTTCTGGGTGTTCTTATAGGCACGCCATGGGTCTCACCTGGCAGCTGACAGGGATCTCGTACCTCCTCACTGGGCAAGTTGAGGCAGCGAGGTGCCTTTCCGCAGTCGCTCTTGCACTCCTCGCCTTAGGGCTGAGGATGTAAGGGTGATAGGCTTTGGTTTTTGCATTTGTGTAGTCTGTGATCTGCAGTCCAGATTGCCAGTTTGGCCCCTTCCCTTGAAGCAGTCAGAGGCTTCCCAGGGAACAGCCTGGTTCCTTTCCCTCAGGTAGGGAAGGTCCCCTGCTGTGCGGGCCTCAAAGTTTTGCCCTTTCCCTAGTGAGCAGTCAGCAGGTTTACTGGGAGCAGTCTTCGGGCTTCAAAGTCTCCACTCGCAGAGAGCATAGCAGGGCGTTGTTCCCTGCGCCAGCACGAAGTTGAGTTGAAGGGAAAGCGTCGCTCCCTGCGCCTTGTTGAGGGGAGTGCGTGGGCCCCGCGCTAAAGGTACCGAATTGAGGGGCGCTGCTCTGTGCAAGGTGAGGTTGAGGAACCCCTGGGCTGTGAGGGCTTGAGGCTAGGCACTTTACGGCATGTTGCCTCGCCTAGCTTCACTGAGTGACCTCGCCTCAGGGCTGAGGTCACTGCAAGCTGAGTGCCAGACTGAGGGTAGTGTCAGTTAGGTTGTACAGCTTTCACCTCTCACTGTTCGGCTTGAGCACCTGTCAGGGTTTGTCTTTCCCAAAAAGGGCTTGAGGAGTCTTGTCACTCTCCTTGCCAGTACAGTAGGGCTCTGACAGAATGCTTTCTTGGGGCTGAGGTCTTTTTGACTTCGCCCAGGGTCTGTGCAGGACTCGGTTTGTGCATACCACTTAATTCGGTGCAGCTTTTCGGACAGGCCTCTGGCCGTGGACAAGCGCCACTGGAATGAAAAGTTTGCTCCTGGCTCAAGTTTTCGGCTCAGACGTTGCAGTGCCGTCGTGGCCAGCCTTGGGGCCTACTTTTCTAGAGGTTCCAAAGAGGCCCCAAACCCAACCTGGTAAAGGTCGTAGGCCTGACAGCAGGCAAGGGTTTGGTGGGCGGCCCGGTCGGCTGTTCACTGCACGATCTGAGTGAGGTCGATCCTCCTCTTGTCGAGTGCACTTCTAGAGCTTGGAAGTGGGCACCACTCCTTGCTTGTTTCCTGCAGCCACTACTTCTGGTAGTGGTTTCCACACCAGCTTGCAGCCATGCCGCGCACTCCCAAGTGGATCCCGTGCGCTTGTGGGTACCACTGGGCCTGGAAACGCCAGGTTGAGTCAGGGGAAAATACCCACTGTGCGTACTGCGGCAGAAACTGGCAGAAGCAGCTGGCCAAGCAGCAAGCAAACAAGGAAGCCCGTACCGAGAACTCCCAGAGCCCCCGAGCTGTCTGGGAGGACGGTCGCACTAAAGGCAAAGGAAAAGGAGAGGGAAAGGGTTCAAAGAACCCTCCAGGTGGCAAAGTCGGCGCGGTACTCGCGGGTCTTTGGAAAGACCTACCAGAGGCTGCCCAGAAAGCCTTTCAGGAGGTCGGGTACAGCCCACCTCGGCCGAAAGGGCCACCGCCACCCCCGCCAGGACTGGACCTCCAGTCCCTCCTTAAGGGTAGGATGACCGAGAAGGAGTACAACGCTGCCAGGGCCGTGGTCTATGCAGGGGCAGGGCTCCACGTCCAGACCCTGCTGGAGGCCGCGGGAATCCCCCCTCCACCTGACGAGGACCTTGACCGGCCAGAACCCACGCCCCAAGAGAAGCTGACCAGGTGTGTCAGCGACTTCAAGAAGGCCACCAACCAGATGAAGAATCTGGTGGAGAAGAAGGCCAAGCTCCAGGCACGAGCGGACAAGCTCAAGCAGGAGCTGGAAAAGCTCATTGGGGACGTGGACCAGGTCGACAAGGATATCAAGGCCAAGGATGTCGAGATCCAGGAGACGGCCAAGGCTTTCAAGGAGATGACGGCGGACTCCACCAGTACCGCCTTCAGCGCCCTGGAGGCGGTCCTTTCGGAGGCCGGCCACGAGCTCAATGAAGCCACCCGCGCCAAGATGAAGGCTGCCCTGGTCGGGAAGGAGGACCTCCCTCCGGACCCCTTCATTGTGAGTTTCAGAGGGCATGATGAGTACTTCCCTCGGGAGATGCCCCCCATGTACGGGCCTGCCCGCACCGACCCGCATGGGAAGCGCCCCACACCTTTGGAAGGGACGAAGCCAGAGGGAGCTGCAGGCAGCGACAACCCCGAATAGGGGCGCCTAGGCCAGGGGAACCCTGCCTTCCCCCTGGCCCTTTCTGGGCCACGGGCCCCCAGGCAGATTTTGCAAGGGCAGCTGCCCCATCAGGCCCTTCTCCGGTCGTCATTGGAGGTTTTGCAGGCCTTTTCCAGCAACCAACTTGCTCTTTTACCGAGGGGGAGTGGTCCGCCACCCTACCTTGGCCAGGTGTCACACAAGAGTAGAGTTTTTTGCAAGTTTTGCAAGAGTGCTCTGCACGACCTAGGCAGCACTCACCTGTTTTGCGCGCGGTGCAAAGTCTTTCACAAAACCCCTACGGCGTTGCGTTGGGAGTCAGCGCCTGCCCGAGTTTTCAGGGCGCCCTACCAGCCTCGTCCCTTGAGGCCTGGGCCCGGTCTTTTGATTAGGGGTCGTGGGTTAACCACCCCCTTTTCTTCAACCCTGGCGTCGCAGGGAGTCCTCACGCCAACGTGTTCGGACAACCAGAGCGCCCAGGATTTCCCGGCCAAAATTTTTTCCAACCGGCTGGGCCCTGGACCCTGAGCAGGAGGCCCCCGCCACAAGTGGTACCTTGGAGGTGCTGCCAAAGGGCAACGCGGCCCCCACGGGTTCGGGGTTCACCCCACCCACATCCCCCGCCAGGCCGGTGCTGTGCTTGGCCAAGGCCCTTGACATCAGCCCGTCTCGCGGGGTTCGCAGCAGGGCTCACGGCCCACGTGGGCGGCGTAAAGTGCAGCAGGACTTCCTCTGGGAGTCCACCCGAAAACATCGGGCTGCCCACCGGGCTAGGAGGCAGCAACAGGCCAATTCCCTTTTTTGGCACTCCTGGCCTGAGCCAACCGGCGCCAGACCGAAGGAACAGGGCCTCACTTCGCCCCCTTCCCCCCCTGGTGAACCAGGGCGGAGGCCCCATACCCCCCCCGGTCGGTCTCCTGCGAGACTTAGGATGCGTACGCCTAGCACCCGGAAAAAGGTGGGCAAGCCCCTCCCTGACCTCGAGCCTGAGGCAAACCCAGTTCAGGCCCTTGCTGCAGGACTTGCGGATGAGCTTCGGACGAACAACGACTGGAGTAAGTCCGAACCCCAGGCTCTAGCCCTCGCTGAGGCCCTGGAAGGTGCTGACGAGGCCAGCTTAGGCTACCGGGTCTCCTACGAGATTCTAGAGGCCATGCAAGGCCAATCGTGGCTGGACCCCATCACCGCCGCGGCTTTCCTGGACGACCTTGCGGCCCAAGGGCACCAGCGATGCCAAGAGCCCGTCGTGTTTGTTAGTGCCAACATCACAACGTGGACTTCGGATATCCTCAAATGGCACCAGCCGCAAAAAGGGCCCCTTCTCATCCAGGAGCTGCACCTGGGAGATGAAGGTGCCAAAAAACTGCGCATCGAGGCTCTCGCCAGAGGGTACCATACTTTCCTCCCCCCGGTTGAGGGCCCCAGACCCACTAAAGGGGGACTGGCCACACTTGTGCCCATTCACCAACAGGGCCGTTTCAGAGGAGGGTACCTCTCTGACGAAGGGATAGGTTTCTTGATGGTCGAACTCCCTAGAGTTCGCCATTCCATCCTTTTGGTCAACCTGTACCTAAAATCAGGCGTCGGCATCACTGGGGCGCCCAACCCGGAAGTCCTTGCCCGACTGAAGCCCCTCCTACGCCAAAATTCCAACTGGATTGTGGTTGGGGACTGGAACTTCCCCTCGCAGGAGCTGGCGGAGACCACCCTGCCTGAGGCCTTTCGTGGGCGGATCGTCGCCCCACCGGAGGCGACGATCACTACAGGTAACTGTCTGGATTTCGCCCTGGTCTCCACCAGTGTCGCTTCCCTTTTTACCTGTGCTGCCAGTTGGCAAGTGCCCTTCCGGCCTCACGCTGCCCTGGAGTGTTGTTTTAACGCCCCCGGGGGCCAAGTCGCTTTGAGGCAACTCCCAGCGTTTCCTGGGGTGCTCAAAACAGACAGCACTGATCCCCAATCCGGGGCCACCGGTCGGACTGACAGTCTCACTCAGGACCCGACCTTTTCTCAGCTAACCCCCGGTGGCGGCCCTTTGCTTGGTGCTTTCGGGTCGGAGGTGATCCAGGGCACTCTGGTCAATCGCCAATTCGCCGAACTCACCCACCGGTTTGCGGTTGAACACTTCACCAAACCTGGTGGGCGTGGGTGCACCCGGCCCTTCGTGTACAAACCCCTAATGCAACCGAAGGAGGGCTATCCGTGGTATGGCAAGGAGGCGGCCTGGTGGCAGAAACTGCAACTCGCCTGGGACAACCAGGCACCAGCAAAGCCCGCTTTGAGGCCCTACGGCGGGGTTTCCCACCGTCGTGCACGGAGGTGCTGCAGGCCAAACTTGAGAGTGCCGGCCTCTCCAGCCTCAGCCCGGAAGAGGTGCTCTGCAACGGGGAAACCAAAGGTGACTCCCGAGCTGGTATCCGCGCTGTTGTCAGGAGCATGTGCCAGGCCGCCATCGAAGAGTCCAGGTCCCGCGAGACACAGGACTACCAGGAGTGGCTTACTGGGGCCTCTGTGAAAGGCCTCCGGCCGCTCTTCCGTACGGTCAAAAAACAGGAGGCTGAGGTTGCCCGCCCATTCGTGGACGAGCCGGCTGAAGCCCGGCCCTACCTCCGACTGCAGCAGTGGGCTCGCCTTTGGGAGTCGCAGGGCCAGCCTCCTCCTCCCATCCAGGGCCTTAAAGAACGGGCCATTGCTCAAGCCCAGAGACTCCCGGCTGTCACTGGGGAGGAGTTCCAGCGGCTCATTCGTCGCCTGCCCTTAAAAGCGGCGGGTGCGGACGGCTGGTCCCTTGAGCTGCTCAAAGCCCTGACACCGGGTGAGGTTTCCTCCCTGGCTTCGTTCTGGAGGGAAATCGAAACCACGGGAGAGGTGCCACAGCAGATGACATTCACCATCTTCACGATGCTCGCTAAAAACGAGAAAATCGAAAGACCGATTGGCTTGATGTCTTCGCTCTTGAAGCTTGGGATGAAGGCAAGATGGCACCTAGTTGAAGCGTGGCTTCGCGACTACCGCGCTGAGCTTTGGTGGGACTGCGCTTTGCCGGAGCGCTCCACCTATGATGCCTCACTCCGGAGAGGCGTTTGCTACGAAGCCGCGCGCGTCGACGGTCTGCATCGGTGCTCTTTGTTTGTCGACTTGAGTACCTTTTATGAGACTGTGGTTCACTCCACTCTCTGCGACGCCGCACTCACGGCCGGATTCCCGGACCTTTTGCTTTTCCTTGCTATGGAATCGTATCGCGGCGGCAGAGTGATCCTTTCCGACGATGTCGCGTCGCCCGTTGCTTTCGCTCGCCGCGGAATTATAGCGGGCTGCCCATTAGCCCCTACCCTGAGTAAACTCGCTGTGGGCGAGCCGATTCGGCAGTGTTGCTCTGGACCGCATGTCAACCACGTAGATACGTGGATAGACGACATCACGGTAGATACTGAACATCACAGCCCGGACCAAGCCGCGAACTCAGTCATTAGGGTCTTTAGACGGCTTCATGCCTCGCTTTCTGCCGCTGGGTACCAGGTATCTATCGGCAAGACCTATTTCCTGGCGAGCAGTCCCCTTGCCGAGCGCGCCCTGCGGCGAAAGTTGGGTGAGGGTGACCCCCCCATTCAGAGTGTTGCCAAAGACCTGGGCATGACGCTGTCCGCTGGCAGGAGACGGTGCACTCGCCTCTCCACGGCGCGGCGGACTAAAGCCAACGCCAGACTGGGCAAGCTACGCAGCCTTAAGGTCCGCAACATCAAGGCCAGCAGCCGGGAGTTTTCCATGTCCGTGCTGGCATCGGGGATCTGGGGACACCAGGCCCAAGGGGTGAGCCCCAAAACTATGAAATCGGTGCGTTTCCAAGCTGCCGCCATCACTGGCAAGGTTGGAACGGGCAGCGTCGAAATCGCGCTGGAACTGGGCGCCTGGCTGGTAAAGGACCCCAGGGTGGCAGTTGTCACCCAGCACTTCAAGGCCCTCTGTCGGGTGATGGTCCGCCTCCCTGACCGCGAGCAGCTGGACCGCACGTGGGCGCAGCTCACTACCCAGCTCCAGAGGAAAGACAGATGGCGAGTGGTCTGTGGACCGCTGGGGGCCATGATAGCCTATCTGCTGGATCTCGGGCTTGTGGCTCCCACCCCGGATCGTTGGTTATTCCCCGCCGACCTGTGTCCAGCTACCTTGGCAGGGGTCCCTGAGGACCTAGGGATGGTGGCCCTCAACCCCCTCCTACGGAGGCACTGGTCCGCCATCCTCTCTTGCCTGGCCAGCGCCTGCCACAAGGCCCGGAGAAAGGCCATCAGCACCCAAACGGGGTGCAGCAGTCTGGCCTCAGGTGTGGATACGACGGTCCCCACATGCCTTGTGAAAAAGGCCCCGCGGATTAAGTCTGCCGCCCTGAGAATGGCCTGGCAGGGAGCTTTGAAAAACAGGCATGTCCAGGCTGGCCAGCTATGCCCCCTGTGCAAGGTGCCCCTCACCCAGCACCACGTCGCCACCGACTGCAGATGGTGGCGCGGCAAGGCACCCCCCCCTCCCAAACACTGGGAACGCCTCACTGCCCAGTTCCCCTACGACTGCTTATGGGAACGGGGCCTGATGCCAGCTCAGGCCACCCAGCTGCAGGGGTACTGCTGGGGCCCACAGTCGGAACGGGCCGTTGGTGTCTGCAAAGAGGCCAAGTGGCCAAAGGGGCTTTTCTACTCGACGGACGCCTCTGGTGGGCCCTACGCGGCCGACGCCAGGGGCAGGATAGTGGCCTGGGCCATCTGCGTGTTCACCTGGACGGAGGGTGCCCCTCTCCAGGTCGGCCAACTCACTGGCCTCCTTCCGCCGGGGAGTTCTGTGTGCGAAGGGGAATGCTTCGCGGTCGCAAGGCTCACCTCGCACTTGTTAGAGCGGGCAGATTGCACCTCCGACTGCAGTGCGGTGGTCAAGCAGCAGTCCCGCGCTGTCAGGCCATGGGTATGGGCCCAGGCGCTTGAAAATGCGTCTCTGGCGCAAGTCACGTGGACCAGGTCCCACACCACGGAGGCCGGCGGCTGAATTCGGCCCCGACCAGAGCTGGCGCCGGACTATTAATGCCCAGGCTGACGCCGCATGTGGCGAAGCTGTGCTTGCCGCCATCGCCCACTTACCACAGTGGGATCCATCCCCTGCAGATGATTTGGCGCGAGAGGTGGCGCAACACCTCCAACGCAAAGCCGAAGTGCTACTTCTGAGTACCGACAGGCCCCCTTGGGAGGCCGTCGGTGACAGCCCGGTAAAGGGCAAGGGGTCTCCCCGCCCTGATGCCAGGCTTAAGGCGAAACAGGCCAAACCCCCTCAGAGGCAGCATCGTCCTGGCGCGGATGGGGGTATTAATAAAAAACAACGCCTGGAAGCCCTAATGGCAGGGGAAGGCCACCATGGGCACCAATTCGAGTGGAGCCATACGAACCCCAACAACCACTCCTTGGTTTGTAAGGTTTGTTCCCTCTTTATCCAGCAAACCCACTCTTCCGAGGCCTTCCGGCGTCTGGAGGCACAGCCGTGCGCTCACCGGCCGCTGCCCGATCTCAGCAACTTTGGCCTGCACGCGTCCCACTCCTTCTACTGCATGGGGGCGGTCCTCCTTTGCACCAAATGCTATGCGGTCCACAAGCCAGGGCAGCTTAACCCCACGGCTGTGGCCAAATCGCAGTGCGAGGGGGCCTCCCGCGCCCACAAAAAACGTGGCACCCAATGGGCGGCCAAATACCTCAAGGAGACGTCCACCCAGGACACTCTCCAGCAGGTGCTAGGCCGTGCAGGGAATGAGGGACCCGGTTTTTCCCAGGGGAGTCGCCTTCACAATCCAGGCCCGGTTGCTGGCCCTAGTGGTGCTGACAGGGTTGAGGACCCCTCCCCTCAGCCTCTTCGCACCCTGGAACAGTCTTCCTCCAAAGGCGAAAGCAAAAAAGGCAGGAACAACCAGCCTGCTCCGAAAGCCGCTGACCAAGGCCCGCCGGTTACCACCCAGGTGGCACCCAGCACAAAGGCCAAACGGGCCCCGAGCCTCCCCGCGAGACTGCCTCCGGGCAGAGGGTCCGAGGTTCCCTCCCCTGTGCTGAGGGAGCCCGAGCCATCCCTCCAGGCCAGCTTGAGGGCCTCTAGGATCAGCGGTAGTGGTTCCCACACCGCGCGAGAGGTCCATACAGAGACCTCTAGGCACCACGACCGGGAAAAGGAAAAGGAAAAGGAAAAACCGGTGGAGAGAGAGGGGAATCCCGCACGCGCGTCTAGTAGCAGGGCCCCTAGACCATCAGGCTCCAAGTCCTCCGCCCTAGCCCCTTTTTTCTCAGGTCAACCCAAGGCCCCCGAGGCTTCTGTGTCTGTTGGTGTTGTTGGGGAAGGGTCTGCTGCACCCACCCCGAAGCCCAAGCCGAAGCCCAAGCCTGTGAATCAACCTAAGCTCCGGCAGTTCTGGGCCCAAGGTGGGAAGCCTTAGGGAAGCCGTAGCCTTTGTAGGCACTTTTCCTTTTAGGGCCCTTTCCCCCTGGTCACCTGGGACGCAAACACCTACCTTAGTCGCAGTTTTCCCCAAGCCTCTTAAGCGCTGTAGCTGCAGCCATGGCCCACGAGCACCTCTCGCTTCCCCGGCCTTAGCCCTCTCACTTGTCGAGATGGGCTGGGAATGGGAAAGGAGGTGGTGCTACCACTCCTGGAGATGGGTCTGGTGGCAGGACTGGCAAGGTTGGTGGGAAGAGTGGGACTGGACCGACCAGGCTGGCGACACCGGTGCCAGCGGGTCCAGGGACGTCCCACCCGCCTCCTCTGAAGGGTGTGGTCGCTCCACCCCTTCAAAAGGGCGAGGCAAACAGCCCTCCGTCCACAGGGAGGACAAGGCCCTCGTCCAGGCCTACCGGAAGCATGTGGACGAGCGTGCCAAGAAAAACCCCGATGCGAAGCGGGTTTCGGTTTCCAGCTTTGTGCGGAACCGGAAACGTCCCCCTCGCAGCCAGAGGGAGGCCCTAAAGGCCGAAAGGGAAGGGTCCAACCCTCCCAAGGCCTCGGTGGACGGCAAGCCGCCCAGAGTCCGCACCCCTCCGCCTTCCAGGCGGACTGGCGGCAACAGCAAAGGGGCGGCAAAGGCTGTGAAAGCCTCTACAAGCTCCACGGAAAGCTCCGAGAGCAGCCCCCCGACGGCACCGACGGAGCCTCAAGAGCCCGAAGACCAGGAAGAGATGCTGCCCTGGTCCCGCCGTATCGTTCAGAAAACGACGGCGGTAAAGTCGTCGGCCAGGGCCAGGTCGGCCAACGACCCACCCAGCAGCTCTGGAGAGGAGATGGAGCCTGACCCACCCTCTGCTGCGCCGGGTCCCAGTGCCGTGAAGGCACCCTCCGAGCAGGAGGCCACCGAGGTGCCCACAGCCTCACCCATGGAGGAGGTGCTTGCCAAAGACGAGACCACCACCAAGGATGACCCCATTTCCGGGGCTCCGGTCTCAACAGGCTCAACCTCCCCTTCTAGGGTCGAGGAAGGAACAGGTGGTCTGGCCACCAGCCGCGACACGTCCTCCGCAGGACCTGCTGGCACAGCCAGTGAGCGGGATCCTGCTCCTCAGGAGGCGCCACCTAAGCCCCCGGGGCGTGAGACCCCGCCTGCTGGTCCCCCGGTCTCCTACGGCCCAGGGGAGGGGACCCAGAGGGAGGAGGGAGCCCCTAAAGCCCCTCCCAGCCGCCCGGCACCTGCCAGTGCACCGAGGGTTGAGGAGCCTCCTCCCCTCCCTCCTCCTCCCCATCCTCCCGAAGCAGCAGCAGCCCCTCGCAAGAGAAACAGGGGCGATGTCCCAGGCGGTGCCCCGGCGGCGACCCAGTTCATAGAGTGTCGCCAATAGCCGGAGGCGAGATGGATCGCCCTGGCAGTGAAGCCCTCAGCCCTTGCCTCTGAGGTGCTCAGCCTGTGCCGCAACAAGCTCAAGCTGGGGGGCTTGGACTGCCTCCAGGTCTGGCCAGACGAGGCGACCCTGGACCTTCGGTTGCCCATGGGCGACCAACTCCGCGAGGGCGAAAGGACCCTCATGGCTACTGGGCCTTCGGCCCTGCAGCCAGAGGTCCCCGAGGCCAGCGAGCCCTCCCTCAGCGAGGCTGCGGGGTCTACAGGAGGGACGGGGTGCCCCCCCCCCTCAAGAGCCTTCTTCGGATTCAGCTCTTGTAGAGGATGTGGAGGCACCACCCTCGTATGGACCCCACCGTGCAGTCAACAGCCCGGATGGGCTCTTTTGTTACGCTTGTAGGGTCGGGTGCCCTACAATCGAACATATGCAAGCCCATTTCATGGAGCGGGTCAGGAGGTTTTTGGCCTCCTAGCCTCCCCTCTCCTTTGCAGAGGCAGGAGGCTCTGCAGGGTGAAGGGTTCCTCCCCTCCGGGTGAGGCTCCCTCCCTGTAGGACTTTCGTCCTGTTTCACTGGGATGTGGCTCCCCACTCCCAGGAAGTGGCTACCCACTCCTGCCAGTAGCTCAGGTAGGTCAGGCAACCTGTAGCTCAGGGTAGGAGTAGCCACTGCCGCCACTTTGGCGATGCCCGCAAACGCGGATGACTCCAAAATACTTGGAGTTAATTTGTGCATGTCGGACAAGCCTACGGGCTGCTTCTGCGAAGCGTGTGCGAGAAAAGTTTGCTCCTTGGCTCAAGTTTTCGGCTCAGACGTTGCAGTGCCGTCGTGGCCAGCCTTGGGGCCTACTTTTCTAGAGGTTCCAAAGAGGCCCCAAACCCAACCACTACAGGTCGTAGGCCAGAAAGCTGGCAAGGGTTTGGTGGGCGGCCCGGTAGGCTGTACTGCACGTGCTGTGCCAGGCGCTCCGCCTGAGCCCGGCAGACCTTTCCCTCGCTGCGCGCACTCCCTCGCCGTCTGGAGCTTGCACAGTTGCTTCCAGACTGGCTAGAGGCTTGTGCTTTTCGTGCAGCTGACGGTTGCCTGGCTCCTCGCCCGAGGCTGAGGTTCCCTCACCTATGGGTCGAGGTATGTCGCAACGCGCCTACCATGTTTGCAAGCGCTGTCAGAAGGCGTGGGTTTGGGTTGACGAGCTGTGGAAGCACCCCACTTGCCCGGCCTGCCAGGCTCGGTTCCCCAAGGCTCCCAAACCTGGTAGTGGTTCTTCCACACCGACCCAGTCCCCGACAAGGACCCCACGCAGGCGCCCTTCCCGACCCCGCAGACAGGTCACCTTTGACGATGCGGCTGAGGTTGGCGACTTCCTCTCTGACGACACGCCCACTCCTCGCCCAACGAAGGCCCAGGATGACCGCTCCAAGCGCAACACCCGCATCCTTAAGTCCCTTCGGAAGGTGTGGGCCGATCTCCCGGATGAGGCCAGGACCCAGCTCAGTGATGCCGGGTTTGAGGCCCCTCAGACCTCTGATGCTGATATGGAGCCCGACCTCCTGGCCTTACTCCAGGATAACGTGGAGCGGCTCCCGGAGTGCATCCGCCAGGCCTTGCCTCCACCCCCTCCTGAGCCAACCCCCGACCCTCTTAAGGAAGGTCGCGAGTCGGGTAATGCTCTCCGTCGTTCCATCCTGAAGCTCAAGCAGTTGGGACAGGAGAAGCTCAGGCTCCAGGAGGAGATCAACAAGACCAAGACCAAGCTCCACGACCTTCTCCGCGGCATGCAGGAACTCCAGGAGGCCATCTCTGAGGCAACCGATGTGGCCAGAAAGTGCTCTGACACTTATGAGCGCGGAGTCCTACTGCACGTCCCTAAGAGTGAGGTTGACTTAGTGCTCGAAGCCTTGGGGCTCTCTCCAGAGGCCCTCACGGAGGACCAAAAGGCCAACCTCAATGCCCTTCGAGCCTCGATCAAGCCCCCTCCGGACATGCAAGCTCCCCCTGGCCTCGGACCTACGCCTTTTAAGTTCGGCTCCCCTCCTCCTCCGGCAGGTGACGGGCAGGCCAACGGTGATCTTGCCGACGAGGCCCAGGACGGCTCTACCGAGAATGTGGGGCTCGCCAGGTCGGCCTCACCACTCCGACGAAGACCCGGAGCCGCTCTCCTTCCCGAGTGCCCTCGGCCACTGACGCTGCCAAGGCGACTGGTTCGTAGGAGGATGGTAGGGGTTCGGGGGCGGATTTTTGGGGGTCTTCTGGTCCAGTTTCTTTTCCCTTTGGCCCCAGCTCTCCCGCCTCCGACCCCGCACCTTCCGTCCTTCAGGTCCCCTCCCGCATACCTCCTCCCCTCGGCTTAGCTGTTTTGGAGCCTGAGGTTTCGGGCAGGGCCTTTCTCACTCCGCCGTCGGGCCAACTGCCCGTGGCCGAACTCCTTCCGAGCGAGGGGTACTGGCCCACCTCTTTCTTTGAGGAGCCATCGGCCTCCTCCTCGGTTTTTAACTTCAATCTTGATGGCCAAGGTTCGGGAGTTTTCCTTCACCCTCAGGTGTTCGTTCCCCCCTCGGCCAGCCCTACCTCCTCCTCCCCTGAGTGGGTAGAGGTTCCACGCTCTTCTCGACGGCAGCCCCGGATTCTGTCTCTTGAGTCCTTGGTGGCGCCTCCCTCTCCTCTCACAGGGCCGGTTTACTTCCCCCAGGCCTTCGCCTCGGACCCCAGCCCTGCCTCGACCTGGAACCCTAATTTGGTCCAGCCCTCCGGCCCATCGAGCCGTCGAGGTGCCAGGCGTGAAAGACGGTCCAAGCACCGCCGCCACCGGCTTCACATGCCGGGCCTTTTCACTCAGCTCCAGGTCGAGATGTGCGACCAGGCCCTGAACCCTGCCTCCTCGGTTGAGCGCGACCTTGTTGAGTTCGCTTCTAAGGTTGAGGATGCTATTTCGCCGGGTTCTTCTGAGGAGTGGTTTTTGGAACACGCCCTCGATGCCATCCATGATGACACACCCTCCCCCGCTAAGTGGCACCTCCTCAAGCAAATGGCTCAGGTCCTCTCGTTGCAACATAATACCCCCCACAGCCCCGCTACCTTTAGGCTCCTGTCTGCCAATGTTACTCACTGGAGGCCAGAGGTTCGGGATTGGGCCTTCTCTCTTGAAGGTCATGGGGTTCTGCTCCAGGAGCTTCACCTCACCTCTGAGGCTGCTCATGAGGCTACGATTGCCGCCTCTAAAAGAGGGTTTCGTCTCTTTACCTCGCCTCCCTTCCTGAGTGATAAGAGGCGCCCCTTGGGAGGTTTTGGTGTCCTCATCCGCTCCTTCCTTAATCCCCGCCATGTCCTTACCCACACCGTGGAGGGTTGTGGTTTCCTGGCCGTCTCGCTTCGGTGTTCCGGGTTCGAATTGACCCTGGTTTCCATCTACCTCCAGTCTGGTACTGGCTTTAACTCCCCGGTCAACGCCGATGTCCTTGCTCGCCTCTTAGCCTTTCTTCCTTCCCTCCGGGGTGTGTGGATCGTTGCTGGTGACTGGAACAACCCCATACAAGATCTCCTCGCCACTAGGCTTGAGGAAGTTTCCCATGGGCGTTTCCTGGGTACCGGTTCACCCACCGCAGCAACCGACCGGGAACTTGACTACCTTCTGGTCTCGTCTCCGGCTGTCGCTTTCTTGCAAGTCGCTCAGGACTGGGTCGTCCCCTTTAAGCCTCACTGCGCTCTGCGGGTCACTTTACAGCTCAGCTCTCTGCAGCTTCCCTTTCCGCAACTCGCTTCCTTTTGTGAGGTCTTTCCTGACCCCTTGCCCTTTCAACCCTCGGTCCCGAGCCCCTCGCCTATCGCGGAGGTTAACCTTCTTGGCCTCACATCCACCGACAAGCTCACTCTCGACTTCGCAGAGTTGAGCTCATTCCTCGAGGTCTCTCACGGGTTCCCCGACCGAGGGCGTGGGGCTTTTGTTCCCTTTCTTCACAAGCCGCTTGTCCAGGGCCACTCTGTTACCTTTGCCTGGAAAGGCCAGCTTCCCTCCTTGGTGTCAGCCTTGCTTCACCTTCTTGACCGACCCGACGCTGTGCAGTCCCTCTTGTGGTCCTTTTTGGACACTTCTCTCCCCTCCGAGGTCCGCGCCTTTTGTGACCGGGTGAGCGACGGCTCTGCTTCTCCCGCCACCCTCCGCGCCGAAGGCACTGCCCTCCTTGGTCAACTCCGGCGCGAGCAAACTGCCCAGCAAGCTGACCAGTACGGTGAGTGGCTGGAGGAAGCTTCGAGTTCGCACCTGGGGCCGCTCTTTCGAGCCATCAAGTCCCATGAGCAGGTGCTTGATCGGCCCTTTCAAGACTGCGATGGACTTCGCCGTGTCTTTGAACGACATGAGCATTGGGCCCGCGTCTGGCAAGCTTCGGTTTTTCCCCAGCACTTTGCTCACCCTCTCCTCGCGGAGCTCCGCTCGAGGGCCGTCTCCCATTCTGGCACCCTGGCTCCCTTGACTGTTCCCCACCTTCAGAAACTTCTCAAGGAAGCCGGGAAAAAGAAAGGGGGCCCGGACGGCTGGAGCTACCCAGCCCTTCGGGCACTGGACCCGGCAGCTCTTCAGCTCGTTGCCGACTTCCTCGCCCGTGCGGAGGCTGAGGTGCTTCTGCCTTTCCAGCTCACCTGCGTTCAGGTCGCTCTTCTCCCGAAGTCGGCCGACAAGGAACGCCCCATAAGTCTTCTACCGTGTCTGTGGAGATTGTGGGCACGGGCTAGGTGGCAGGACATCTCGGCTTGGACGTCGGCTTACGCCCCCGCCCACCCGTGGGACCGGGCGGTTCCAGGCCAGGCAAGCCTGGACACGGCACTGGCCCGCCTTGTCAGATCAGAGCATTCAAAGCTCGAGAGGACGCACATAGTGTCGCTCTTCCTCGATTTGCGAGGCTTCTTCGATTCTGTGAGCTATGAGCGCCTTCTCCTCCAAGGGCTCGCTCACAGTTTCCCTCCTCTTCACCTCTGGTTCGCCCTCCAGGTCTACCAGGGTCCTCGCTGCCTTGTGGCCGACTCGATCGCTGCCACGCCGCTCTTTCCTGGCCGGGGCGTGCCCCAGGGTTGCCCTCTCGCTCCCTCGCTTTCCAAACTCACCATGTCCGAGCCACTTCAGAAGGTTTCTTCCCTTCCCTTCGTCACCAACACAGACTTATGGTTGGACGACGTGAGTTTAGACGTGGTGGGTTCCGACCCTGTCGAGGTCGCTTCCTCTGCGCTTCAGGCCTACCGGGTACTTCACACCTCCCTCGGCCTTGAGGGCCTAGAGGTTGAGACCACAAAGACCAAGTTCGTCGCCGGTGCGGCCCGCGCTCGCGCCGCGCTTCAGCAGCTGCGGCGCCCGGGCGAACCCGACACCGCCGACCTGGTTAAGGATCTCGGCCTTGACTGCGCTGCTGGCCGACGGCGGCGCATCACCACCGCCCAAAAGCGCTTTCGCACCGGCATCGGCCGAGTCCGCCACATGCGCCGCCTCCGCATACGCCGCAGGTGGGTGCGTGGCCGGCTGCTCCAAGCCTCCGCCCTTAAGGCTGGCCTTTATGGCCACCAGGCCGTTGGGGTTGCCCCTAAGCGCCTTAAGGTCTTACGCTCGGCGGTGGCGCGCGAGGCTGGTCGTTTCGAGCACGGCTCCGCCGACGTCATTCTCGACCTCATGTCCCACAAGGCCGTTGACCCACACCAGCTTGTGGTTGTGGAACAGCTTCAGGCCCTTGGGCGCCTTGCCTCCAGCGCCTCACCCGAAGGCGTGCGGTTACTCACCCGCCCTTGGGCCTCCTCCTGGTCCGGACAGGCCTCTGCCACCCATGGGTGGAAAATCGTGAACGGACCCGTTTCCGCGCTCATCCAGTACTTACTGGACTTGCGGGTGTCTGCCCCTACCCCTGAGGTCTGGACACACCGCGAAGCTACCTTTCACTTCCGCTTCCGCGATCCGGGAGCGGTTTTTGAGGCCTCTGCTTTCTTACGCCGGGTCATACAGCTCGAGCGCTGGTCCCGTATCGGCACCGTCTCCACTGCCGCTGGTGCCGCCTTAGGCATCGATTGGACCGTGCCCCGCCGCCTCTTAGCCAGTCCTCGGACGAAGCCCTGGCGGCATGGCCTTAGGGCCGTCTTTCAAGGCGCCCTCCTCCACTCTGGCAACGGAGGGAAGGAACGGTGCAAGTTCTGTGGCGGCCCCAACACCCTGCACCACCTCCTTTACGAGTGCGAAAACATCCCCGGCGCCCTCATGCCCGCGGGCTGGCTGTTGTCCTACAAGCGGCGCCACCCTGCCGACTGCCTTTGGTTGCGCGGTATGCGCCCCCTTTCCCCCCGCGAGCCCCTCGCCCGCGAGGCTGAGGTACGCCGTACTGGCCTCTTTCTCGAAGGCACCCCTGACTTAACCGGGCTCTGCGTTGCCACCGACGCTTCCGGAGGCCCTGCCTCCAAGGATAGTCGCCTCCGCTCGGTCGGCTGGGCCGCGGTGGTTGCCAGCAGGAGTGATGGCGACCTTGTCGTGCTGGGCACCCTGTCCGGGCTTTTGCCTGCCCCTGCTTCTGTGCCGGAGGGCGAGAGCGAGGCCATCGCTCAGGTCCTCCTCTCTTCCAGAGGCACTTTTGACCTCACCTGCGACTGCCAGCCCGCCCTGCGCAGCCTCCAGGGGCCCTTCACGAAGCGCACCTCGCTTGTGTGGGCCAAGGCTTGGGAACACAGGCACCGAGCTGAACCCCACTGGGTGCGCTCTCACCTTAGTCCCTCGGACTTTTGTTTTGAGTTCGGCGCTGACGCCCTGTGGCGCCATGAGCTCAATTCTCTGGCGGACAAGCTCGCCAGGGACCGCGCGGAGGAGGTTCAGACCCCACACCGTCTTGCCGCCCAGAAGGAGGTAGACCGTGTCACCTCCCTCGTTTGTGAGTATCTCGGTCACCGCGCGGTCGCAATTTTGGCCAAGGCCGAAAAGGAGGATTTCGTGCCGCGGAAGAACCGCCTCCTCTCCGCTCTTGAGCCCTCCTCTTCCCCCTCGCCCAACAAGAGGCAGAGGTTGCAGGCCCTTCTTGACGAACCCCCTCTCCCGGGAGGGCACGTTTGGTCTCGCACCTCTAAGGAGAAGAGTTTCAACATGTGTGTTAAATGCTCCGAGTGCTCCCTTTGCATCTACCAGGTTGACACGCCGGAAACCTTTGAGCGCCTCATTTCATTCCCGTGCCGAACGGCTGCGGTTTCGTGCCCCTTTCCGGTCCACCCCTCGCACAGTCTTGTGCGCCAGGGGCCTTCCTGGAAGTGTGGCCAGTGCCATGGCCAAGTGACTCTTCGCATGGGCGTCGCGCCAAAAAAGCTCGTAGCGCCTTGTGCGCTTCCTTCGGTGCGGGGGTTTTTCTCTTCGGGTTCCCCCTCCCCTGGGCTCCAGGCTTCTCCTTCTGCCTCTGCCGCTGCCCCTAAGGTCCCCTCCGTGCCTTGCTCCTGGGGTTCACTTCAGGGTTCTGCGTCTGCTTCTGCCCTCACTTCGGTTGAGGTTCCAAAACCCCAAGCCTCCCCTTTCGAAGGCCCCAGGTCTCCTTCGGAGGTTCCCCGGGCCCAGGCTCTTGCTAGCCCTGGTTTGGCACTTGAGGCCCCAGCTCTACAGGCCCCAGGCTTCGCTCTTCCTAGTGCCCCCGCCTCCAAGCCTAAAGCTAGGCCTCGTCCCAAGCCCAAGCTCAAGCCTTCCGCCGCGTGCCCTCCAATCACTCAGCTCAAGAAGGGCGACCATGGGGCCCAAAGGAAAGGGTCGTCACGCCCACGAACAGCAGGAGCGTTTCGACCAAACGGGCATATGGCACAGCACGAGCAGCCTGTCGAGACGCAAGCTGCGTCCCGATAAGGCTGCAAGAGCTAAAGCCAAAGCTCGCCAGGAGCATGACCGTGAGCGGGTGCAGGCGAATCCGCCTCCCGCACCACCACCGGCTCCTCGCCGAAGGGCTGAGGTCGAAGACGACGAGGACCAACCCCTTCCCTGGTCACGCCGCGTGACAAACCGCACGACGGCCAGTAAGTCGTCAGGCTCTGCCGGCCCCTCGCCCCCAGTGGCTGAGGCTGCGCACCCCCGGCTTCCACAACTCTGCCCATGCGGATCTCCTTGCGTGGGGCCTCACCTCCACCGCAAGTTCGAGGTACGGTCTGGAAGCTTGCGCCTCGTTCTTTTTTAGGCTGCGGAACAGGGGCCTTAGCCCGCCAGTGGAGGCTCCTTCCAACCATTGTTGGTACTGGGCTGCCCCAAAACTATGGTGCAGCTGCAAGTGATGTTTCCGCTGGGCCTCGATGATGCTGCCTGCCTGTCGGCCTTGGGTTCCCGGTTTGGCACAGTTGGCATTCAGTTCTTGCATTGCTTGGTCCAGGGTGGGTCCATCACCTGCCCCCCAATGATTGGGCACCTCTTGCAGATGTTGCTGCAAAACCTGTTGGGCCTTCATGCTAAGCCCATGCTTTGCGCCTTTCTTGTGCAGGACCGCTAGGCGCCCCCAGAACTTGGCGGGTCCACCCGTCCATACATACCCTGTGGGCTTCGGCGGGAGCAGCGGCCCGGTCTTCACTTCAACCTGGTGGCCGCGACCGCTTCTGGCCCTAGGATGAAGACTGGCCTCCACTCTGGCTGTGAAATCCGCAAAGGCCGTTGTGGCCTCGTCTTCTCTGCGGGGTTCCAAAAGCAAGGCAGGGACCCGGTGCCCCTGTGTGGTATCAAAGGGTTCCGGACTTGGGTCAACCGCCCTCTGGAAAGGCGCGGTTTGGAGCACATGGGCCCGGAAATCCCCAACACGGAATACCACCCGTAATGCGCAGTGTGGGCGAAACGGGACCTCCCAGTCTTGCTGGATAGAAACACTATCACACAAGGACCGGCTGACAATTCCAAAGTCAATTTCGCTCCCATGCAAGGTAGTGGGGCTGCCTACCGCGATCACCTCCCCATTGAGTTCCCTTGGGACAGAGGTATTCTCCATTTCGCCAACTGGCAGGTTGAAGTCACCAAAAATGAGCCACGGCACCGTAAGGCCCTCGATGAAGGCGATCAGGTCCCCCATAAGGGCGGGGTTAACCCCCCCATGGAGGCCCACTCCAGTCTCCAGGTATACAGTCAGGAGAATGAAATCCCGACCACCAGCCCGGCCTCCGATGGCCACGTAGCCTTTCCCATCTATCCCAAAGGAGCGCAGCAACCAGAAATTCTTGTCTTTCCTGGCCGCGACCAGGAGACCCCCCATGTTGTTGCCCCCCTTGGTTGGGTGGGCTGGGAGGTTCCAAGCAACGTATCCTGCCTTTTCGAGTGCAAGCTGCATGCTTTCCTGTTGCTTTTCCGCAACATGGGTTTCTTGCAGCATGATTACATCAGGCTGGTCTGTGAGCATCCACGTGCAGACCTCTTTTCTCCAACTGGTGACATTTGCCACCAGCAAGTTGAGGGCCGCCTCCGGTTGGACCCTGTCCGGTTGCTGCGCCGCGTCCTCAATCGCGGCAAGGCAAGCTTCGGGGTCACTGCGGCGGACCGACAACTGTTCAATGGCCTGCTCCGCTGCCCATTCCAATAGCGACTTAGGAGGGGCTTCAAGTTTTTCCACCACCTCCACAAAACTGGATTCATGCTGGGCCATGCCTTCCACACACGCTTTTTCCAGAAGCGAGACAAACTCTTGAACAGGTTCTGCCTGTAGGGCCTCGAATCTGTTGTGCAGGGGCACTGGCTCGGCAGAAGCTTTTGCAAAACTGCGGGCCCTAGGGCCCGAAACAACCTCCCGCCATTCCGGAGAGGCTGGGTCTGAAAAAACTCCCCGTGTACATGGCCTGGGGTAGATAGGCGAGGTGACCTGTTCCCCCTGCTGCGCATAGGGGCTTGCACCTCCCTGTCGTGCCCAGACCTTACAAGGCACAAAACTGGCACTAAGTGCCGCCATCTCTGGCCTGGGGACAGGCTCCGCTGTGGGCCAGTATCCCAACACTAGGCCCCACCAGGAGCCCTCCCGGCCCGTTCCCTAGGCTCGGGATTTAGGCGAGCGGCTGCGGTTGGGCGCCTCCGCCTGCTTGCTCTTTTCATCCTGGCTCGTGTTTTGAATGCGCTTGCGCCTGATCTCAAGCTGCTTGACAATGGCCTCCTTGCCTTTTTCAAGCTCTTCCACCTCCATCTCATGAGCGCCTTCTTGTATGGTGGCTTCCAGGGCCTCCGGTGTGAGCTTTGGGCTCCACGGAGTGTCTGCCACCGCGGTTTTTTGCTCAGGCGTGAGGGGAATGCCCAGATCCAAAAGGTGCTGGCACAAGGATGGCCCCGGAGGGGCCCCTTTTGGAGAGCCAAGGCCCGGCGGGCAGCCGACCTTTCTCAGGGCCTGGTCCGCCAAATGTTGGCGAGATTTCACTCTGTGCGCTTCCTGGGCCTCTTTCAGCTGCTGGCCTTGGTCATGGTCCAGGATTACTCCCATCTCAGCCAAGGCCTTGGCACAGTCAAACTCCTCAAATTCCAGGGAAGTGGGGGTCTGAAGCACCTTGGCCTTGAACTCCTGGGCTAAGGCATCCATGTTGGCCTCAGCCTCCTTGAGCTCCTGGAGCAGCTCCTTCATCTCCCCATACAGCCCCGTAAGGGTCGCCTTCACTTCATCTGTCCGCCCCTGGAGGCGAATTTTCTTATGGCCCAAGTCCCTTAGGCGGCCCGAGGTTTCTTTCAGGTCGTTGGTGGCCTTGATCTCCACCTCAGTGGCTGTCGGGGGCGGCCCCTCTTGGGTCTGCATGAGGAAGCGGATCTCATCTGGCAGCGCCGCTTCGTGGGCCTTGAGCATTTCCAACAAGGCCTCTTCTGGGGAAGGTTCAGCGACCACAGGCGGCTTGAAACCCACTCTTTTCATGTGCTCCTGAGCCTCTTCTGGCAGGAGGGTCCACACCCCTTCTAAGGCCCGCACCACCTTCCCTCCCTTGGGAAACTTCGGCGGTGTTTGGCTCAGGGCGGGTGGTCCCCCCCATCGCCGCGGTGGCGTTACAGCGTCCCCCCATTCATGGGCGGGCTGCCGCGGCTTCGGCCACTGCCTTCCACAGCTGCACTTGGGTTGGCTGGCGATTCTTTTATCGAAGATCCACTGGCCACACCGACACACAGTGTAGCTGCCCATCATGCCTTTGCCTTTGGACTTTGGCATCTTGGCTGTGGCTGCCGCACGCTCCCCCGAGGGCCGACGCCCTTACCGGTGGGATAAAATGGCACAAAAGAAACGGCAAAGCCTGGGATTCACGCGTTTGAGGACTATTGAAAACGCAGTTAGAGCCCAGGACTGGTTGCTGGATGACTTTCGCGCCGAGCCCACCTGTAAACCAGGGCCTGAGCCGAAAACTTGAGCCAGGAGCAAACTTTTCTCACACACGCTTCGCAGAAGCAGCCCGTAGGCTTGTCCGACGTGCATTAATTAACTCCAAGTATTTTGGAGTCATCCGCATTTGCGGGCATCGCCAAAGTGGCGGCAGTGGCTACTCCTACCAGTTCGGCTAATGTATTCGCAGCTGCTTCCTATTTGCAGCTTTATATGTAATGGAAATACATATAAAGCAAAGAATATTCAAATGGAATATTCAAATGGAATTGATGCAGTCACTCGCACAACACTCGCTCCTTTGTTCTCTGGCGGGAAATGCAGATCCGAGCTTCAGCAGCAAGAAGCTGCCTGTGAAAAGGGTCTGCATGTTTTCTCCCCCCCCGATGGGATCTAGGTGCATCAAAAGGCACCGACCTGCCATGGAGAGAGAGAATGCAGATGGACCGATCCTTTTAAAGGACAGACCATATAGAGGCAGAACAAATGCAAATGCAAGCAATGCGAAAACAGTGTAAGAGTGCAAACGCCAGCACTCGCACCCAGAAAAAGGGAAGAGGTGGGTGGGACAAAAGTTTCTGCCCGCTATGCAGGCGAGTTGGCAGCTGCGAGCCTGCTTGCTGCAATGCACATGGAATGTCATGAGTGCAGCAAGCATGCAAAACATTACCAAACACTCGTGAGCAAGCACACATACCGTTCGGCTAATGTATTCGCAGCTGCTTCCTATTTGCAGCTTTATATGTAATGGAAATACATATAAGCAAGAAATATTCAAATGGAAATATTCAAATGGAATTGATGCAGTCACTCGCACAACACTCGCTCCTTTGTTCTCTGGCGGGAAATGCAGATCCGAGCTTCAGCAGCAAGAAGCTGCCTGTGAAAAGGGTCTGCATGTTTTCTCCCAAATGCAATCTGCCAGAGAACCGAAGTCGCGCATCAATTCCACCAAATGAAAAACGTGCGACAAGGTGATTAGAGTGCTGCTCCCAATGGAGAAACACTCGGAACTCGAAAAGGAGGCTTCCAGCCCTCCGGCGAAAGTGAAATGGAAGGCGACGCAGTCCATAACGAGGTTAAAGGAATACGTCGACGACGCGACATGCTCCACCGATCAGGTAATGGAGCAGGAGGAAGCCAACGGCTCAAAAAGTCCGCTTCCACATTCTTAGGACCTGCAATGTGATGCACATCAAGATGCACACCAGTAAAGCTACTCAAAATGGCTAGTCGCTGCACAAATGCAGCAAGAGGCCATGAAGTCGTAAACAGTTTGTTTGCTGTGGCCTCGGCACCACTGTTGTCACACCAGGAATGCATGCGAACAGAAAGCTTGCATCCTGGGTTAACTGCACTCAAAAGCCAAACTAATGCAATCTGACCCAGGCATTCGTAGCAAGTAATGTCCTTGTGCGCCTCGGACTTAAGAGGAAGCTCTGCAAATGCAAAGTCCTCCACAGTAAATCTTTCAGAGAACCAGAATTCCCCAGCCGGTAAAGCAATGTAGCCGCCAATAGCAAATGTACGGCCATTGCCCATAGCATCGGCGGCAGCCTCCACCATGATAGTATCAATCGGACGAAGGGATCGCCAGATAGGAGGCAATGAAGACCACTGCAGCCAGAAAAACAATAAGTTGCGAGAAGCTGGGCTCAATGCACGGCGTTTTGAGGCCGAATCAGTAATGCGAAGCCAGATATCCTTATCACCAATGTTGCAAGACAAAAGTTCGCGCTTGGTGCTAACTTTGCGATGTCTCACTGCAAGCACCTTGCTGCCCACCGTAATGGCGGATCCAGTGGGTAACCTCACAAGATGCAAGGTATCATTGAGACATGAAATGAAGGACTGCCAGTCGGTTTGACGAACACTGAAGTTGGTTGCACGAGGAGTGTTGAGGTCCTGGTAAAGTGACCTGAGCCAGGGCCTGGCCAATGGAAAAAGCTTGAAAAGCCATTGCATCATGCCACACAACTTGCTCAATGTAACACGGTCCGTGTATTTACCACGGAGAGCGGTGACTATAACTGAATGCAATCGCTCCAGCTTGTCAGACGGAATGCAAACGCACCCCATGCCAAAATCGAGCTCCCACCCTATCCAGCGGATGGAGCAGCCGAACTGCAATTTCTTCCACGACAAAGGAATGGAAAATGCACCACAGAAACAGAGGGTAATGCAAAAACTCATCTCCGCCACCGATGCAGATTGGAAGCCAAGTAAATCGTCCACGTACATGGCGAGGAAATGAGCAATGAAAATCAAGCGATGGAGTGTCCGAACGAAGAATGCACCAAGTCTAGCAAACCAGAAAGCAGAAAAAGCAGCACCGAATGGACACACTGAATAGAAATAAAGCTTGGGGCCTACCCGGATGCCGAGGAGACCCTGCTCGGACTCCCGAACCATAATGGACTTGTGTGCAGCTTGCACATCCAGAGACCAAGCAGCGAGTGGCTCATGTTTCCCACGCAACGGCCATGAAGTCTGTATAGTCTGTAAAGTAGGGAGTGCAGACCGCTCAGGAATAAGGCATGATGCATTTGTACCACAAATGGAGGAATCCACCACGAGTCGCGGTTTACGGCCTTCAGAATGTACGATATTAAGCTTGCCGACAGCAACATTGGGCCAGATCTGGCGTGCAGCTTCCAAAGACTCAATGCATCGCAGCCAGCCTTTGTCCACCTCGATTTGGACAAGTTCCTCGAGGAGGACCGGGTCGTCCTCGGCTCCCTGCCAATTTTCTTCACATACGGTCAATGCATCATCAGAAGCAGTGCGACCTGAGGGAGCGAAAACCCCCGAAAGGGGGATGTCGTGTTTGAAGCCAGTGGGAACCCCACTGAGCAATGCATTGAAAAGAGTCATATCCGCATCCTGAAGTGCCGAGGATAATGCAGACAGAGCTTTCAGGCAATATGGCTGTCCATCCTTAATGGACCAGTCGACATCGGAACAACCCTGAGACGCCAACCAGGTACTAAAGAACCCACGAATTTCGCCAAGCTCAGTGTCAGAGAACAGATGAGCCTCAGAAGGATGCAAAAGCTTATGCCGCAGCCTGGAAGGAATGCATGCCTTGCCACACCAGGTAATCAATGCATGACGAAGTGATTTGAAAATGTCTTTGGTGGAGCGGTCCTGGCCACTCCAGTCCGGGCGGCTGTTTAGGCCACCGCCATCCACCCAAGCATGTGGGGAAGCATCGCACTGTTTGACCGGAATGCAGGACCAGGCCTCATCGATGGAGAACTCGCATTGACCTGAGCATTTGCGAAGTTTGGATATCAAAAGTATGTCGCAAAGTGCATCCACGAATGCAGGAGGATAATCGGAGATCGTGGAGGTCGCACTGCATCTACTACAACAGCATAGGTGCCCCAAAGCAGAGAAAGAAGGCGACGAAGAGACCATGATCCAGGGGCTACCACCAACCCCCTTGTAAGCACATGCCGGTACCTGCACGATGTTTTGAAGGCCGGTGGAAATGCAGTGTAGGAAAAGTGGATCGGACCAGCATTGGCTCCAACCAGAAATGTCAAAATGCACCGTTGCACCTGCAGAGTATGCCACCTTGCAAAGTTGGAGTACCCAACGAGTGTGGCTCTCGCTCCAGTTGGGTGAATAAACCAGAAAAATGGAGGCAAAGACACCCTCACCAGCGCAGCGAAAAACCGCATTTCTGACATGTGCCTGATCCAGGGAGTCAATGCAAACGTGAGGCACTCCGGCAGTGGAAAGACCAGCACGAAGCGCCTCAGAGTGCTGTGAAGCCAGCAACAGGCAGAATTTCTTCGGCAGAACGGGCTGAGGCAGTTCGACAGCCTGAGTTTGAGGCATCCGACGAGGTAAGGATTCACCAGGTAGGGGAAACCCCCACATGCGCAATGCATCAGCATCTGATGACTGAAACTCCGCCAAACGCCTGCAGGTGTAGGCCGTGATGACCCACCTGTCGCCCACGAAGGGCTCAGTGGCGTGCCAAAGACCACCATCAAATGCAAGGGGAGAAGACCTGGTGTCAAGCAATGAAAAGTTGAGGCACTTCTGTAAGGCTTCGACTCGCAAGGATTTCTCGCCCGAGGAAGATTCCAGCAGTAAACCTCCGCCCGAAAAATCGCCCAGGGCAACAGTGTAGTTGAGGGTGCCTGGCTCGTTGGATGTATCACGATGGACTTTGAGCACCTCGTTGTGAGAGATGCATATAGAAGTCCATGTACCCAATGGAAAGAGCATGCATAACCAAGCATTAAGTCGGCACAAAATGTGCTGGTATTGGAATGTATGATGTGTCAATCCAAAACGGACCGACTGCGAGAAACCACCGAGGTTAAAGTAGGCTGCATCTGCACTTTCCCCCTCAATAGCCTGCCATCTGTACTTCACAGTTGTTGATGTAAAGGACTGCTGAAGCAAGTCAAGAATATCAGCATCAGAGGTAGATGTATGACCTGCCGATGGAACAGGTGAGGGTGCATGTGTTGAAAGCCCGGAAAACTGTCCCTCCACAGGTTTCGGGCTGTTTCAGGACTTGTGCATGTAAGCGGGATGATCCTTCCCGCAGGGTCGGCCGCCAGCGTCAACAGCACAACCATGTACGAATGTACAGTCATCCAACTTGCAACCAGAACGAAGGTTCCATCGCTTGCACATCTGCTTCTGAACTCCGTTCTCATAAAATGAAACCATCCACTTGGGGCCATTCTGGTCACGAGTGTCCTTCGATTTACCATGCTTGCCCTTGCCCTTGCCGCCTTTGCCCTTTGGGTGGGTTTTGTCAGGCTGAGGTGTGTTGCCTGACCCGGTGCTGGGCCTTTTGGTTTTCTGAATGAAAACCCGCGGCTGCAGGTGACTCTGCAAAATGCAGCGGACTTGCACAATCTCGTGCAATGCATCATCCATGCACCAACCTTTGTTCAAAAGATCGCAAATGCATTTCCACGCTTCGCGGTCCGCTGCCTGCATTTCCGTGACGTTAGGGCTTCGCAGCCCTGACTCTGGTGGCGGACGATGGAATGCAAGCTTTATGAAAAGCTTGTTGTATGCACGAAAGGAACTGAGGTGACCGACTTCAAGCAAACAAAATGCAAAGGCGATCAAGTCTAACAAATGCGAAAGGAACATTTGCGACACGCCAGTATCAGCTATATCCCTGCAGGGCACGTCGTCAAAAATGAAGTCGTCGAGACGTGCGATCTTTTTCGGTCTGGAAGATGTAACATCTTCCTGTTTCTCTTCGCTGAGTCGAAACTTCCATGCAATGTAAGAATAGTGCTTGTCCTGCACTTGCTTGTTGCAGGATGCAAGTAGCCTTGACGAGGGCATGCTGGATGCATCGAGAATTTCGGAGGGATATGAAGCTTCGAATGTAGCTTTCATGGCATTCACTCGATCAATGCTCAACTTCGCAGGAAAAGGCTCTGACCACGAAGATGTACTGAGAGCTCCACTGCCAGTGGCAGGGGGTGCAGACGGCGCTGAGGGTGTCGCCGAAATCACAGAAGAAATGCAGCGATGATATGCTGCCTTCAAGCATGCCAGAGTGACAGTGGTAAGGAGAGCCTGGCCCGGGGCGTCCAAGACATCCTTGATGCAATCCGGCAGAGTTTCCACACCTTCGCAGATGCAAGGAAAGGAGCGGACCGTAAGTTGCGAAGTGAGCTGCCCTGCAATGAGATCCGGAACTTTTTCCTCTTTGAGGATTTGTTCCAAGCTGGGGGACGACATACTCCCCAAAGAAATCGACCTGGCAGTGGGGTAAAGTAAAAGGCCAAAAGATGCACTGACCTCAGGCCTGTAAAATGGTGCGAATGCACCAGTCGAGGAGAAACCAAGGCGGCACTCGTGCAATGTGCAAAATTGGTATGGTCTACCAGAGATCTTGTGAAGCACAGATGCAAGTGCCTAAGATCATAGCATTCGTTGAGCAGATGTACAAAGTGCTGACTCCAGAAGTGGTCGTGACATGAAGGTCATGAGAATGTCGAATCATGGCAATCGCTGGGGCCAAAAACTATGCAACACAGGAGTGTTGAGAACATGAACCGTAAAGGTCCGAACCCAGCAGATGCAAGCTGAGACTGCAAACCGGCCGGTCAGAAAAACTTTTCACTCCCTCGCTGGGAGGTCAGCTGCAGGCGCCAAGGTGGCTGCCAAAGCAATGGAGGAGACATGAGCCTACCTCCTGGGCCGTCATTGGAAAACACGAGCAGCCCGTTCTTAAAATGGAGAAAAGTGCAGGAATGCACACTGGAGAATGCAACTAGTATCCTCCGCGACGCCACCAGTTCCAGCTGTCGCCGTGACTCCACTGATCATCTCCCCATTCTTGGTCCCATGATGTACTTGATGTACCAGGATCCTGAGACTCTTTGGAATGCATGCGTGCACGATAGCACGCCTTGCAAGAGTGGCGGGTCGATGATGCAATGAAATGGCTGTCGTTTGGCACCTCGGAACTGTATCCGCAGAGTGCAATGCAACCATCAGTGTCGCACTCGGAGCGACAGCATACAAGTTGTCGGGTAGCCACAGGGCATTTGTGGCCCCCCGTGCCCTCCTGAAGGAATGTAGGGCTGTGAATGGGCTGTATCGGTGGAGCCGGGGATGTAGTCGCAGCCGCAGGAGGCGGGGATGTAGTGGGATCCCCTGCTGTTGCCGTCCCCGAAGGGGGTGTCTGGGATGCATCAGCAGTGGAAGGTGCATCCACATCTGATGCACCAGCCGACCCAGAACTTGATGCATCATTCTTCGTCTCCTCCGGCGGGGGTGCAGTGCTCTTGTCCTCCTCAATGGAGGTCTTGTCAGACTTCGGAGGAGACGATGTAGGGGTAGTGGAGGACAGCTGGTAACTCATGGCACTGATCAGCAACAGCTTTCTCTTGCCAGCCTCCGGTCCGCCCCTAATGCAACTGACGACTTGGTGGACATCGGAATTGTAAATGAAGCTCAGGGCTTTCCGAACCTCCTCGGTGTTGCGGATGTTCTCCATGATGCAAAATTTCGCGGAGTGGCAAAATGCACAGCTCAGAGGGAAACTAAAGGCAATGCAAACTGCAAGGTGTGACATCAAGCCATGCTAAAGCAAACCAGTGACTGTACAAGCTTAAAGCAAATCATGAAGTGCAATGTCGGTCACATGATGCCTGCCATTCATATCTGATCATCTGAGCACTCCACTGCAGAGGTATGCAATGCAAATGCCCGCACTGGCACTCAAGAGGGAGTATTAGGCATTGATGAAATCACTCGCAGTCGCAATTGCAAATAAATGCAATGTTTTGTCAGACGCCCGACAATGTCACGAGAGGTTCGTGAGAATGGAAATGCAAGGCTTTGACTTGCAAAATCGCGAGCCCGCAGGTGGGTGCGAGACCAAATGGAAGGTTCCCCGGCAGCCGCAAGCCGGTTTGCCTTCAATGCAAGCATGTATGATGGAGCTAGTGGTTGCACTGAGGAAAGCAATCTCCTCAGCCTCGCCCAGCTCGCCCTCCGAGCTGCTCGTTTCCGCCTCTTCCGGAGCCTTTTCAGGCAAAGCAGGTGGAACCACATCCTCTACCAGAGCAGTTGATGCAGAGGGAGCTGAGGGTACATCGGTCGATGGCAAAGAAGGCGGCGGTAATGTATCCAACCTGAAGAAAACAGGCAATGCAGCAGACAGCACTGTCCCGAGGTCCGGAGGCCAATGCAATGCCGGCTCAAGAGGCATAAAGGTGACTCCACGCATTAATGGAGTTCGAGATCGCCAGCCTCCTCTCACTCTCTCAATGAAACTGTCCTGAGCCAGAAGTAATGGAGAGACGTCGTCTCGCCCATATAAAACACAAGAAGCAGAATGCTTGTGGTGGCCCTGAAGGTGCCTCGATTCAAGCGACATGTTCAGTTGCCTGAAGAAGGAAAGCAATGTAACTTCCATGGAATGCAATGTATATTGGAGTTCCTGACCCGGTGGCAGCTGGTTCCACATGACCAGCAAACGTCTGAGCCTCGAAAGGCACTCTGCGTAAGTCAGAGGTCTAATGCACTCCTTGTCCAGCAGGAAGAAAATGTAGTCCGGTATGTCCGAAGGATCTGAATGTAAATCCATAAGTTTCTCAAGAGCTAACAGCCAATGCAAAAGCCAGCATTGTGTGCGGGGCAGCCGCAAGAGTCCTGAGAAAAGGCAGCCGAAAGCCATAAATTTTTGTGTTTTCGTTCGGTAAGATGCACCTCTAAAGCTATCGAAGTCAATGCACAGGTCCGACAACTGAATGTGTTGTGAGTCGCCAAACCGCAAGCTGCACCAAATGCAAACCAACACTGACCCCGCGAAAGCAGTCTCGTCCAATGTAAAGTGGCCGAACACAATTTGAGACTCCAGCCACAGTACGAACGATAATGGAAGAGGTAAAGCCTCCTTAGAGGCACCTTGCGATTGCCATGACCTGGCATGAAACAATCCATCATATAATGAAGGAAAGCCCGAGGGTTGCACTGTTGAAGAGAACCATCGTACCGCCTTGAGCACATTGATGGAATGTACCGAAGAGTGATGGCTGCGAGATCGCTGTAATGTATGAATTGAGTCAATAACCCAGACCCCCGGCCGGATCCAAAAAGTAGATCCGCATGTTGATGGTCCGAGTTAGAGCCACCCCATGAAAAGTGGATCCGCGACCATTTTTGGGTGAGACAGCGAAACCTACAACTTGAGCAAAAAAAGCCGAAGGTCCGTAAGTTTAACCCGCTAATGTACCGCAAGCTCACTCTTCTGGTTTATAGTGCAAAAGGTGGCGACGGCAAGCAGTTGCTACTGTTATGCGCTATTGGCTGCCGGTATTTGCATATAGTTCGGTGATTTGGGACGGCGATAATGAAAATCGCTGAAACTCCGGTGGTCATATTGTGTTTGAGCCAAAAAAGGTGTTTGAGCCAAAATACTTAGTCTCTCCTTACTCTCCCCTTGTCTGTTCTCTGAGATTCTTAGCATGTTGTGCGGGTGGTTCGTTTCGGCGGGTTGGGGTTCGGGTGTGTTGGCTTTGAGGTGTTTCTCTAGATATCGATCGGGTGTTTGGGGGCAAGGAACCCCGCAAATCCTATTGCATACGGAAATTCCCGACCAGACTATATACAGCTTGAGTTGAATGCCTCAGACCTCAAGCTTCAAAGAGCCATTCGTTCAACAGGATCAGACTACGAGTTGTTGATATTTGTTTGGGCCTTTGGGGTCAAAGCTTGGGTCAGTTTTACATGCAACTGCAGGTGCACAATCTGTACTACTGTCAAAACTCCGAGTCTTGAGGATTCGCTATGAACATAAATAACATAGAATAAGTCTTGGGACCTTGGGATCTTTCCAGCGCCAGCAAGCCCGAAACCGTAAACCTACCTTACACCCCCCTAACTAAACCCTACACCTTTCCTAAATCCTAGCCTTAACCGTTCACCCTAAACATCCCTAAGCCATACCCCCTAAACCCTTACACTATATCCCCAAAACCCGTAAACCTTAAACACCCTTAAACCGAAACCCTAAACCGAGAACACCGAAACTTTACCCCTTAGCCCTGGGAAGCTTCCAACCCTCTGGGCTGTTTCCGGTGACGATCGACGATCTGCTCTGCGGGCCGACTCTTGGCACAGGGCTCGGCTTTTTTAAGCCTTTTGGTATGGATTACAAGGTCTTTGGAAACATACACCCAAGAGTAATTTATATATTTCACATATCGAAAGTTCGAGAGCCCCGTCGTGCGGAAAGCACACTGTACACGAAGTGAGGCAGCTGAAGCCCCATCTGAACCATCGTCGCATATCCTTAATTGAATTGTGGTTTGTGCGAATCAAGACCCAAACCCAAGCCCAAGCCTAGGCCAGTGCCCCCTTAAAGCTCAAAAAGTTCTGGGAGCCACCATGATTCCTGATCCACCGTAGTGCTCGCCCGACCACCAAAGCCATCGTCCTTTGGTTTATGAAGTATGAAACTAAAACTAAAACCTTTAACCCACTATACTTGTATCCGAAATCTAAACCGCTACGAAACTGGATCTGGAAAGGTTCGGCCTCGATTCGGATTTGAGGGGAAGTGGGTTTCAGCTAGGCTTTGGGAGATATTTTGCATTTCCGAGGTGTTAGGGCTATAGTGTCGGTTTTCGGAATTGAGGTTTTCGTGGGATTTGGGGCCGGGGTGCTCTTTCGACTTGTACGAAAGCGTACAATTAAGTTAAGTTGACTATACCAAAAGAGCTTTATTTACGGCAAAGCAGCCGAAATCTCACTACCGTTAAGCCCTAAATCGTGGAAGCCCATACCTCCAATAGTTCGTTCACTCAGATAACATACAAGCCTTGAGCCAGAACTCGCCCTAAACCCTTGATTGCCCCGAACTCGAAACCCGAGCCTAACCCATAAACCACACACCTTGAAGCCAAATCCCCCTTCCTGAGCAAAGCTCGCCGGCGCAATTCGTGTGGTATACGGGTTTCGTAGCTTGCAATACCCTAACCCTAAGCCCTGAGTTGAACTGGGTGTCAAAAACCAAAGCTACTTTCTCAAGCACCCTATAGAAGTGTGACTGGTCGAATCAGTCATGTCAGTGGGGCCTACTATCGAAAATGGAATTTGAGGATTGGGCGAAGCTGCTATATATGCCAAGTGGCAGCAATAAGCGACTCGACCATTTCAGTCGTCAGCAGATGAAGTAGCCAAAGCTTCCAGCATTTGCAACTTGCGGTAGACGGCCATTGCCCAATGTCGACGATGAACTGAACGACAGACTTTAGCTATGGCCCCGTTATAGGACTCATCCACATAAGTAGAATACATCCTGGGATTCCCTTTAACCCTGGCCTGAGAAGCAAGGTGGTACATGAGGTGGCCCTTTGGTAGGAAAGGCACACCAGCCCTTGAGCACAGCTGTATGAAACGATGATATCGTGTATGCAAAGCGTCGCATGCGTCCTGCGGAAACACTCTGCTGTGCTCGTTCATAATCTGATCGAATGCTTCGGCTGCACACCCTGCCCGACGAAGTAGATCAAACATGTGCGAATTTTCATTGCCCTCAAGCACCGTCTTGTATTTCTCAAGTGTCATGACCACAAAGCGAAGTAGACCGTGTGTCTCCGCTGCTTTGCACTTCAGGGCTTTCTCTGCAAGCATCGTGAGAGTGAGGTTCCACACCTACGAAGTATATTCGGTTTCGGGAATCCGGGTTAGCATTAGCGGGCTCTGGTCTTCGATGTTCTTTTACACTAATTATTCACTAGCAAACTATTTGGGCTCCGGACAAACATCCCTCGATCTCTAATCCAGCTATCCCAAAAACCCTAATACTAAATAGCAGCCTATGCTGGCTATTTCGTTATCTGGCGATGTTTACCTCTAACAGAGTCACTTAAGTTTGTTGTAGTTTAAACTTTAATGATCGATATAAGCCTTCAAGTCTTCGGGCACCACATAAACTACTCATCAAAGCTTAGATTCACGACTATATCATTATTCTTATATCATCCTTTTCCTCCCCACCTCAGAACCTTTCTTGCTCCACTCCTTGTCTGTGGCACGTCTGTGCTTGTAGAACATCCACAATTCCGCTTTGAGGGCCATCAAAGAAAGCTTGTCATTTTCTTCTTTGTCTAGAACCGCTGAATTGCCAGGCTTGTAGATATCTGTGCTCAGCAAAGCACGAAGAGCAAATGTCAGATAAGTAGACATGGGTCCATAATGCCACGTATGTAGCAAGTCGATGCACCAAGAACTCAAGCTGACTCCAGGGATTTGCAAAAGCGGAGACACGTGCAACACACGGCCGTGTTCACCAGCCACATAAAAGATGCAACTGAATGGACACTGCTGCTGCTCGAAGGACCCCACATCTGGCAACAGTGTAGAAGGCTCCAATCTAGCCCATTTCGGAAGCCCTAGCTGTTGGAATGCTTTCAGCAAGCAGCGTCCACGGCCACGGCCTTTTTTTCGATAGTGCAAAAGCTTCGAGATCTGCTGTTGAACATCCACATCCGGAATCGTGACCTCCTATGTTGTTGACGACTACATAGACATATTAATATTAGGACGTACGTGAGCATATAAGGTGCTATATGCGGAATCCAACGACCGGACACAAACGAATTTTGAGTGGCGAAAAATACTTAAAACATCATGAAGCCTGTAAGCTATCTAGTGTTTTAGAACAAAGGTCCTTGAAGTTCTTCGACAAAGTAGCTTCGTACTTGCTTTTGTCATACAACGGGAATGGGCACGATCTCGCACTGAAACCATCAATGTTTGGAAGCTGTGCTTTCTTGACCAGACAACAAGGACAGGCATGATGATTATGGGACCACGTTCTCAAAGCAGCTATCTCGACCAAAGCAGCCCAATCAGCTTTGAAGTCAATGATCGGCAATCTCAAATCCGGATGTTGTTCACTCAAATCTCGCCTGAAAGCTTCCAATAATGGAAACACGGAACACCAGCCTCTGCAGCCACATCCACAAAGTTCCGATAATCCTGTGTTTGTCGTGAACACATCTGCGATATGTACTGGCTTCAGCCAGGACACAACCTACATTATATACAGAACACGTAGGACAACCAACGGTGGTGTTTATATTCATACATATAAATAAACATACATATATATATATATATAAACATACATATATATATCTATATATATATATAGACAATAAAAACCCACACACACACACAGCAATATCCGTATACCCATATAGCCTTTCACACTCCAGACCTTAAGTTTCAGTAGCAGGGCTATGTACAAACATACATATACATACTCATGTACTTATACATATGCATATACATACACGTACATGCATAAGCACATGTACAGGCGACAAATATAACATAAAATCTACTATGTGCTGTCGGGGTACGTAGCAACCAAACAAGCCTTTGCTTTTTTGTGCGTAAGTTGGTGACATAAAACCCCAAAAAGTTCTCGTTCTTGGAATACTGGACCCCGTCGAAATATACCGATAGAGGAACGATGTGTTCTCGCGAGAAACCTTGGCGGAGAGCTTCGATCGTGACATAATGGCGTTCGTATAGATCCCCTAGCTCCTCGTCGTGTTTCAAGAAGTCTTGCACAATCTCAGGAGATGCTGTGCCTTCAAGAATACCAAGCTCCATCAGCTCATTGCGTATCATGATCGAAGTCACACGGGTGGGGTGCTGTACGAGGGTCCTTCCAGCAGACTTCTTCAGATGCATCGGAACTGAAACCATTTCCACATCAGGCTCCGGGAATTCTTTATTCAGATGGCACCTGGGGCAAATTACGAGAAAGGACCAGGGACTTAATCAATGGAGTGTTAGATTCGGATAGAGGATTCAGGGATATCATTCTCCAGGTTTTGCAGAGTTTTGCACACAGTCCCTGACCTCAGATGTTCAGCTGCATGACGACTAGCGGACCGAGGGTTCAAAGCCAGATCCTCAGCACCCTCACCCCCTGATGCCACGTGCCAGTAAGCAAGCTGACAAGTGTCGGTTGCCGTAGCAGAACCATCCAAAAACCTCTCGACCAGCAGACGTCGAAACTTCTTAGCAGCCTCGATGTCCCCGCCTTCACTAGGCAACGTGTCTTCATACTCATGGAGATCAAAGTAACAGGAACCTTGGGTTTGGTCTGCTGCACGAGCACGTTTGAAGCTCATCGACCATGGACACCCCACCGTGCTACGATACAAATATATATGCACAGCCCGCTCTATAATAAGCCTTAAACCTAAACCTTCCAGCCTCAACCATACGTACACCTTGAGTGTGAGCTCCCGAAACACCACACCTAAAACCCTTGACCTCAAACTTAAACACTCTAAATCGTAAACTCTACACAAAGTAGTTATCATCCTCACCATACGTACATGTATTCGGTTCCTACATGAGCCAAACCTCGATGCAATTACTGTGCGGCTTGCACCGGCTGTGTGCATCATCATGGTCACTCACAGATCGAAACTAACTTTTCAACGGCGTTGCCCCGGAACTTTGTTCCCCAGCACCGCTCCCAGCACAACTTTTTCATTGTGTGAGAACGAACCCACACAAGCAGCAGCCAGGATCCTCAGGATAAACCAGGGAAGGTTTTGGATTAGGACTATAATAACCCGAGCAGTAAGATGTCAACCGTAAACCAGGATACCCACTAGGAGCTTCTGGGGGGTTTCGGGGTTCCGGACTGTTAATTTAGCTATACTCATGACGATCTACACCTTACTAGTAGTCCTAGGGGTGAAACGATCCGAGCCTAAGCACCTAAAACCTTAAAGCATATCTCAACCCTAAGCCCCATGCCCATATTCTTAAATAAAACTCGTCCATACGAATCCTCTATGCAGCTGCTTGTGGCACTACCCGGCAAGCTTCGAAAATCCAAGGCATGGCACAGCGATCACACTGAGCCGATGCTTCTCGTGGAGGCCGATCGGGCCAGGGCTTTTTTGGCTTTGCCTTTTGCCTTGGGGGCAGGGCTAGCTTTAACACTCTCGGAAGCATTCTTCTTGGCACTAGCCATCTGTTGTATCTGTACACTAGCCTCTGCCATAGCAGAGATTTTCGGCCCCAACATGCTCACGAAGTCGCAAAGCTTCGGCAAATACTGATCCTTGTACTCCTTCTTCACCTTCTGCAGCTCCTTCGCGGAGAGAACAGCCACCTTCATGGACTGAAAGAAGGGGTTCTCGGCGTAGAGCTCGAGCACCCCGACCCGGCATTCCTTGTAGCTCTTCACGAACCCAGCCGCCCACTGCCATGCGGCGGGATCGCTCTTGCCCATCTCGATCGTGATCATGCTCATAGCATTGTCGCTCGCTTGCTCCTGGGCAAGAAGCTCTTTGACCTCCTTCTCCTTCTTGGTCGTGACGGAACCGCTCCCGCCCGCCTTTGCCCGCTTGTTCGGATTCGGAGGATTCTCGGTAGTAGGAGGCGGCGTCGGGAGGTCAGTGTCGATCGGCTTCGGCTCCTGTTCCAAACCCCTCTTCTTGCCGCCCTTGCACCCACCAGCATTGCTGCCATCCCCGCCGGGCTTGGGCTGGGCTCCTGGAGTCTTTTCGAACAAAGCAGCATAGCCTTGCAAACCCAACTCCGAGGTCCTCACTTCGGTCTCGGTCACATCAACCAACCTCTTGCCGTTCTCCGCCGCGTAGCATCGCATAGCTTTCGAGAGCTGCACCTTTTCAGACCATGAGCCTTTAACCGGCTCCTTGACCTCGACAGTCACAGTACTCTTCCATTCCTGGATGTTCGATGTGGTCAGGAGCTGCTCCACCCACAGGTATGTGTCAGCTTTCAGCCAGGCGTTGTAGACCACACAGTGTTCCTGATTGGCAGTTGTAGGTTTTGGGGTTTCTTAGAACACATTCTCAAAGTTGAAGGGTAAAGTGTGTTTGTACATTCTAGGGTCCTTGGGGGTGTAGTGGGTGGGAACTGAAGCTCCTTAATGTCGGGCTTAGGGCTTATTGTTAGGCTCCGGGTCTTGTCACTAGTCAATGCTAATCGGCTCCTATATAGATATATAAGGTCTAAGAGTCTAGGCTTCCGGGTGGGGAGGGGCTCTTGAGTTCTTTGTGCGAGGCTAGGCTTGATTATTTGGGTTCGGCCTTGAGGTCGTCACGGCAGCACATCTGAGTGTAGTTCTTCGCCTGTTGCACGGCGATGGGTTCATCGACCCCGCCTAGGACCTGACAAATCTGAAGGAAGGTCTTGTAGGTGCCGAGCTCGTCCTTTCTTTTGCGAAATGTATTGACGGTGCTGCGGGTAGTCGTGACGAATTCAAAGTCCCGGGAGCATGCCCAGGCCCTCCTAAACTCGAGCTTGAAGGAATCTAGGAGTAGGCCATAAAGGTTTTTCACGTCCGGTTTGAAGCGGATGGCACGGCCCATAGATTGTGCCGTGGCACCACGGGCCGACATGTCTGTGTTGACCGTGGCCCAGTAGCTGGGGCCTTCCTTTGTAGCCTCAAGCATGGAAAACGTCACCTCCTTGGGGTCCTTGTTGATGCTGTTGGCATAGTTCTCGATCGCGATACGAATGGATTCCGGGGTCATTGCAGGTGGCTTCTTATCCTCGCTGGCGGCGTCTGCTGCCTTCTGCTCGCCGCTGCTGGTGGCGTCTGCTGGCTTCTGCTCCTCGCCGTTGGTGGCGTCACTTGGCTCATTATTGTTGTCACAGCCGGCGGCGTCTGGTGCCGATGCCGTGTCTGCGGGAGCTTCTGGGAGATCGGTGACGAGGGTCTCTGGGATTAGGGTATCGCGGGTGTCCATGGAGTCGATGCGGGCGGGCTGTGACTCAGCCATGATAGCAGCTAGAAGCTATCTAGCTGCTGCCGAAGCCTGTGGATCTCTGCACTACGTAGCTTGCGAGCTAGGGCATAGCAGCATGCATCAGTATAGCATATCATACAATACATACATACAAGACAAGGTGGAGCCTCCAAGAGGGTCTGATTGATCTCAATATAGTAAGTATATATGAGCTAATATATGTTCGATACAGGACTTTTTGGGCTCGTGACACCTCATCACACCTCATTGGGGGGCTCATCGGGGATCCAGTTTGATACCTCATTCTGTTCATTGCCTACTTAGAGGACACGACAGCATCTACCATACCCTAGAGGGGCTCATTGGGGGGCTCATCGGGGATCTAGTTCGACACCTCATTGTGCAGCTTTGCTCTTGCCGGAGCTCTCTAGCTTGCCTATTGACATAATCAGCAGCAATGAGTGGCTTGGTACGTTGCTACTCGACGAGCATGCAGACTCTGCGGTTTTCCGCTGTTGCGAACACATAGATCATGAAGTCAAAATCACCTCGCGTCGGCTATGGAAGCCCACAAACCTTAAAGTAGAGCCCCTACATGGGTATCTAAATCTGGATCCACCGATATATTGGTTATTAGTAAAATACTCATACCGAAAGAGTTTAGGGTTTAGGGCTGAAGGGCTTAGGGTTATGGTTTGTGGTTAGATGGGCCGGTCGGGCTCAGATGAAAGGTGGTATCCAGTTAATAGATTGCGAGGAAGGTAGCTAACGGATCTAATTATGGATCCATTATAGCCCACGAGCGAACGGATCTAATTCTTGATACCTATATAGCCAGCCAATCTGATATCTATATAGGGAAGGGTGTAGATTCTGAGTTTAAACCTATATATATATATCCGTACCAAGGCAATAAAAAAGGCGGTATCCAGATAATAGAATGCAAGGATGAGAGACGAGAGGCTCTAATTCTGGATCCAAACAACAGCAGGCGGGCTCGATTGCGGGATCTAGTTCGATCGTAACCAATCAACATATATATATATATATACTGCGAACGGACTGCGATGCCTTGTCATGTTCTAAGGTGTCACTATAAGAGCTGTGAGCAAGACCGTGTAAAGTGCAAGAGAAGGGGGCACGCTACGCGTCCCTCGACTCTAGGGGGCATGCTACGCATCCCTCATCTTTACCTTTCTATGTGACCGCCAACGCAACGTTTGGCTCAAGTCAATGCCCATAGCTAAGTGCTATATGTGTCTTCTATCCTGAGCAATCAGAGCTATCCCGTTGCACAGACGAACCGCCGCCGGCAGTGAGTGCAAAAGGAACGGCCGCCGGTTCTGCCTGCATAGGATTGCACGTGTGGAAGTAAGAGGGAGAGACAGGGTCCAGTCTGTGGAGAGTGCTAGCCAGCCACACCTACATTCATTACAGCTCTGGTGGGGAGAGCAGCAACCAAGTCGAGATCAATCCCCCACGCAGGTTATCAGCCGTACGCGGCTCTGCCTTTCTACAGCAACGACTACTTGATCTACTACGACCACAATGAACTCAGGATCAAGTCAAGATACGACAATGACTTTCGGTGCCGATGTGGCAGCGCCAGCCGTTGGTGAGTCAACAGCTGATGACACAGTGGTGCAATCCGTTGATAGCTCCACGGAAGATGACAAAGGTCAATCTTCTGCGCTTGCCATTGCAAAGGCAGTTCCCAAGGGGAAAGCAAAGAGTCTACCAAGAGCATCTACGCCTTCACGTCCGACATCCACAGGTTCGAGGACGGGCAAGGCTTCAGAACGACGGGCCGAAGCGTCTGGTTTTCAGGCACCTCGGACTACGTCCAGGGCTAAGGACAAAGGAGTCAAGACCTTGGAAAAGAAGTCAAGACCATCATCTTCGAGAAGCTCTTCAGCACGATCGAGGACTTCGGCTACTCGTGGGCGTGACAAGTCCATGACTTGGAATCGGATGGTTACCAATCAACCACGCGATACTGACGATCTGGACATGACTCTGGATACGATTCCTGCACGTGGTGATGCGTCATCCGTGGCCACGCCTGCAATAGCTGACGGTCCGAATGCCTACCAGGAACTGACGATTTCGCAACAGTTCGAAGCATCGAACCTTGCACAGCAGATGTACTATCGCAGTCAGGTGCAAGAATACGAAGGAATCGTCCAGACCCTGATGGACAAGATCAAGGAGATGCAGCAAGAAGATGAAGGATCTGGAATTCGCATTGAAGAATTGGAACGACAACGTGATCATGCATGCTTAGCCATGAGGCACATCAACAATGTCAATCAGGAGATGAAGCGAGACTATGAAACAGCTTTGTTTCGCATGGATGAGCAGAACTCTGCTCAACAACGTCAAGCACATGCCGTTGCCGAGGATTTAGCTCAACAGCTACACGTGTTTCGCACGGAGGCAGCCACCAACTTTGTGCAGTTGGAGGCAAGAGCGCAAGGCGATGGTGAGCTTATGGCACGTGAGTATGAGCGTCTGACTCATGAACTTCATGAACACGCCAGAGAGAACTTGGTCCTCCGGTCAAACACAGCAAGTTCGGAACAAGCCTTACAAGCAATGCAGGAACGATTCCACTTGGTCAAGAACCAGGAGTTGCGGGCTGTGAACGAGATCCAAGGGCTAGCTGGAAACAGCGCAGCCATTGAACAAGAACGATTTCGGCTTCGCGAACGTCTTGGTGAAGAGGAAGAGTACCGCAAAATGGCTGTGAAGAGGATGCAAGAAGCAGAGGAACGACTTCATCAGAATGAAGATCATGCAAGGCGATCATTGCCTACCTTGCACGACGAGCTGAGTGAACTCAGGAAAACGCTCAAAGCACAAGAAGATCTTCAAGCGAGGACACGCAGCGAATTGGAGGCAGCGCGAAACTCCAATCAAGGAGGAGCGACGCGACCTTCGAGCATGCCCATGTCTTCGAGGACTACTGAGTCTGGCTGGGAGCACGTAGGAAAGGATGTAATGCCTGCATTTTCCGTAGGAGATGAGGTACGATCCCCTGAAATACGGTCCCCAAGTCAAGTTAGTCCAGTCGCCAAAGAGAAGTTCGCATTCTCGGAATCGGACAAGGACAAGAACCTTGTGATGGATGGAATTCCATTCACCGGTGGAAACTTCTTCACTGGCCGCAGTTCAATGCCAATCGTGGCGGATGCAATGCCCGAGCACCACGTGCCAGGTATTAGCAGCCCAGCACTTGCGCGTTCCACGCCTAGTGCAGCCACTTTGTTTGGCATACCAAGCGGATTTCATGGGAAAAGTGATGCGGCAGCCGTGCGTGATCGACAGCTACGCGAACTCTTGGGGGATCGCGGGATGTTGGGATCGAAGTCCACAGCATCGGCCAGCTCCTCAAGACCTGTTGGCATCGACGGTGTCACCGCATCTACTAAGGGCAACGACCTCATTGGTCCCCCTGTCGCCTATGACGATTCCATCCATGAGGCAAGGAGGCGTCAGATCGAGAAAGAGATCGCGGAACAGTACGAGGAGAAGATTGCTGATCTGCGAAGTGAAGTACTCAAGGCTCAGAAAGCCGAACAACGTCTCAGAGCTGATCGTGATGAGTGGAGATTATTCGCTGAAACGATTCAAGAAAACAATGGAGACGATGACGGTGATGAAGCTGGCGACGAGAACGGAGAGGAAGAGCATGATGAAGGTACCGGCACGGGGTATGATCCTCCAGATCCGCCTGACGACGATGATGACAAGAAGAAAGGTGGAGGGGGCAAACCCGAATCGGATCCTGGTTCGCATGCGCGTGATCCTGATGGAGATGCGGATCCTGAAGTCACAGAGGTGAGAATTTCCAGGAGGGAAGCCGACAAAGTTACTGTTCCTCCATGGCCTACACTCACTCATCTCAACAACTGGCGATCTGTGTGCACGGCAAATTTCTTAGGGGCATCAGCCGACCCACATCATGAGGACTGGATGTTATGGCTGGCACCAGCGTTCAACCCATTCCCTGATGTCGAAGCATTGAATGATTCAGGACACAAGAAGTTCAAGAGCATAGACGTCAAGTTGGGGATTGCCATGGTCGCAATGCTACGTGCCGGTGGTGACAAATCAGCTGACCTGTACCTTGAGGTGAACCGGAAGGCCAATGATTACATCAGCAGGCCTGACGTGAAGATCATCAAAGGGCGACAAGTCATCGCGATGATGTACGAAAGTTTTCGAACACATGATCGTCTTGACATGATCATCACTCTTGAGTATTTGGTGAAGCTCCAGTACCAAGGCGACAACAAGCTCCATACGTTCAAGCAGACGTGGTTGGAAGTTCTGGGACGGATGAGACCAGAGGACATTCCATCCAAAACAGCTCTCCGTGATTGCCTGTACAGCAAGATCAAGGACTCGCCCGCAATGAAAATGGACTTGGGCATGCACTATGAACACTTGCCCTACAATCATGAAGATCGATCGTACGACAACCTGATGAAGATCATTGATCGTACCATCATGCGGAAACGAGAACAGTCAAATCTCACTCAGACTCAAATTGGCTTGCGCCAGATGCTTGAGGGCAAGGATTTGCTTGCTGCACCGGCCAAGGTACCCGAGAAACCTACGCCTAACGCGGCTCCATCCGCAAAGGTCAAGGCTTCGCCGACCAAACCGGACAAAGCAACACCTGTACTACCTCAAAGCAAAGCGAAGAGTCATGCGAAGACCAAGCCGAAGCCCAAGAAGAAGACGAGGAGTGAGTCAGCGGACAACAGAGGTGACAAAAGCAAGAAGCAAATCCGCTGCAAGTTCCATTTCACAGATGCAGGGTGTCGAAATGGCGATAAGTGTCCATTCAGTCACTCGAAGAAGACTCCAGAGCGACCCTTCACGCCGAGGACGAGAACTCCAAGTCCATCTGGAGGAGGAGGAAACAGGATTTGCTACTCGTTCAAGAACACAGGCTCGTGCTCAAGAGAGAATTGTCCTTTCAAGCATGAGGCAGCAGCTACCCCAGCTCCGGAACCAAAGGCAAAAGCTAAAGCCAAATCCGAAGCAAAGGCAGCTCCAGCGAAGCCGAATGCCAAGGCCAAGGCACTCCCTGCTGCACCCGCCATCAGATTGTGTCGAAGGTGGAATCCATCAGCTCCGGCTATATGGAAGCGATCTTCAAAACAAGATGAGGAGGAGTCAGATTGTCCATCCGTTGACAGCGACGCTGATTCGGATTGTTCAACAGATGACGAATCCTCGGGAACGACTACGTCGACCCGAAAAGTGACAAAGCGCAATGTGACATTCGCCAATGACGTGAAGTTCATTTCTTCGTGTCCTAGACGATCGAAGAAAGACAAAGAGCGGAAGGTGAAGTACGTCGACATGGAAGCGTTTATCAATGATGAGGATCGCGCCGTGAGCTTGGAATTCGCCAAGCACAAAGCGAGATTGAGGGCACAGATCATGAGAGACATGGTTGACGACGATGATGATCAATGCGGAGATCGAGTTTCATTCGTACGAATCCCAGGAACGTCTCGAGTGGAAGAAGTTTCGTTCTACGACGGTGAGGATTCCATCGTTGAGCGCGAACTCGATGCCGCACACAGCAAACGGATCATCAATCAAGGCTTGTTCAAATGTATGGTTCAACCAGTCATCCTTAAGAAGAAGATCAAGTTTCTCATGGACACTGGGTGTGGTCATGACCTCATATCTCAGAAGAAGATCGAGAAGCACAGTCTCGAGACACTCGTGACTCCAGAGCCCATATCATTTCAGACAGCCAATGGAATCACCGATACCGATCTCGTGTCGAACTTCCAGACTGAGTCGTTCGAGGAACCGATCAACGCTTATGTGTTGGACGACACGCCGTCGGTGCTTTCCATAGGCAAGAGATGTATGAACTTCAACTACGGGTTTGTGTGGCCTCCCGGAAGGGAACCATTCATGATCAACCCGCAGGGCAAGAGAATATCTCTGTTCGTGAACGGTGACATCCCGTACGTTCGTGCCGGGAGTTCCAAGTCATTGGTTCATGATGATCCGGAGGCCAAGGCGATCACCGAAATCTTCAAGGGTGCGTTGACAGCGGGCAATGTTGACGTCAGCGTCGCAGCTGCCGCTGAAGCTGCACCGGGCGAGATCGAAGCAGAAGAAGAAGGTGATGATCATGAACGACCTCCTGATCCTGAACCCCAAGAACCTCCTATAGAAGAAGTACCAGAGTCCGAGGCCGGACGCCCTCCGGACGACGACGAAGGAAAAGGAGTGGGTGAAATTCCATTGGATGGTGACGATGAGGTGATCATTGATGTGGAAGGCGACGGTGCGCCGAGCCGCAAGGCCAGAGTCGGAACACTGAAAGCCGAAGCGAAGACATTGGCACATCTGTGTACTCATCGCTACCGCAATCCATATTGCGAATCGTGCATACGCGCGAAGATGAAGCACTTGCGAACACAACGAGGTGCATTTCAACGTGTGATCAAACACTGGGGAGATCTTGTGACGTTCGACTTTCCTTGACATGCGCAAGGCCGCCGAAGCAGGCATTGGACTCGATGACGGGGCACGTGAAGTTCTAGTCATCAGGGACATCGCCACCAAAATGATCGCAGCGATTCCCACGGCTTCAAGGAGCACTGACGAAGTCGTCATGGCCATCAGACGCCTTATGGGAAGACGCAAGATTCATATGGCGTACAGCGATGAAGCACCAGAGTTCGATTCAGCTATGGCGCAGTTGAAGATCGTGATAGATCATTCCCTTCCAGGGAAACCCAGTAACAATTCACTCGCTGAACGATCAAATCAAGAAGTGATCAACACAGTCGCAGCATCCATGCTACACGCCGGATTGCCCGCTCAATACTGGTCCTTTGCGCTTAATTGCGTGATGCAGAACCTCAACGTTGAAGACGTGGAGGGCGATGGTGATTCAGCATGGAAGCGAATGACTGGAAAGGACTTCGAGGGAAAAGCCATACCCTTTGGGGCCAAAGTCTTCTTCAAGCCGACGGACACAAGGCCGAAGACATATGGCAACAAATTCGATCCAAAGGGGATTCCAGGCATTTTCGCCGGATACATCATCACTGCTGGTCAAGGGTGGTCCAAGAAGTATCGCGTTTGGGATATGAAGGAATTTGCCAACGCGAACTTGTCGATGGACGCATCTGTTCCCAGGAAGTTGATGAGACCGTACGAGACAGAAGTTATCTACTTCCCAGAGGAGATAACGTTTCCCCTGAAAGCCGAGTACGAAAGGATGAATTCAACCATTGAGGGACTCAGGGACAACGTTGACCTCGCTGGCAAGGAGATAAAAGACGTCGATGACGGTGGTGACGGTCCGCCTGGAGGAGATGGTGACGACGGGGATGACGATGATCCAAGTGGACTTCTTCCTCCACCGGATCCCGGAGAAGATCCTGACTTACAGGACATAGATCCATCTGACATTGAGACGGAGCCGCTCGGCGAAGTCTTCAAGTCAGCAGAGCATGAAGCTATTGATGCCATAGGAGACAAAAGACTCGAAGAACTAGACGAAGAGCTGGGTCTACGTGCAGCACCGCCTCCTTCTGAACCAAAGGTCACTGGGAAAGATCGACGATCGCCCCGCGAAGTCGGTCCAACCGGTAGACTCATCCCCGAAGGAGACATCGAAGAACCTGGAGAGATTATCAAGATCTTGAAAGAAAAGAAGTTGGCTCCCGAGGAGATTGAACATTGGAGTACGGGGAAGAAAGGAGACGGCATTGTATATCTTACCGATGACGGTGAAGCTTGCAAGATCGACAAAAGGGGAGTTCCGTACAAGATCCGAAGTGATGGTCGACGAACTCTTCCTACACGGCGACCTATCCATTCTTATTCTCCGGAAGCATGGAAGAAGATGAGCGAAGCGGAGAAGAAGGCAGCATATAAGAAAGAAAAGCGAGACAAAGCTCGAGTTGCCAAGAAAGACCGGAAGAAGGCTGTGATAGGAAAGAAGATAGTTACCAGGACTTTGGACAACATGATCTTTCCCAAGATTGTCCCGTGTGAAGAAATTGATCTGCAACTCAACGTGTCCGTTGATGACGACGATGGTTGGTCATGGGCACAGTCCTATGTGGATCAATATACACAGGAACAATTCTTGGCAGATGTCGTGCCGGCCGTTCCGGCGCATATGGTCATGGATGATAACTGGATTCCTTCTATGCCGTGTACGACTTCTCACAGAAACGTACATCGGGAAAAGAATCATGCAGGAGGATCGTGCTTCAATGCCATGGTCACTCGACCCGTCACACGCAAGGAGATGATCAACAATCCCAAGGCCATGGAAGCTTTCATGAAAGAATGGAAGGGATTGTGGGACCAAGAAGTGTTTGACTTCTCAACTACGCGTGAATATGACGACGTCGTCGCTGAGGCAAAGAAGAAAGGTGAGAAAGTACATATGGCGCGAGTACACGGACTGATCTACGAGAAGAACTATCAGCTCAAAGAGGACGATCCTGCCAGGAAGTTCAAGGGGCGAGGTGTACTACTCGGTGATCAGGTCAAAGACCAGAATATGGAAGCCGCATTGTTTCAGGATTTGGGGAATTCCCCGGCTACGTTTGACGCCTCACGATGGGCAGATTATTACGGATGTCTTCCTGGCAACGATGTCCAGATGGCGGATGCTATCCAAGCATACATTCAGGCTAGATTATCGGGCACTCCATGTTGGGTTGAACTGCCTGATGAAGCCTGGCATCCATCTGCGAAACGGCACAAATTCCGTAGGCCGGTATGTCGCCTGATCAAAGCTCTATATGGACATCCTGACGCAGGAACCATGTGGGAACAACATTGCCACACCGCGGTACAGAAAGTAGGATTCAAGCCGATTGGTGATGAATGGCCATCATTGTACTTTCACCCGCAAATGAAGCTCTTACTTGTCATCTACGTGGATGATCTCAAGATGGCAGGGCCTAAAGAGAATCTACCCAAGGGTTGGGACATGCTGCGCCAAGAACTTCGATTGGAAGAAGAAACGCCGCTGGGCTTGTATCTGGGTTGTCGCATCTCCAAGGGCGAGGCAACGTTGCATGACAACACGAAGGTGCAGACCGTTACCTACGACATGGAGACGTACCTGGACATGACAGTCAAGAAGTACTGCGAAGTGACTGGGTTCGATCCGACAAAATTCAAGACGGTACCATCGCCGAGTCCGGCTGAGGAGACTAAGAATCACCCAGCTCGCGCTCCGGCACAGTCGGGTAAAAGCCATCGATGCACGTGGTGTGGACACACCATGCCTGTTGATAAGGATGGTCGGCTCGTTCCGCCTCCACCTATTCCCAAGGCGCCCGAGGAAGAGGCAATCAACGAGGCCAATCGCGGCGCACTTGCTCCGCAGGCAGCCAGCATTCTCATGAAATTGCTTTATGCCGCGCGCATTTGCCGCTTTGATCTTCTGCGCAGTATTAACAATCTCGCACGCAAGATCACGAAATGGACCAAGAAGGAGGATGCTCTTCTTCATCATCTCATGGCCTATGTGCAGCAGTCCAAACATCACATGATGATTGGATGGGTCGGGAACTCCTTGGAGGACTCGTCCATCGGGCTGTTTGCAGATGCGGACTATGCAGGTTGTGGAGAAAGTTTGAAATCTACCTCCGGTGCTCACTTGCACATTCAAGGTTCTCATACACGGTTTCCCTTGGCGGGACTTAGCAAAATGCAGGGATGCTTGAGTCATTCCACACCTGAGGACGAGATTGTCGCGGCCGACTTTGCCATGTCACGTCTTGGATTGCCTGCTATCACGTTGTGGCAGCAGCTTGGGGGGCAAGACCCCAACTTCGTCTTCTACGACGACAACCAGACCATGATCGGGGGGATTCGCACGGGCAAGAATCCGACTATGCGTCACTTGGAACGTACCCACGGTATCTGCATTGGATGGATGCATTCTATCTTTCAGGAAGGTTACGTTTCTCTTGCCTACGAGGTCACTGCCAAGATGTCTGCGGACATACACACCAAGTCGTTCAAGGATTCCGTGTCCTGGACACATGCGTGTCAGCTCATCAACATCTTTCCGCCGGATCTCATCGGCTCCCAAGAGATTATGGATCTGATGCGCCCTACTCATACCCAAAGCACGGATGAGAAGGGTCAGCAGCACTACTCGTTCAAGAGCGAGGTGCCTTGTTTTCCTTACACGCAGAAGCCGATCCTCCCTCAGGTGTTGTATCGCGCTGGATTGTCGAGTAAGGAAGGCTTGCAAGAACATGACAGTGTGGACCCCATCCTGGTTGTCAAGTTCCCGCGCATGTTGCGGGGGCCGCCTTCTGCGTTGCCACCTGGTCGTTATCTTCGGTCGACTTGGATTCTTCGTGAAGGGCAGTGGCACCAGATGGAGGATCGTGCTGCTATCCTTGACACACCGGGCAAGTTCGACCGCTACGTGGAACGTGCTGTGTTTCAGTACCATCCCGTGCGGGGGCATTTGCGCCCCGCTGCCATTGCGGACGTCCTTGCGCCGCCGTTTCTGCCTATTCCTGAGCCGCCTCTCGGCCAGTCTTATGTGCGCGCCCTGCCCACCAAATGGCGAGCGGTGGTTGTCACACTGGCGCGTGCCATCCATGGGGGGTACCAGGGCTTTACATTACACCAGGGATTTTGCTTCAACGGCCAATCCAAAAGTCAAGCCTCTCAATTTGGTTATGACCAATGGTCATCGGTGTACGAAGATGTATGGCATGATGCGGCGGAACAGAAAAGGGAATATCAAGGATATGATGGAGCAATTGTGCCTCACGTGGTCAATTTCGCCGAAAGCAAGCCCAAGGAGGGTCTGGTGATCCAATTCCTCGACCACGATGGAAGGTTGGTCCATGCTTACAAGAACCCTTACAGCCGGTGGAAGTACCGTATCACTATCAAAGATGCTCCAAGGGCAGTGACGGTATGGACATTGATAGGAGTCGATGAGGAGAACTGGTGGAACGAGTATGCTCCAGGCAAGGATTGCATCGCCCAGCATGCTCCCGATTCTCACTACGACCCTGGGCTGCAAGTAAATGTTCTGAGTATGGGGCGAGAAGTTGACGACGCCATGTGCGCCTACATCTTTGATGTGGTGGAAGCGAGGAAGGACAACCCTAACTCCGTAATCTTCATTGGTGCAGGGGTGTGGGGCAAGAATTCGTGGCTGAGTCGGAAAATCGCTGACAACCCTGAAAAGGCCAAATTGCGGACAGACTACCCATGGGGGGAGGTCGTCCAAAGAATTGCGCGCAGAGCGGCATCATGGGGGTTCCAAATCATTATCGAAGTGCCTCCTCGAGTACCAGTCCAGGAAACCAAGCAGTATAAGGGACTTCAGGAAGATGCCATGTGGAAGAGCATCAAGATCCAAGGATGCACTCACGGGCAGCGTTATACCTTTCGGGATCCTGTGTCTCCTGGAACCGCCGTTGAGCTCGGCTACTGCAAGGATGAAGGGGAGTACATTGCCGCAAACGTCGCGTTGCATCCTAAGTCGTCTGATGTGTGCTCGTCCAAACATTTGCACATGACTGATTCGGACGCTAAGGATCGATCTGATAAATGCGAGTTGAATAGCCAAATCTCCAGAAGATTGCTTAAAGCCTTGAAATTTCAGGCAACTGGCGATGGGAGATTGGTAGCCATGCCGTCGAAGGCTGGTGGACGAAAGCCAGACCGCATGATTGTTGACCTCTGTGGCTTGGGTAACGGCTACGCCGTACCTAAGTCCACTAAGGGTTGCTCTCGCATAACTTGCAAGGAGCTGATCAGCTCCAAGGCCGATGAGGACAGCCTTATCGGTACAATGAAGGATGCGTGCCGGAACGACCTGCGCACACCTGTGCTATTCGTGGCATCGCTTTTGCGATCAGGTGTTGGTCCTGGAAGTAGTGAAGGGGCTTGCGTGGGGGGTGAAAAACGTTCTGGTGGGAAGTACAAGGTTTTCAGAAGTGTCTTGAAATCTCTCAAACGCCTGCTGAAGAAGTGTGCGGAATTTTCCGACGTCTAATTTTCGCTTGACATGCCTTCTTCATGTTCATGTTGGTCTTGGCCAGAGTTGCATGCTCTTGTTTCAAGTGGCAAGGTGACGAAGGTTAAGGTCGGTGATCATGTTGGTGCTGATGGCGATGGTGGTGGACGCAGGATCATGTTCTCTAACATGCCTGAAGCGGACCGTTTGGTGATGAGACTGAATGATTGCTTGGACCATGATTCGAAGAACAGTTTGTCGCAGCGCATTGATGTTTCATGGCGGTCAATTGCGAGAAATGTTCGCAGCCTTGTTCGAGCTCATGTCAGTGTCAGTCATGTTGCACATGAATCTGAGGACATTGCATGGCAGCAACATCAGTGTGTAGACGCTGATGAAGGGGCTATTAGACAGCCCCAACTACGGAACAACTAAGGTCTGACCGGACGGATCGGGGAAGGGTGCCTCTTACGGAGAACCCGGAACCGTGAAGTCGAGTAGGGTGTAGGGACTTCCCTCCAACGGAGGAAGGACCGAAACCCGAGCCATGGCTGAAAGCTACAATGCCTACGAGCTGGCCTTCGATGGAGTGGACCACGAGGAAGTTTTCCCGTCTGGTGGGATGATGCGAACGTTTCTGAAGTTCCACAAGTTCCTGGAGATGTATTCTGGGGATGCGTCGCAGAGCGTCTCGCTCCCGCCGAAGATTACGAAAGACAAAGTTGTCGACAATGATCTCATTCGCACATGGGCAGCTTTCAAAGCACCTCCGTTGGTCTTGCTGTTCACGTGTGCAAATCTGTCGTCAGGAGGAGATCTTTCCATTCGAGTCCGAGAAATCCTCAAAGCCTGCTTGCTTGCTGCTCCTGAGGAGTACATGGACAAACCCTATGGGGAGATACTCGCCATGGTCACTAAGTTTGGTGGAGGTCTCAAACACATTGTTGCTGACCACGAGGGGAAGTACAATGCAATCACCAGGTTCATGGTGGATGAGGAAGTGATCCGCGATGATGCAAAATTGGCTGTGGTTGAACTGGAACAAGAACGAAAGCAAGTTCGGTTCGACTTGAACACTGCAACAAGGAACATCGTCACTGCGGACGGCTACTACAACCTCGCTGTTCTCATCAACTCCGTAGAGACGCCCTACCAGACTGTGACAGACACGAGAATTCAACAATGGTATACGGTGAATCAGGACTACTACCACAAGTTGCCAATGTCGGGTAGAGCACCTGACCAATCAGACCTGTTGGCGGAGCCTACGTTATGTAGGGTGTGCAAGCTGAGGTACATGTTCGCGAAACACACTGGATATGGACTACGGACCTACAACCAGGAATGTGCTGCGAACAACGATGGCGCCACGCCACTCAACGTTCACCAGCTGGCCATGATGATGCGCACAATGCCTCAAGGCATGGG
>CAJNDT010001129.1:0-83020 GCA_905221615.1 Symbiodinium sp. CCMP2592
CACCGGCTTCCTGCCCGCCTGCCTCACCACAGCCGCCCTTGCCCTTGCCCCGGCGTTGACCTGAGTCGCCTGGGCCACCGCACTGGGCCACCTTGGCTGGGCCGGACTTGTCTTCAGACTTGCCCTTGCCTTTGGCTGCGCTCTGGCGGCCACCTGCACGCTCGCTGCCCGAAACGTCGGGGTTGCCACCTGGGTGGCTCGTGGCCTGCTTGGCCTTACGCTTCCTCTTGCGCCTGCCCTTTGGCTCGAGCTGCACGTCTGGATCGCCGGACGGCCGGGCAGCAGCCAAGCCCCGGCCGAGATTGAGCGACGCCAGGGCCTGCTTTACTGCCTCGTCAACTGCCTTCTGGATCTGCTCCTTGATCGACTTCATGATGCTATCGCCAAGGCTATCCCCAAGGTTGCCAAGGTCAAGGTTGAAGCCAGGCCCAGGGTGAGAGGCCTCGCCCAGGCGGCATCCCCTCTTCCAGTCATGGCACACAGAAAGCATCGGCTCGCCTGCAGGTGCCCGGCGGCCTGTCACGCAACACCTAGGTGCACACTCAAACCCTAGGGGGCCTAGCGGCACCGGGGCCGGCTGCTGGCGTCGCGGAGGACCTAGAACCCAAGAGGGGAAAGGGGGATGGCATCCATCACCTCGGCTCGTAGGCTCAGCAGGGCCCGGGTGCGAAGCTTCGCCGAACCTAAACCCCAAATGCCAGTTCCAGGTAATCACTGCTGGTGGGCCTCGCGGACCCGGGTGCTTTGCCTCACCCACACGGACACCTTGCAGGAATGCAAAGCAGCGCTGGAGAGCAGGAAGCCCAAATTGCGCACACACCGGAAGGCACGGAAGGGATTGCTGCACAGGCTGCACATGATCCACACTGGCACTAGGATATGCATGCGCTTGCGGCACCGTCCAGATGGGGCCGCCAAGAAAATCCGTTCCACAGCTCTGCTCGATCGCACTGCCACCTTGGGCCGTGGCGCCCAGGGGGCCCCCGAGGAAGTCCACACCTGCCGGTTCACAAGAGGCAGGGGACTGACACTGACACAGGCCGAGAGCTGCAGCACCGAGGCCATGGCGGCAAGGAGAGCTACTCTCAGAGGGGGCCCCGAACGGCCGGTCTTAGAAAACATGTTACCAAGGAGGCAGGGAGAGGCCGGGCTAGGCGGCTCTTTGTCCTTCCACGGATCTTCTTTGATTTTTCGCGGTTCTCGGGTCGGGGCCCTTACGCTACTACATCTGGCCGCCGGCTGCAAAGGAAGAGCAGCGTCGCCATGGTGGGTCGCCTCCACTTCGGGAGGCCCAGCCAGCCCCGCATCCTCCTCAATCTCGCCAGCAGCCGGCCGCGTCACCAGCTCAGCGTCCGCCCCAGCACCAGGTCGCCCACTAGAAGGCGGCAGCGCTGCTGCCACTTGCTCCCGGCTGCCCCGCTGCTGCTGGACACTTGCATCGCGATAGGCCTCCGCCGGAGCAAGGCCAAAGTCCCCGTCAGCAAACCACAGGGTAGTGCTTGGGAAATGTCCCATCGCCTGGAGGCGCTCCACCCAAGGTGGGTCGCCATCACACCGCTTTGTCAGCTGCTCGGTCCAGAGAAGAACGAGGGCTTCACGTACACGAAAGAGCTCATCCACAAGCACAGCCGATCCCACAACTGCACTTGCATCCTCATTGAGCCTTTCCAGGAAGTCTTCGATAGAAGCATGCTCACCCTCAAGCATAGCTTTGAGAACATAGTTGCGCGGCGCAACTCCCCTGAACTTTCTGTAGCTGACAGGTAGGGTCAGCTGAGTACTCGACGTCGCGGCCTCCATGGCCGCCAAATCCATCATCCTTTTCCGCTCAGCACCCACAGCGCCTCCCGAGGAAGGAGCCATGGCACAGTCGAGACAGACTTAGCCACCGAGCCTACCTACGGTGTTGTCCAGCTTGGAACTCGCGGAGTTCCTGTCTCGGGCCCAAGCTGCGTGTTCTCACGCCTAACTGCGGTTCAGGCAAGACTCGGGCATCGCAACGAAGTCCCGATCTGCGCGTCCAGTAACGTCTTTGGTTGTCGGTTGTGAGACCGAACCTAAAAGGTCAAACATGAAGCTGACAAGCAGAGGACATGTGACAGCTGTACAATCCAAGGTGCTTGAAGCTGAGGCATGAAAGACCAAACAAACTAGAGTCGTTGAGGCCAGATTAGCCGAAACATGGGAAACTAAGGCTCAGGAGAGCCGAGAAGAAAAGTGAGCCTTTGGCTCAGGTTTGCTAAAAAGGAGAGGCGCAGGGCTACACAGCAAGCACAACTGCCTAGCAAGAACCTAGGCAGTATCAGAGCGTCATGCTGAGCGGCTGTACACCTCTACGGCTTCAGAAGGTCTCGAAGCAGGAGCTCAGAGGAGCGCAGCAGCACGCCTCAGCCCGCAGCCCACGCCATGCAGCACGCCCTGCCGCCAGCAGCCAGCAGCCGGCAGCCAGAAAATGTAGCCCAGCACGTAGTTCGTCGAGGGAGCCACCGAAGCCGTCATCGATGCAATAGTCCACTTCAGTAGCGAAGGCTCAAGAGTCAGCCTGAGCACCACGGGCCGGCCGCCCCGCACGAAGGTGCTGCGCCAAGACATTGGAGGCACCAGCAGAAGCCAAGATGGCCCCGCTCCCAAAGCGCTGCACGATGAAGCTCTGCATGCCAGCTCACCCTGCCCGATCCACGAGCCCGGTGCAATGCTGTTGGCAGCCGCATCGGCCCGTTCGTTGAGGTCCCTGCAGCGGGCGGCCGTCAGGCCCCAGGGAGCAGTCCAGTTGGGCCGCCGACCATGTGCAGGGGTCCACGAGAGCCGCAGGTCCAGTCCTCCAGCACACACGTCACGCAACAGCCTCGCAGCCTTGTGGGCCAGGAGAGGCATGGAGCACACACCAGGGTCAGACACAGCCTGTAGAGCGGAATTGCAATCCACCAAGATGCCAATCTGACACCCAGGATCCAAATGCGCATAAGAGATCGCCTCAAAGAGGGTCGTCAAGGTGAGGAGCTCACAGCGAAAAGCCGATTGATCCTCGCAGGCATCACCGAAAACGAAGGTGCCATCACCGCTTCCGAAAACCACGGCGCAGCCGCCGACGTCGAACTTGGTACTGCCATCGGTCGCAATGAGCAGGCGCTCATCCACTTTGGCGAAGCTGCGAAGATGCGTCACCATGCGCTGAAGTAGGTCTTCAAAGTCCGAGGCCGCAGGGGCCGCAGGGTACTCAGAAATCTCAGCTGCGAAAAGCCGTTCACCAGCACGGGTGGAGGGAAGTGCGAGGCTTTGCCGTAGCTCTGTCGTGGAGGTGCAACACCAAGTGAGATGTGCCCGGCTGGGCTGCAAAAGGCCACAGACACACGCAGTAGTGTCAGGTGAGCTCACGTCCAACCTTTTGCAGTGGTACCAAATGGAGCCGCCCGAACCCAGCGCAGCAAGGCGAACCTCGCGAGTAGGTTCAGCCGCGACTGCAAGGCGGTGACCTTCTAGCGCAAACCGAGCACTGCGAAGCGGGGCCCCCAGGCTGAGACCACGGGCCAACGTTGCATCATCGCGATGGCCACGATTGCGGATCCGCCCACACGAATGCACGCCCTGCCACTTGTAGTGGTCCACAAGCCAGCGCTTGACCACATCAAAGGATTCCCAGCCGGAAGGTGCCCGAATCGTCGAGCCGTGCCAGGATGGCGCCATTGCCTTGGACCTGCCAGCCCAACCGCTGCACCACCGCCGCCGCGCCAGGGAGGAAACGACGCCAGTCACCACAAGCAACATCGAGTCCGGCCGTATCGAGCCATGCTGGGGGTCGGGCTTTGAAGCGCCAGGCAGCTCGCAAGGATGCCCAATCAGCCGCCCAGGCAGGGTCCAACATCCAGCCAAAGGAGGCACACAGCAAGACTTTAGGAGTGGCGTGCCTCTGCAGGACTGCACACGTGGAATTCCAAACGTCGCGCAGGCAATCGCGATCAGGACAAGCCACACCACCAGCCCAGAACATGGCTGAGTGGACCAGCTGCAGCACGATGCGACGGAGTTGGGGAACCTCCCCCCTAGGAGCTTGAGGAACCGAAGGCGGTGCAGGAGCAGGCGCGGGCTAAACTTAAGGAGGCCCAGGGCACCCTCCTGCATGTCAAGAGTGATGCCCAGCACCTTTAAGGTAGTCACACGTGGGTAGTTCCTGGCTCCAGCCCACTGATCAAAAGTCCCGACATCGGGGGGACATACAACAGCACACTTGCTGGCACGGCACTGGAAACCGAAGGCTTGGTCGAAGGAGTCAGAGGCCCTCAGTGCAACATCCATTGCCCCAAGCGGGTCCACACACGTGCGGGACGGCCACAACACGCGGTCGTCGATAAAGATGAGGCAGTCAGTGCGTCCCTCGGCGAAAGACTGAACCCACATGGCCCAGATGTGGCCAATTGCGACCGCAGCCATTGGGGATAGTGGGCATCCCTGTGCCAAGCCCCGCGCGGGGTCGCCCCATGCACTGCTGGAACGGCCCTCATGCAGAAAGAGCCTGGAGGCTTCCTGGTAAAAGGAGGCTAAGAGTTCAGCCAGGCCAACAGGAGCACCGAGGTGCCGCAGCACCATACCCACCGCCCTGACATCAAGCGAGTCGAAGAACCGCGTGAGGTCCTGTTGGCAGAAGACTTTGCATCCACTCTGCCACGCATGGAAAAGGCGGGCATGCGCGTCGCCCGGGCCGCGACACGGGGCCCCGCCCAAGGTGTGGTGGCCCAGCCATGTGTCCATCCACGGCAACAAGTTGCGAGAGATGCAGTGGGCCCCCGCCCTCCAGATGACAGGGCATAAGGCAATCGGGCGGTATTCATCCATGGAGGCGCTTCGGCACCAGGGCAATCAATGCCCGGCGCCAGAGTCGAGGGACGTACTGCTTGGTGAGCACTGCATTCCACAAAGTGGCCGCCGCCCGCCACCACTGCTCGGGGAGGCGGAGCAGAAGCTCCGCTGACCAACGGTCAGGGCCCATCGCTTTCCCCCGCATGGCCTTAGTGGCACGGATCAAAGCCTCAGCCTCGACCTGGAGCACAATGTCCGATTGCGGCCCGCCCGGAACGCGGTCAAGGATGCGCTGCACGGCATCGAAATTGACGGGAGAGGCCGGAGTCCAGTGCTTCAGCCAAACTTTGCCGTGCTCAGCGACAATAGAGGCCGGGTGGACAGAAGAAGGGATGCCAGCAAGGGGCCTGAGGGGATTGCTCCATGGCCAAGTGGTGGTCAGCCTTGCGCTTAACCCATGCGAGGGCACGGCCAGGGTCCTCCTCGACACGGCGGCGCCACCTGTGCACTCTGGCTTCCGTCTCCTGCTGCTGGAGCTCGCCATGCAAGTTAGAGATCACCTGGATTGCACCTGCAAGGTTGGCAGCATGTATCACGGGAATATCGGGGAAGGTAGTGCGCAGGGCCCCGGCCCGGCGGCCCACCGCACGCCACAGCTGCTGACAGTGGGGCTGTTGCCGCAGTTGGTGCAACTGCCCAAGTAACTTGCGCGACGATCGCAGGGATTGGGACTCATGACCCTGGGGGCCGACGCGGTGGTGGGACTCGTGGCGGGCACAAGGGAGCCAGTGGTCACTCCTTCGGGCACCAGAGGCATCGAAGAGGGAAGTGGCGCCCAGCGTGCGCTCTGCCACGTCCGACAAGAAAGCCCAGGCGCACCACTAGCAATAGAATTCTCAAAGTGTGCGGCATCCCAGACCCCACCAAAGTTAGACAGAATGTCTTCGGGGGCCGTGGCAGGGAGCTCACGGAACTTTGGCATGGAGAAGCTGTTGGCACGGCTTAGGCACCGCGTCTCATAAAAGATGCACGCATGGTCCGAGAGGTTCGGGCGCTCGAACTGCCTGACCGCCGACGCGATGATGGACCAGTGGGCCAGGCCGAAATCGATGCGCCGGGTGCGCGTGGGATTTGTTGGGCCAGCTTGGGTCCAATCCGCTTCGTCCAAGGACCGAAGCTCACCGTCACACAGGAGCTGCACCACAGCTTGCTCAGACTGGTCAACATTGAAGTCGCCCAGCAAAATGTAGGGCCGCCGAAGATCGCGGCTGCACGCCTGACCTCACCTAAAGCCTGGGCCGTGGCATCTGCCTGGCCAGGGAAGCCATAGAAAGCCACCACCAGAGTGATGCACTTGCTGCCTGCAGTCTGCATTTCAAAGGCTCCTACAGCGCATCGCGCAGCCACGTGCGGGGGAAGCTTGAGGTTCACACGATGCACGGGGAGAGAGGCAATCAGGGCCACTCGGTGCACACCCTTGGCAGCATCAAGGTCGCTAAGGACAGCCCGATAGCCGTGGGCGCGCCATCGCTCACCAAAGCCCTGAGCCGACAAAGGGTTGATGTCAGCCTCCTGGAGAGACAAGAGGTCAGCCCCACACGACTGAAGGAAGTCGGCACACAGGAGGTTTGAAACCCCCAAAAGACCTGCTGATGCACATGATGCTCGGCCCCTGCCCTCCCAAACACAAGTCCAGCGGATTTAAAGTCCGTTGGACTTGCGTCTGGGAGGGATTTAGCTGGAATTGAAGCCCGAAAAAGGCCACTGATGAAGGTCTTTCCACTCACATGTTACTATTTAATTGAGTACTAAGTAGCAGTCGTCGTCGTGGTAGTGGTAGGCCTGGTGGCGGTAGTCGTGGTAGCGGTAGTGGTAGTGGCAGTGGTAGGGGTAGTGGAATGGCAGTGGCAGTGGTAGCGGTAGTGGTAGTGCAGTTGCAGCAGTAGTGGGAGTAGTAGCAGTAGTAGCTGTAGCGGCAGGAGTAGAAAGGGTAGTAGTAGCAGTAGCAACAGCAGCGCCACAGCCCGGCCTTGTTATGCAGGTGTCTTGCTTCGCTTGGCGGGTTTGGGTGGTATACGCGGGAGTTTGAGCGTTGGGGTGGGATTCAGGCGTCAGGCTACTTGGAGGATCATGGGGCTTAGTAATTTGGCGGCTATAAATAAGGTAACTATACTTATAACTCCAACTAGGGTACTTATAACCTTACTAAGTCCCGTGGTCCTCCAAGTAGGGGTTGAGGTCGCAGGCAGCACGACGAGAAACTCCGTTGGCCTGGCCTTCCTCCAGCGGTTCCTCTAGGGGGGGCGGCTTTGGCGAGCAGCACTCGCGACGACCCGCCGCTTGCTCGGAGACCCCAAACCGGGCACTGCCGAAAAGAGAAAGGGGAGAGGGGAGGTGGCATATGGGGCCGTGGGGTGGCTAGGGGTGTGGCAGTGGCGGTGGGGAGGAAGGAAGTGGGAAGGAAGGAAAACTTTTGCAATGATACACTATGTGCGTGCGTGCGAACGAACCGGGGGAGCATCATATACCCACCTAGCAAAAAAGAATTTCCACGCCTACCTAGGCGACGCGAATTTCCACACCCACCAAAAAAGAATTTCCACATGTCGCCCGCTTCGCCCAAGGATTTTGCTGACCGAAACCCTTGTTTCAACACTGGAGGCCAGAACGCCCTAACAGGGGCGTCTCGTGACTGAAACCTTCTTCTTGGTACAGTCCAGGGCGCCCTGGGTTGTACTAAGATAGGGTTCTGCCGACCGAAACCTTTCTTAGGATAGGGTTCTGCCGACCGAAACCTTTCTTAGTACAGTCCAGGGCGCCCTGGGTTGTACTCAGATAGGGTTCTGCCGACCGAAACCTTTCTTAGTACAGTCCAGGGCGCCCTGGACTGTACTACAGTCAGGGTACCGGTACCCCTGTCTTAGTACAGTCCAGGGCGCCCTGGGTTGTACTAAGATAGGGTTCTGCCGACCGAAACCTTTCTCAGTACAGTCCAGGGCGCCCTGGGTTGTACTAAGATAGGGTTCTGCCGACCGAAACCTTTCTCAGTACAGTCCAGGGCGCCCTGTACTACGGTCAGGGTACCGGTACCCCTGTCTTAGTACAGTCCAGGGCGCCCTGGGTTGTACTAAGGGAGGGTTCTGCCGACCGAAACCTTTCTTAGTACAGTCCAGGGCGCCCTGGATTATACTAAGATACGGTTTTGCCGACCGAAACTTTTCTTAGTACAGTTCAGGGCGCCCTGGGTTGTACTAAAATAGGGTTCCGCCGACCGAAACCCTTCTTAGTACAGTCCAGGGCGCCCTGGACTGTACTACGGTCAGGGTACCGGTACCCCTGTTTTAGTACAGTCCGAGGCGCCCTGGGTTGTACTAAGGGAGGGTTCTGACCGAAACCTTTCTTAGTACAGTCCAGGGCGCCCTGGGTTGTACTAAGATAGGGTTCCGCTGACCGAAACCCTTCTTAGTACAGTCCAGGGCGCCCTGGACTGTACTACGGTCAGGGTACCGGTACCCCTGTCTTAGTACAGTCCGGGGCGCCCTGGGTTGTACTAAGGGAGGGTTCTGCCGACCGAAAACTTTCTTAGTACAGTCCAGGGCGCCCTAGATTGTACTAAGATACGGTTTTGCCGACCGAAACTTTTCTTAGTACAGTTCAGGGCGCCCTGGGTTGCACTAAGATAGGGTTCCGCCGACCGAAACCCTTCTTAGTACAGTCCAGGGCGCCCTGGACTGTACTACGGTCAGGGTATCGGTACCCCTGTCTTAGTACAGTCCGGGGCGCCCGGGGTTGTACTAAGGGAGGGTTCTGCCGACCGAAACCTTTCTTAGTACAGTCCAGGGCGCCCTGGGTTGTTCTAAGATAGGGTTGTGTCTGGTCAGGCCCGTGCGTGAGTGAAAACAGAGTGCCGCAGAAGGCCCGGACTGTACTAAGACAGGGGTACCGGTACCCTGACCGTAGTACTGTCTTAGTACAGTCCGGGGCGCTCTGGGTTGTACTAAGGGAGGGTTCTGCCGACCGAAACCTTTCTTAGTACAGTCCAGGGCACCCTGGATTGTACTAAGATACGGTTTTGCCGACCGAAACCTTTCTTAGTACAGTTCAGGGCGCCCTGGGTTGTAGCAAGATAGGGTTCCGCCGACCGAAACCCTTTTTAGTACAGTCCAGGGCGCCCTGGACTGTACTACGGTCAGGGTACCGGTACCCCTGTCTTAGTACAGTCCGGGGCTTGCGAGCTGTCCTGCTCCCAAGGAATGCCTGACCACCATCATCCGTACCGTGACCTTCGGGCCGGCTGTACCCTTCTCTTACTACAGTCCAGGGCGCCCTGGACTGTACTAAGAAAGGTTTCGGTCGGCAGAACCCTATCTTAGTACAACACAGGGCGCCCTGGACTGTACTAAGACAGGTTTCGGTCGGCGGAACCCTATCTTAGTACAACCCAGGGCGCCCTGGACTGTACTAAGAAAGGTTTCGGTCGGCAGAACCCTATCTTAGTACATCCCAGGGCGCCCTGGACTGTACTAAGAAAGGCTTCGGTCGGCAGAACCCTATCTTAGTACAACCCAGGGCGCCCTGCACTGTACTAAGAAAGGCTTCGGTCGGCAGAACCCTATCTTAGTACAACCCAGGGCGCCCTGGACTGTACTAAGAAATGCTTCGGTCGGCAGAACCCTATCTTAGTACATCCCAGGGCGCCCCGGACTGTACTAAGAAAAGCGTCGGTCGGCAGAACCCTATCTTAGTACAACCCAGGGCGCCCTGGACTGTACGAGTACCAAGAAAGGCTTCGGTCGGCAGAGCCCTATCTTAGTACAACCCAGGGCGCCCTGGACTAAGAAAGGCTTCGGTCGGCAGAACTATATGTTAGTACAACCCAGGGCGCCCTGGACTGTACTAAGAAAGGCTTCGGTCGGCAGAACCCTATGTTGGTACAACCCAGGGCGCCCTGGACTGTACTAAGAAGAAGGTTTCGGTCACGAGACGCCTCTCGCAAGGGGCCTTGGCCTCTACAGCAAACTTCTCTCTTAGTACAGCGCAGCCCGCCCTGGACAATGTTGAGACAAGGGTTTCGGTCAGCAAAATCCTTGGGCGAAGCGGGCGACACATTTGGTAAGGATGTCGCTTAAGTGGATGTGGAAATTCTTTTGTGGTGGGTGTGAAATTCGCCTCGATTAGGTAGGCGTGGAAATTCTCTTTTGGGGTGGGTATGATGCTCCCCCGGTTCGTTTGCACGCACGCACATATCGTATCCTTCGTGTTCATTGCAAGGGTCTTCCTTCCTTCCTCCCCACCGCCGCTGCCACACCCCCAGCCTTCCGCAGGGCCCCATATGCCAGGGTTAGGGTTAGGGCTGGGGTGAGGGTCGGGTGCCGTTGAACGTTCCGTTGGCCTGGCCTCCCCGGTTTGGGGTCTCCGAGCAAGCGGCGGGTCGTCGCGTGCTGCTCGCCAAACCCGCCCGCCCAGAGAGGAACCGCTGGAGGAAGACCAGGCCAACGGAATTTCTCGCGCTGCCTGCGACCTCAACCCCTACTCGGAGGATCATGGGACTTAGTCAGGTTATACGTAGCCTAGTTGGAGCTATAAGTATAGCTACCTTATTTATAGCCCAAGTTACTAAGCCCCATGATCCTCCAAGTAGCCTGAAGCCTGAATCGCACCCCACCGCTCAAACTCCCGCGTATACCACCCAAACCCGCCAAGTGAAGCAAAAAATCTGCATAACAAAGCCGGGCTGTGGCGCTGCTGTTGCTACTGCTACTACTACCCTTTCTACTAATTACTGCCGCTACAGCTACTACTGCTACTACTCCCACTACTGCTGCAACTGCACTACCACTACCACTACCGCTACCACTATACCACTACCGCCAGAACTGCCCCTACCGCTACCGCTACCATTACCACTACCCCTACCACTTCCACTACCACTACCGCTACCACGACTACCGCCACCAGGCCTACCACTACCACGACGACGACTGCTACTAGTACTCAATTAAATAGTAACATGTGAGTGGAAAGACCTTCATCAGTGGCCTTTTTCGGGCTTCAATTCCAGCTAAATCCCTCCCAGACGCAAGTCCAACGGACTTTAAATCCGCTGGACTTGGGGCCGAGCATCATGTGCATCAGCGGGTCTTTTCGCAGTTTAGAACCTCGTCAAATTCAAGTCCAACGGATTTTAAATCCGTTGGACTTGTACATGGGTGCGATTTGTTTCCGTTTTTTGGCCTCTAAGTGGTGCCCCAGTGCTAAGAAGTATGATTTGTTGCCGTTGGTTTGGCCTCGCAGCGGTGCCCGGTGCTAGGAAGTGCGAGTTGTCGCCGATGTCTTTCGCATCCAAGCAGTGCCCCAGTGCTAAGATCGGGGCTGGCGCCGTGCCCCACTCATTCCCTCATTCCCTGCTAAAGGCCGCCCAGAGAAGTCGGGGTCACCGCCAGCACACCGGGCCCACGTCTCGATGGCCTCAAGTTTCTGGATCCGCTTCTGGGTGTTGCTCTGCGACCTACACCGGCCCACACTATGCTGTTTGGCGGCCGCCAGGTCCCTGGTGCACTCGCCACACCGAAGGCACTTCCAACCATGCTCAAGGAGGACATGCTTGACCCGGGTGCTGCGTTTTTCGCACCTGGCTCGAGGCCACACAAAGATCTGCATCTGATCCCCAAAGCGAGGGGTCCTGACTTGCGCAAACACAGCCTTGGTGAGGTTGCGCTGGCGGCACCCTTTGGCATGCGCCTGGCGATCCTTAGGGCCGGTTTGCGGGAGTGCCGCAAGTCGCTTCCATTCAGCCTTGGAGACCTCAGAGTGGGCCTGTGCACGGTGCTGGTTTCGCAGGGCACAGAAGGAGAATCGCGAAAGGCCATTCCGAGTCTCATGCGTAATGCCCTGGTTGCACAGAGGGCAGCACCAGATGAACTGAGCCCTCGGGCCACAGACCCGCGTGAGCCTGGGACGGCCGATATCCGGTTGCAAGCCCTGCCCTTCATGGGCACGCTGGTAGTGGTTGTGACGGATATGGTAGTACTGATGGTTACATGTGGCCTTGCGCTTGTAAGGACACAAGTTGCACCGGAAAGTGAGGTCAGCCGGTGCCGTGGCGTGGGCCAGCCAAGGGCAACGCCGAGGTGGCACACGAGCCCGCTCGAACTCGGACTCATCGAAAGCCTCAACTGCGCCAACAGAAGAGCAGGTGAAGACAGACGACGCACACAGCGCAGCCGCCTTGCGCTTGGTACCTGAGGACCTTGCCGGGGCCGTTGCCAGTGATGGCCTCGTCTGAGGCTTGCCCTTGGGCTGAACCTGAGAAGTGTGCGATGCCTTCGCCTTGCACCTGGTGCCTGCCGAGCAGGGCAGGGATGGGGCCTGTGCCTGTGCCTGCGACGCCAAACGGCTGCCTGAAGACTTTGCCTGTGGAGCCTGTGGCCTGGGCCGCCTTGCTAGGAGAGAAGGCCGGGTGCCGATCGAGGGCCTCTGCGCATCACGCCCGGAGGTGCGCTCAGGCCCCGAGGTGGTCCAGACGGACGCCGGCCGAGCCTGGGATTTTGCCCCTTCGCCATCCACAACTGAGGTCCACTGGGAGGAAGTCCTGGACCGAACATTGGTAGCAGAGGAGGCCGTGAAAACCGACGGGGGTCCATGGCCACCCGCACGCAGGCCGAAGACGGGTCCAGCTCTGATCTGACCATACTCAGTTGGATACTTCTTGTGACCCTCAGGCGGGAGCATGAGATCCACATGATTATCTTCATACCACAACACCAGCATCCTGGCAGCTTTGTCATGGAACGCATAGGGAGAGAAGTGGAGGCCCGCCGGCAGCACGACGATCTTGATGTCCAGCACACGGCCTAGGGCCCGCAGCTCCACGTCCGAGCAGTACGACCCCTCCTTCTCCATGAGAGTGAGGTAGGCCGAGAAGCCCCGGTCCTGAACCTGATCGCCATCCGGCCCCTTGCCATCCCATTCCTTTTCGTATTGGGCAACGTGTCGGCGCATGTGCTCGACCATTTGCGCGGGTGGTTGGGCCGAGGGTCCCCTAGCCACTTGAGGCCAAGGCTCATGGCGTGCAGCACGCATGCACCATCACGAGGAGTGGGTTTGTGCTGGAGGTCACTAGGTCTGGAGCGCACCTCCTGCTTGACACGCTTCTGCTGGGGCACTTCCTTGCCGTCCTCGCCCGTGGCAAGCTCCCCCGTGGGGGGTTTTACGGTGGCAACAACAGGCTTTTCAAGGGCGACAACCGGGACGGCCTTCGTAGCAAGGGGCTTCTGCTTCTTAGAGACGACACGGTGCCAGCGTGGCCCACAAGGAGAGGGACTTCGCCTGGTGCTCAACGACAAACGGCACCAAGTCCGCGTCAGCAGTCCCAGGCTGCCCGCGAAAACGAAAGCAGGATCCAAGGCGGGTGCGCCGATGCGACAGGATGGTGTACTCAGTGAAGCGTGTGGCCAAGAGCTGGCCAACAGCGTCCGCATCCCACTCATGGGGCACGCCATCAATGTGCCAGATGCGCACCGTTGCTTCGCCAGCCGACATGGTGCTACGCCACGCCAGCCGCCCCCCATTGGCGATCAAGCCCAGACTGGGAGCCTGGCGCAGGGCACGTTCAAAGTAAGCGTCCGCCTTCTCACCCGGAAGCTTATCGATCCATTGAAGCTTCGCCCGGGGCCCCGAGCTGCGAGCGGCATCCACAAAGACACCGTCCTTGCCAGAGTGGGCCAGGATGGCCTCGACGTCTGCCTTCGGAATGCGGACAATGCCGAAGTACTGCTCATGGGTGTCATTGCGCTGCTTTTCGAGGACCCAGGCAAAAGTATCAAGCACCTTGATCCTTTGGGCCGCGACCCAGTCAACGGCAGCCTTGGAGGCATTGCCCCCAAAAGCCTTCCAAGTGTCGGCAGAGGCGAACTGCTTTGGCACTTTGAAGTAGACGACTGCACTTTCAGTGGGTTTGATCTTGATGGGCGTTTGGCTCAGGCCGGAGGGTTGCGGAGCATGGCCACTGGCACCTGCAGACGTGAGTTTCTGGACCTGGGCAGTCCTGAAGACCAGGCGATCCCCGATGGTGCCCGGGATTCGCTGAGCATCAGCATCCTTGGAGAGGAACACAAGCAGGGCCTTGAAGCTACGCCCGCTCCCCCTCAGGATGTTCGTAGCAAGCGTGACCTGGTCGGCCGAGACAAAGACCACCACCTCGAGAACCTTGCTGGCATCAGCCCGGTCAATGAACTCAGCAAGAGCAGCATACTCGACAACCGGAGAATCCCAGTCGGATTTCCGAAGCGTGAAAGCACCTTCCGGGGCCTTGCGCTGGACGACCTTCCAGCCATCGCCGGCATCCTGCCCGCCTGCCTCACCAAGGCCGCCCTTGCCTTTGCCCCGGCGTTGACCTGAGTCGCCTGGGCCACCGCGCTGCCGCCTTAGCCGTGCCGGGCCTGTCTTCCGACTTGCCTTTGCCTTTAGCTGCGCTCTGGTGGCCACTGGCATCAACCTGCCGCACATTGGCACGCTCGCTGCCTGAGGTGTCGGGCTTGCCCGCAGGATTGCTCACGGCCTGCTTGGCCTTGCGCTTCCTCTTGCGCCTGCTCTTTGGCTCAAGCTGCGGAGCCGGATCCACCGAAGGCCGGGCAACAGGTAGGCCTCGGCCGAGGTTGAGGGATGCCAGGGCCTGCTGGACGGCCTCATCGACTGCCTTTTGGATCTGCTCCTTGATCGACTTCATGATGCTATCGCCAAGGCTATCCCCAAGATTGCCAAGGTCGAGATTGAAACCAGGCCCAGGGTGAGAGGCCTCGCCCAGGCGGCAACCCCTTTTCCAGTCGTGGCACACACAAAACATCGGCTCCCACTCAAGGGCCAAGGGGCCTGCCAAGCAGAAGGCTGGCCATGGGGTCCACAGAGGGTCTCGACCCCAAGGGAGAGGCAGAGCAGCCTGACACCACAACGCTCCGCCCGCAATCGGCATGCCAACGGACACACAGCAGTGATTGGCACACGGCGTGGAGGCAGAGCACCAAGCCACGCAACGCCTAGGTGCACCCTCAACCCTTAGAGGACCTAGCGGCGCCGGGGCCGGCTGCTGGCATCGCAGAGGGCCTAGAACCCTAGATGAGAGAGGGGTATGGGGTTCATCACCTCGGCTCGCAAGCACAACGGGGGCAGGGCCCAAGTGTGAAGTCGCATCGACCCTGAACCCCAAATGCCAGTTCCAGGCAAGCACAGACGGGGGGCCTGGCGGGCCCGGGTGCTGGGCTTCACCCACACGCACACCTTGCAGAAAGGCAAAGCAGTCTTGTTGGCTTACTCTTGAACCCCAACACCAACACTACATACACCATGATGCACTTGCGCATAGACGCATCGCGAAGGTCGTGGTTCAATCTACTTCGCAATCAAGTCAGTATTTCCCAATTGATATATGGGACATCGAATATTTTCAAAGCATATCAAATTGCCTCAATCACTCGGACCGTCTTCATTTTGATCGCAAAAGGGGATGATGCTGCTGCCCAACTTCGAATGCCACGCGACGGGAATCACAAGAGACCAAAGGTAGCGAATGCACACACACCCGCACGAAGGCGGTACATGATGGTCGCACGAAGGCATACCGATCACTGCCACAGTCTCTCTCCCGGGAGGGCGGGCGGGTGAAACAAAATTTTGTGCTCCTTGAGCACAATGCTGCCCATGTTTTGCAACAATCTTCTGCATTCCAGAGTGTACGTAAAAGCAAACATGGAACTGTGAAAAGGAAAACATGAAAAGAAAACATAAAACATAAATTCCTTCTTTATCGTAACTACAAATAGAGGGATTCCTCGTAATGTTTTGTTTTGTCACTGTCGACGCACCAAGTGCCCATCCACCCACACACACACACACAGAGGGGGGGGTTCAAGGAGGTAAGCCGAAACAAGACAGGACCGTCAACAAGTTGAGGTTATCCGTCTTGTTGGCTTACTCTTGAACCCCAACACCAACACTACATACACCATGATGCACTTGCGCATAGACGCATCGCGAAGGTCGTGGTTCAATCTACTTCGCAATCAAGTCAGTATTTCCCAATTGATATATGGGACATCGAATATTTTCAAAGCATATCAAATTGCCTCAATCACTCGGACCGTCTTCATTTTGATCGCAAAAGGGGATGATGCTGCTGCCCAACTTCGAATGCCACGCGACGGGAATCACAAGAGACCAAAGGTAGCGAATGCACACACACCCGCACGAAGGCGGTACATGATGGTCGCACGAAGGCATACCGATCACTGCCACAGTCTCTCTCCCATATTTTCCCCATCACCGAACGGCATTGACCCCTGGCACATATCCATGAAGGACCGCTTGCTAAGCAATCCTTTCACAAGAACGTCGTCCAAGGTCAAGGGAAGCTCAAGGGATCCACCGAGCTCCTCAGCAGCCTCCCGCGCTTGCGATCTAGACGGCTTGTCTGCAGGGTTAGATTCTGATGCCACACGAGTGAACCACAGCGTGAAGTGATACCGCCGAGCCACCCAGGCAATCATCGAAAGCATGACGAAGTGGTCGGGAAGAGGAGAAGAGCCCTTGATCAAGGAGTCGCGCACGCCGTTGTTGTCGATGAAAACCAGGATGCGCCTGCCCGCCAACTGGGGGCCCCAGCTGACCAGTGACACCAACACGGGAAAAAGCTCCAGCTGCGAGATGAGCTGAGTGCCGCCATGCCTGCCCCAGTGCTCGATAAGGCATTCTGGAACGACCACCTCCGCCACTTTCGGTCCCTGGTCCAAGGCGTACTGGAGAACAGCCCCCGCACCAGCGATTCTGTTGTCCCATGCGCCATCTGTAAAGAGCTTGATGGCATACCGCGAATCAAGAGCATGTATCACCCTCGGGGAGTCCGTAGCGAAGCAAGCTGCGATGTAGCCAATCACAAGTTTGAAATCGTCGGCCAGGGCATCATCCCAGCCGTTGGCCGCCACTTGTGACAAGAACTTGAGCGCCGGCTTGATGGGACAACCGTGAAGCTGTCCCTGAGCGAAGTTCAAGCGTCCATGCAAGGAAGACGCCTCAGACCTCTTCATGTAGCCCTGTGACAAAAGCCGGTCAAGTTCAGCACGCAGCTCCAAGACGCGGTCCGGCTTGTTGCGCACCTTCAGGATGCCCTGGTCCGCCGTCTTCAATGAAAGCTCAATGCCCAGCAAGGTGAAGGTCTGAGAGAAAGGCTGGTTTTTCTTAGGTTGCAGAGCGACGTTCCACCCCAAGCAAGTGGACAGAAGCCCCACCATGAAGTCCTGCGCTGAGCCCGACGAGGCCGATGGTTCCGCACAAGGAAAGTCATCGAAGTACACAGTGCAGCAGACTGAACCCATCGTCACTGCCAGGTGCCACAGGGATGCCGAGCAGCGGTTAAAGGAAAAGACTGCCGATGACGCTCCAAACATCAGGGCAGTAGACACAAAGAACGCCGGCGCACGGCGTTCTGGACTCCAAGCGACTAACACTCGATTAAACTTTGTATCGGGCCGGCAGCCCAGTTGTTTGTAAGCTGCGGAGAGATCCAAAGTCTTGCCGAGAAGATCCAGGCCGTCGCCCCATTCGGGGTGTCTCTTCACCACAAGTTGTTCCCCTGAATCGAGCTGAATCATGCTGCCGGGCTGGTGCGAGCATCGGATAAGCAAGAGAACCAGGGAGATAAACGCATCAGCGTCCATCAACCTGAGCTTGTTGTATGCCGCATAAGCCGAGTTCAGACCGCTCTGAAGGCAGTCATCTATGATGCGAACCTTCGGCCCCTGGACGATGGGGAATCTCCTGGTGCACATCCACTCGGCGCTGCCGAGCCTCTCACTGACTTCGCTCTCAGCCCAATAGGGACCATCGATCCAGCCCTGCTCGACCTCACCAAGAGTTTGCGACCACAGCTCGTCGTCTGCAGCCGTATCGCCAGTCGGCTTGCACTTGGAGATGGTGTTCTTCCGGCGCCACACGGCTTGCTGCATGAGCTTCTCCACTGACTGCTGCGGCGGCTTGTAAGCCATGGGGAAGGCTCCAAAGCAGTTCGCCGGACCCACGAGTTCAAAGCCTCCCCTTACCTCATCGACAAGGCCCAGATCGGGAAAGTGAGACTCCCTCAGAAGCTGCTCCCACAATAGGGTGTTTTTCCCCGCAAGAACTTTACGAAGATCCGGATGCAAGCCACAATGAAGCTCGCGTTCACGATCTTTGAGCGCCTCCGCCCTGACCAGCAGCTTCTGCAAGACCGTAGCACGATGGAAAGCAATGCCCCGAGGTCCTACTCTGAGGACGTTCACGACGGCCTTCACAAGGATGTCCGGCAAAGGAAGATTCAGCTCAAGCGGGTGGGACAAGCACCTGGTAGCCAGCACGGTTTGTTGGGGTCGTCGAAGCACCCCAACCATTGGTTCGGCGCCAGTCGCCGCCAATGCCTTAAGAGCCACCAAGGTTGACGGTTTGACAGCATTAGTCGCTTCCAAAGCCCGAACTTCAGCGACCGAAGATACTGTGATGACCTCGTCCCCCGTTTTCGGAAAAAGGACATGCTTTGGAAGGGGCCGTTGAGGCCATTCTGGTGGTACGCAGTCGCGGGGAGCCACAAGCCAATACTCTGCAAGAAGCGGTGGCACCCTCTTACGAGTGAAGGAACGCAGATCCCGAGGCCGAAGGACTCCGGGGCCCACATGAGAGCGTTCTGTGCGAAGTCCTCGAAGTTGAAGAGCACGGAGAGAAAAGGCGGCATACGCAGCCGCCAGCTCCTTGGTGTACTCGGCTTCGCCTGATGTAGGGAAGACAACACCGGAAGGTGTTGCAGTCGGTGTCCACGACAAATGTTCATGAGAACCATCGCAATCGCGCCGCAAGCCGCTGCAGAGGCCCGGGGTTGCGCGAAAGGTGGTACGCTTATTGCGAGTGGAGCCCCACATGCAAGCATGGAACGCAACATCCTCCAACACCTGCCAAGCCGCGGGGTCCGGCAGATCTTGTGCCAGGAGATCGGCCACCCGCCAGAACAAAGAAGACGAAGGATTCTCGCAGCTGACCAGTGCGCCGCGCACATGCAGGATCCAGATCGAGACCAAGGTGAGCACATAGAGCTTGTTGGCCGAATGGACGCGAGCTGCTTGCGACGGCCGAAGTCCATCCAGACCAAAGGGGGATGCCAAGGATCGCAGCGGGGAAGACTGCAGATGCGAAAGCTCCGGAGGCAACGGCAGCTCGCGGGCCTTGCTTGAGGTGCCGCAAGGCGGCCCGAAGTGAGCCAAGCAAACATTAGCCGTGGAGAGCATCTCCAAGAAGATGGAAGCATCATGATCATCCTGAAGGTCAAGGCGAAGAACTTGCAGATCAGTGCAGCGAACGCGGTGATCAACTGGAAGAACACTGAGGCCTTGATCACGAAGTGCCACGGACAAGCGCCCACGACCACAAAAGGCCTCGACTGCTAAGGCCTCGGAAGCTTCGCAGGAGAAGCTGACTGCATGTAGGTCACACGGTGGCAACTGGACTTTGAAGCCCAAGAGCTCGAGATGTTGTCGTAAAGGTTGAGGCGGGGACGGGCCCGCCTGACCCACATTGAAGCCTAGCGCCACAAGCTGTGCGAAGTCGAAGTTTTGGTCGTCGCAGCGAGGCGTGAAAGCCACCACGAGAACCCTTTTGCCTCGCCACGGAAGTGTGAAGTGCAAGGCCTGGGAGTCCAAATAACAAGGGCCTCTGGAAACATCCAAAAGCATGCCGGGAAGATGGCGGCCTTCGACCCATTGCCAGGAAGGCCCCGTTTCGTGATATTGCCAGACCTGACCCTCCTGGAACTCAGTAAGCGGCAGCAAGAGGTTAGGAGCCCCCACGGCATTGTTCACATCACGATGGGGCGCTGTTTGGAGATCTGCAAAAAGTGCCACCGCTGTAAAGGTATGCTCGGGAGCGATGCTTCGGACATACGCCGTCAGGGCAGAGGTAACCGTCGGAAACATGTGGCTGTGGCGGCGAAGGCCGTAGCAACCATCTTTCGACCACGATCCCGTGGTCCACGAGAAATCGCCCGGTCGTCCGCGGGCAGGTACTTCAGGTGGCAGCACATCCAAAAGTGAAAGGAGCTGCTTCGCCGTAGGCGGAGAGCTGAAAGAACTTGCAAGAACTTCGGCGCAGTGAAGGTCGGTGGGAGAATGCCCCACTGCGGAAAACTTTTCCGGTCCAAAAGCTATGGCCTGGGTGCCGGAGGGCCCAGGCACGGCTTGTGCCCCTAGTCACTCCTTGTGGTCTACCCCTGCGTGGTTCTTCAGGCAGAACCAACACACGTGATAGCCGCGCTGGCACTTCTCTTTGGATTGGTCACAAGCCTTGCGATTGTAACGGAAGCAGATTGGCCTGCCTTGGTCATCGTGAGTCTTCGCCCCCGGTGGTATGTCAATGCCCTTGCCGCCTCCCTTCGAACCTCCTGCCGACGGCTTGCCGGGCTGTGCTGAATCCGCGATCGGCTTGGACTTGGCCGCCTTCTGAAGCCTGCGGCGCTTGGCACGGCTCATCGCCTCAGCTCCAGCAGTCGGAGACGGCTTCGGAGGCGGAGGCACTGACCCCTTAGTGCGGGGCATCAAGGCAAAAGCAACGTCTGGAGCGTCCTTGAAGGCGTCCACAGCGGCATCAATCGGCAATGGAGTCCCGGATGTCAGGACCTTGCCCCGAGTCTCTTGCGCAACCAAGACCCAAAGCGTTCTGTCGGCGTCCACGACCTGGCTCAGGGTCACCGGCTGCTGTCCTGGGTACACTGGGCGCATCATGTAGCCGAAGAAGCGAGAGTTATTCTTGTTCCCAAAAACCGCGCATGTCAATCAAATCGAAACGGAGATATTCACATCAATATGTGAAATCATAAAAGTATATATTGAATCGCCGGGAAGTCAATCAAATATCTTTGCATATGAATATGGTGCAAACACTCGCGCTCGGGCAATCTTTTACGACGATACTCGAAGTCAAGGGGTGATGAATTCACTAAGTTGGCACGCCGCAAATACGGCAGTGCCCCACTGAGCCCACGTGTGGGACCTCACACCACACACACATTACACCGCCGAGCTGAAAGCCTCGAACGGTGGCACGTCACCCCCAAGGGAGGGCGGGTGGGCAAAACAAAACCAAGCCATATGGCCTTGAAAGTTGCTAGGGTTTCCCACCTCCCACCTCAGCCAAGAAGGCTTCGTGGGAACAAGTGTATGGCGAAACAACGATTGACATGCAGACAGAAAATTTTCGCACCCAAAATTTTCCAAAAGGTTTTTGGGCAAGAATAAAGACTAATCAATCACGATTGAAAGTTGTCTTATTCTTGTTCCCAAAAACCGCGCATGTCAATCAAATCGCAAACGGAGATATTCACATCAATATGTGAAATCATAAAAGTATATATTGAATCGCCGGGAAGTCAATCAAATATCTTTGCATATGAATATGGTGCAAACACTCGCGCTCGGGCAATCTTTTACGACGATACTCGAAGTCAAGGGGTGATGAATTCACTAAGTTGGCACGCCGCAAATACGGCAGTGCCCCACTGAGCCCACGTGTGGGACCTCACACCACACACACATTACACCGCCGAGCTGAAAGCCTCGAACGGTGGCACGTCACCCCCTGCTTCAGCCACCCGTGCGAGGCGCACATAATCAATGGGAGTTCTCGCTCCCCACTCTTCTTTAGAGACTCCCCGCGAAGGAAAATCAGCTATGTTGGAAGCTGTGTTGACACGCTCAAACCACGGAGCAATGCAACCTTCGTCAAGTAGGTTATGCGTAGCAGAAACGATACGGCCACCAGAATCATTCTCGCTGCGACCATTGATCATCGAGTGCAAAGCTCCCTCGTTGTCAGTGAATACAATAAGATGGCAGTGGCGAAGCAAGCGTGCCCAAGCGGAAATGCCACACCAGATAGCGAAACACTCCAACTCGAAGATCGGATTCTCGCTCCCAGTTGTATTCAAGGATGTCAAAGCTGCATCGTCGAGGAATTCACTGAAGTGGCCAATGTAGGCCCCCGACTCTGAGATCAAGATGCCACCAATACCAGCCCGCGAATCATCGTATGAAGCGTCGACATAGAGGTGCCAGGTGAAGCACGATCGATCCGCAATGCAGCGAGCTGGAGCACAAGCAATGTGGTTTTTAAGGGTGGTCAAGGCGGCCATGGTTTCGGGTACCAACTTGCCGCCCCCTTTCGTCACATGCCTCGAGAGTTCCTTAAAGGCCAATCCAGCCTTTTTGCCAGAAATCTGCTGCTCTGCGAACTGTAGCCTGCCACGTAGTCGCTCGCCGTCCTTGCGGCTAAGGAACCCCGCAGAAAGGACATCGCCGAGAGTGGACACCAGCTCATCTCGCCTCTTCTCGGTATTCTCAAAGTAGACGAAGCCGATTCCAGATTCGGAGAGATTGATCTTCAGGCCAAGTACAATCGAAATGGAATCAAAAACCGAAGCTTTGTCAGATGATGTAGCCCAGCCCAATATCAGGAACAACCCGTCTGCGCAGAGTTCGAACAGCTTGGACAGGTGGGGTGTTTCGGATCCCAAGAAGTCGTCGAAGTATACCCCCCAGTGCAGGAGGAACAACACCACCCCTATGTTCCAAATCCCCAGCGAAGTTCTGCAAAAAGAATGTACGCTGGATCTGGCACCAAATGGCAACACCAGCTGGCCATAGATCTCAGTCTTATGTGTATGTGGGTTCCATACGGCCAGGAAAGCATCAGGGACTGATTCAGGGTGGAGCGCAAGATTCTTGTATGCTTTGGCAAGATCCCACGACCTGGAATACAAGCTTGCTGGCAGTCGCTTTGATCGGAGCTTGTGGATGCGGTATGACAAGGCGGCAGCGAGCACATCGGCCGAGTGGACAGTGATGGTGTCCGCAGCGCTAGTTGTCGCGTTGACACCTGATTCCAAGTAATTGTCGATGGGTCTGCACTTTCCTCCTTGACGTATGCCGAATCTACGGGTAACCACTGCCTCAGAAGGGAGGTCCTTCTCTGGCACAGGTCCGAAAAGCCACCCTCGATGAAGCTCATCACGAGTAGCTTCGAATGTTGCACAATCAAGCTCAAAGTCGCCTGATCCCTTAGTTGAGTGTATGATTCCTTTCCGAAGCACCTGTGCTGATCTTCTCAACGTCGCCGTGGTGAGGGTCGCCGAAGTTCTTTTTGACCTGTAAACCCCAGATGGCGGTATGGGACCGCTAAGCTTGAAACCTTCGGCAATGTCGCCGACTATCGAATCATCCTTGTGACCACTGGCTTCAAGCATTTCTTTGAAGACCACCAAGCGTTTACTCCGAAGGACTTTTGCACAAGATTCGCTCATCCGCTGCTTGATCAACTTTTCCATCGGCTCAACCTCCTGTACCCTCGCAACCCACTTCCTAAGCTGGGCCGTCCTCTCGGCTCCAACCTCAAATGGGCTAAGGGTTACAAGCTGATCGATTGTGGATTTTAGTTCGGATGGGATGCCTGTCATCAAGTGCCTCGGGTGCGTAGCCTCCAGGGCTTTACCGATGAACTCTTCGGGTAACCATGGGATGCCTACTACAACCCTATGCCAATGGGACTCCTCGGGCCCTGCCGGTGAGGAGTGTTCCTCGTTGGGGAGAGGCTGCACAAAGGGTTCATCCGGCATGTTGAACTCACAAGCAACAAGGTTACTCACTAAGTCCGATGGCATCAACTCGGGACCCTTCACGACAAACCCTATAAGAACCACACGGGGCCCCTTGACCCACGGGAGTGTGCAATGCTTCAGATGCGAATCGAACCTGATAACTCCGTTTTCGAAGTCGACCTTCGTTCCCATCAGCTGCCCAAAATTTGCATCAGGGCAAGGCATGTCGCCGTGATCGTTGTGAACCCACAAACCCCCTTCCTCGAAATTGGTGACCTTCGCCACAGTGTTCAGGTAGGGTAATGAATTGTTCGTGTCGATGTGTAATGTTGTTTGCACGTCCCTCATCAAAGCCAGGCTCGTGAAAACAGCGTCTGGGCACTGCTGGCGCATGAACCTTGCAAGGACCTGAGTTGTCAGCGGAAAGTTAACCGAAGAAGTTCTAAGCCCATAAATACCGCCATGAACAAAGGATCCCACCGTGAAGGAAAATTCGTGCTGACCTCCATCCCCCCTGGCCGGAAGCTCCGACTCAAGAAGTTGAGTGAACTCGGAAATTTTTCCCGGGTCGATATACCCCAGCTTTAGGCACGATGCAGCAAAAGCCTCTGCGGGATGAGTGGCTTCAGAACACACTTGCACTCGATCAGGCTTGGGCTTGCTTACTTCAGGAAAAGAAGCAACACGGCCGCTAGTGGGATTGCTAGTTTCCGACCCTACATCGAGCTTCAAAGCAGGCGAACTCACCCCCAGCAACTGCCTGCGAATGACGCGAGAGCCTGCCGGTAACACAGTCAACGTAGTATCACACTTGGCACCCGCAGGGATGGGAATTGGCCCCTCAAGTTTCTTGGAAGCTGTGTCAAGAAAAGGCTTGGGCGTGTCAATTGTCGCCACGCAGCGAAATTCACTAACAAGAGGAGGCACCTTCTTGCGTGTTGGCTGTGAAGCCGCTGCCACCTGGGCTTCACGGTGTAGGGGAGCTCGAGACTCATCCAAGGAGCGCGCACGAGGCAGGGCGCCCAAAGCAACAAGTTGCTCCACAATTGCATTTGCCCACGCACGACTGAGATCTAGGGGGAATGTGGAGTCATGGAGCGCGTTTCGGGACTCATGCGTGTGGCTGGAGCTTACACCGCAACAACGAACACCCAGCTGCGTTAGCGAAGGCACAGAATGAACAATGCGTGTGAAACGAGGGCTGAGAGATCCCCACATGCACATGTGAAAAACAGTATCAATGGAATTTAAACACAACGTATGCTTGCACCACTGTGGCGTTCGCCACAGCTCTGACTGTCCAGGGTTTTCGCAAGAAAAGAGAATGCCTTTGGACCAGCACATGCTAAAGAGCTTCCCGCAGAACTCGTACAACAAGTTACACGAGGCTGAATAGCACGAAGCATCGGCACCATGACGGTGCTTCAAACTGCGATGTTTCTGGTTCAAGGCAGGGGGAGAAACATGAACGTAGGCACAATTGGGATTTTCTAGCATTTGCACGACAAGCTCGCGCGCCTGCTCGTCACCAAGGTCGAGACGCAACACCGGTGCGATCAAGCATCGGCCGACATTCTTGTCAACACCAATACTATCATTAAGCCCCAGCCTGCGGAGCTCGCAAGTCAAGCGACCAGACCCTGCAAAAACTTCAACTCCAAAGAGTGCCTCGATCGAAACACCAGTTACCCGAGCCCTAGCCCGGTTAAGGAAAACCTCCAGTGATTCAATCAAGTCACAACCTGCGTTCTGAAAAGTTCACCCACTGGCAACCTTTGCATGATTGACGATCGAGTGGGGTTTTTGACAGTTAGGTTCAGCGCAAAGGTGGACACCCCTCGGGCATCTGCCTCCAGCTGGAGCTGAGCTACAGCCCTCTTCCGTGTTGAAGGCCCAGCATATCGGAACACCGCGTTTGGTTCGCGACCACTTGTCTTTGAGGGACACAGGCATAGACTTAGGAAAGGCTTTGGTTTTGGTTTTGCCCTTCCCTTTACCCTTGCCTCCAGTCCTCTGGATCTTCGAATCGTTGTTCTGGCCCTGATCGCCATCCATCGAACGCTTCCCGGATGATGAAGCAGAAGGTCCCAGAGGTAAGAGATGAAAAGCCACTTTCGGGTCGCCCTGCAATTTCGGGAGCTCGATATCCAGCGGGAGTTTCCCATCGGGACCAGCACGAAGCCCTTTAGGAAGTTTCTCCGCGAGTCGCAACCAAGCGGCTCGGTCAGCTGCTAGAACCTGATGCAGTGTGACTTGATGATAGCCAGGCGGTGGCTCCATGGTAAGGTGTGACATCAAGTACTCGTGAAATTCCATGCTCACACTGTAGCTGGCTACCCCAACGAGATCCATTGCAAGTGCCCGTCGATGAAGAGCATGATGCAGGCACAGCGGCGTGTGAAGCTGGCATTGAAGATCGACTGCCTGGTCCTTCAAAGTGATTTTTGAGTTGACCACATCAAGCTCCTTTCGAGGTTTCTCCAGACGAAGTTCGGCCTGCCGAGACGGAAACCTAGCTGGAGACAAGTAGGAGACACAGTTCTCCTGGACCATCTTCATGACCAAATCATATGACCCATAGGAGCATTCTGACTCGTTGCGGAGTGCAACACCGGCCAGGCGCTCGCTCTGCTTCTGGATTCGCTCCGATCTTTCTGCGGGTGCTAATTCCGCCTTTTGGTCATCGGCACGATGCTCGATCAGCATCTTCACCTGCGCGGTCATGAGGAGCTGCGCTTCAAACACCAACCGCCTCAAGGAGGCTAGGGTCGCTATTGGAACTTCCTCTGTGCCGGATCTCGCCAGGCCGGTAAGCACTGCATCACTCGGTGTTTCCCCCGGCTGCCCCGCTGCGAATGCGAGACCTGCCAAGGTACTGAGATTCTTGCCAACCAAGATGTCCCGAATCGGCTTTGGCAATCCGGCCGTCTCACATCTTTCCAAGAACACGGCCTTGGACTCTGTCAGTGGAACCGCCATGCCGACACACTACTGCTGGTCTTTTTGCGCATAAGACGGCTCTATTCATTCAGCTGGCTGCTGCCCACAAGTCGTAATCACACATGGGTGACCATCGTGTCATCCCCACGTTCCACACACCTTTTGGGCTCAATTCGGTACTCACGCCAGTCAAGGATTCCTGTCATGTGATTGCACTCGTCCTCAGGACGACGTGCAGGCCCGTAGCCACCACACGACGGTAAGCAGACTCTTAGCCACCACATCGGTTTGCACAAGTTCGCGAGTGCAGGCACAAAGTGCAGTGCAGGCCCGAAGCCCTCGCCCAGCCCATCACAAAGTAGACGATACTAAACTGCGAGCGCAAGCACAATGTGCTGTGCAGGCCCGAAGCCCTCGCCCAACCTTCGCAAATCCGATTTGCACAAGTTCGCGAGCGCAGGCACACTGTGCGATGCAGGCCCGGAGCCCTCGCGCAATTTTCCCATCACATGTTCTCCAAAACTGCGAGTGCACGCGCAAAGCGCTGTGCTGGCCCATAGCCCTCGCCATCCTCAATGAAGACCACTAGGTCCTGCACTCTTGGGATTGGAAGCTTTGCTCAGGTATGCGACGACAGCTTTCGTGTCCCTGAGCGGTCGAGCCTGCTCACACTGCTTACACATCCAAAACTTGCTGTATACCCTACTTGTAAAAATCTTCATTCCCTCAGCTTTGCGGCCACACATAAGTGGGCCATCGGAACCCTTCGCCCGGGTATGGAGGGAAAGAGTTTTGGGGTTCTGGAAAACATCCAAGTCCACCTCTTTGTTCAAGTGAGGCACAGCACAATCAAGGGCAGCATCACTGGCGAAACTCTCATAAGCTTCGGCATGGTCATCAGAGGAACCTGAAGAACTAGAGGTACTCGAGTCGGAATCCTCAGCATCCTGCTCAGGCTCAGCATCACAATTGTCAGCTGGCTTTCCTTCCTCGAGCAAGGGCTCGTGTTCACTGCCGACATCGCCTCCAGTGTCAATGATTTCATCAGGATCGCCAAACCGGAACTGCTCAGCAGCGAGAATGAGAGGGTCTGTAACCTCAGCCTTTGATTCATGACTGCTCTCGCCTGATTTGAACATGCCACTTCGAGTCGAGTCCGGAGCAAACACATTACGCTTGATGAGACGAATGCAATCTTGTAGCTCGCGTAATGGTTTGGCTTGCACGTCTCTGCCGTATGTGTAAAGAGTTTTCTTCCCCGCTCTCGCGTGATGCCCCAAAATGAGGCAAGACTTTTCGGGATACCCGGCCTTCGTCATCCAGGAGAGGGTTGTTGCCTTTAATCCATGGGATGTTAGCCCTGACGCAATCTGCTCACTCATAGCGCGATTCAACAGACCGTTGAGCCACGATGTAGTCTCATCAGACCCGATCGCCTCCCCTGACCATTGACCCTCGGCAGTAAGTCTAGGTAATAAAGGTCCACGATGCCCCTGTCGAAGGTTGAACCCAACCATCTTTGCAACCTCGATGAACTGGATACCCCAAGCCTTATCCCGCAGGCCCTGAACCGGAGCAACGAGAATCAAGCTCTGCCCCAGCCCACGTCCTCTGGTCGCATTCTTGTGGTCCATCGTTTTCGCCTCAAGGTATCCGTCATCTCCACTCAGGTCGAGCTCAAAGCGCTGGATGTTCCTGATGTCGGACACTCGTGCCCGGCTGTAAATCTGGAAGAGAAAAACTCCTGCACCATATCGATCAACAGGATCAAGGGATGCATCACTGAGCATATCTTCGAGCGCCATAACTTCCCGGACAGTGAGTACCCTGGACTGCTTGATCTCTTTCCCTGTTGACCGAGACCCCCGTAGAAGCCCTTGGATTACAGGATGCTTCAAAATATCCAGATCGGCATGCACACCAAGGACATGCACAAGGAAATTGATTGTCTCTCCACACTGGGCCTTGGCACTCTCTGATGTCAAACTGCGCATGAATGAAAGCAATGGTCCAAGCCGCAGCGGAAAGAACGTCTGACTATGCTCAGACGCCCACGTAAGCATCCGGGCGACAAACCTGGCTCTCTTAAGCAAGGTGCTCGTACTTTTCCCTCCAAAGGTGTCCGCAATCAAAACAAGAGGGTCTTCGGCACCATCAGCAATGTACTCTCCAATCTTAGAGCCAGCAAGATTGTGGCCCAAGATACAAAGCCAGCGCCTGTAGACGGCATCTCGATCTGTCCCGGGTCTCCCGCCAGCAGCAATAGTTGATTTATGCAGACAGTGCTTGTAGACTGCACTCTCGAATTTTGGCAGAGGATCTGATGTCTGCTTCAAGGCTTCGCTGTGCTGGGTCCCAGGTCTTGCAACATCTACGACTGGAAGTGTAGCAGGCACAGGTAAAGTAGGCATCCTAGGCAGCTCGCTACCACTGAAAATCTCGGCATAAATGCCCTTCTCCCAGGGTAACTTCAAGGTAGCCTGACCCGCAAGCTGCACACTTGCTTCACTCAATGCCCGCTCATACAAGCGCCCAAGTCGCTCGTAGGCTCGTCCAGCCGTGGGAACTTTGATCTGCCAGAGTCAGCCATGGCTCAATTCGCAGGCTGACTTGGTTTCTTAACACACACACCCCTAGCAACAAAACAAAACCAAGCCATATGGCCTTGAAAGTTGCTAGGATTTCCCACCTCCCACCTCAGCCAAGAAGGCTTCGTGGGAACAAAGTGTATGGCGAAACAACGATTGACATGCAGACAGAAAATTTTCGCACCCAAAATTTTCAAAAGGTTTTTGGGCAAGAATAAAGACTAATCAATCACGATTGAAAGTTGTCATGATCTTATCGAGCGCCACGAACGTAGCAATGCCGGCCATGTGGAATGCCAGAGCACGACGCTGCATACAAGTCCGAACATGTAGGTCACTGGACGTGTCAGCTGTCAAGGTCGTGGGGGGCTTCGTGACCTTGATGTTCAGCTTTTCCAAGCGGAAAGTTTCCGGGTCACGTTTTTCTGACCTCATTTCCGCCTCCCGCGACGTGCAGCGGGAAAGCTCCAAGGGTCCCAGACACCCCTCCTCCGCAAAGCCAACGGCCTTGTCCACCAAGGAGTGGCTAGGCTCCAACCACGTGTCAATCGTGAATCCCACCAGCGCCTTCTTGAGCCTCTCTAGGCGATCCACTCTGTCTGCCATAGAGAGGCGTTTGGCTTCTTCGCGAGGTTCAAGCTTGTCCTTGAGCTCCTGGACCGCTAGCGTGTGGCTCGTGTAGAACAAGTGCCGGAAGGCTGGTAACGAATCCTTAGCCTCCTCACCAAGCTTGGCAACCAATGCATCCACGAACGGCTTCTCGTCACTGGCACCCGGCTGGTAGCTGGAGATGAAGGCGAACAGCGAGTGCGTGCGGATGCCCTTCGTGATGAGCAAGTCGGCATGCGCCTCAGACACCCCGAGGCGAATCGCCTCCGCCCTGAAGGCCGCCTGCGAGTCCACCGACATGGGACCTGGACATGAGCGCAACCAGCAGCTTCTGATCCGCTGGCCAGTTCCGTGCAGGCACGACGTCGGCTTTTTCCCGGGTTCCGAGACTCCCAGAGGCCGTCCATGGCACGACGGCCCAAAAATTCCAGCAGCTCATCTTCAGAGTCTTTCCGGGCTTCGCTGCCAGATATAAGCCCAGCCCCGAAGGTGTTTGGTCGGCACGACGGCGCGGTCCCCAAGCAGCTTATCTTCGGGCAAGCCCGGGCTTCGCTGCTGTTCACACTTCGGTCGGCTATGTGGGGCTCACGTACTAGGGAGGATGCAGACAAAACCTTGCCAGGCTCGACGGCCCAACATGGAGGCATTACAAGTTTCACTTGCGATGCCGTCCTGCATTAGCTCCCAGACACAAGTAACACTGACACAGTTCAGCTCGCAGCCGCTGCCTGACCCCCTGCGTCCTGTGCACGCTGGCACACCAGACAGAAGGGGTATGGGCTTGAAGTGGAAGCCTTCGGCCTGACGTAATTCGGTGTTTTCGGCCTCCCACATCGGAATCTATCAGAATCCGGGTCCAGTGCATGAAGCGTACCCGAGGACAGGTGGACCAAATACTGGTCCGGATCAGGAGCCTCCACCATGCGGCGTTCAGCCGCCGGCACCGTTGCAGACACCGCCTGATCCGCATCATCGTGCCCCATGTCATCTGAGGCACTGTCCTCGCAGGCACAGGGAGCACCATGCAGCTTCCTTTCCAACTCGTCCGATGCCACCTCTTCCTGATGAAGCTGCTGCTCTATCAGATCAGCCGCAGAAGCATCCGGCCTGAAAGACCCATCCTGGATCTTTGTAAGCATGCCCGCCACCTTTCCCAAAGGGCCCACGAAGTTAGCCCTCCCGTAGGTAAGTGCGCTGGTGCTTGGCCGATCAAGGTGATGCCCAATGATCTGTCTCTCGGACAAGGAAAAGAGCCCTGACTTACACATCCAAGCCAGCAGCGTCACCTTCAAGCTATGCGACGATGGCAAAGGTTGCAGCGGCGGATGCTCCATCTGACTAAGGATCTCGCGCAAGTGGAGAGTGGCCTCCCCGCTCGTCATCCGCCTCCGGATGAACTGGCTGGAAGATTCATTCCACGAGGGCAGCATGTAGTCCACACCAGTCCTAGGCAGGCGTGCCCTCTTCATGGCGTCAAGCCACTTCGGTGCCCAGGCAGTTCCTGTGACCAGTTGACCAAACCCCACAAAAGGAAGCAAAGTGGTCTTCCTCTCAGCTGTGCTGGCCAACTTGTGCCGAAGCGTCCCAGAACTCAGGACCGGCCGCGACCCCGAGGCATCGATGGTTGGCAAGGTGGATGCCTGGGCATCACCCCACCTTGCGCTATTGGTGAGTGCGTAGAGGAAGAACCCTGCAATGCACACAACGGCCGTGTCTGGGCTTTTCGCCACAAGCTTCTCAAGAAATCGCACTTCCTCCGCCGTGAGCCCCCTCGCTTGCTTTAAAGGTCTCTTCGTTATGGCAGCCTCGTGGACCAAGCCCCGGATGCGATGCGACACCAGGTCCTCTATCGGCGCCTTAATGCCCAGGAGGGTGTGCATGAAGAATATCGATTCAAGGGCACTTTGAGGAGCAGTTGCAGACCCACCCTGCAGCGACTCAAAGTACAAGAAGATGCTGGATTCGCTCATATGCAGCCCCGACTTGTGGCCCCGATCCACGTGGAACACGAAAATCTTCCAAAATGCCAGAGTCCTTTTATGCAGGGTAGCAGCGGCCTTCTTGGCAAAGGTGAGCTCGATGGTCCTTTGGATCTGAGGTTCCTTGTCGAGGCTCCCGCTAAGCTCGTAAAGCATGGTCCCGAGCTTCGTGGCGTGGAAATCAGACTCCACCATGATCCTAACAAGGTGCAACGACTTCCTCTTCATATCATCAGCTATCTCAGGCCAATCCATCATCTTCGCCCTCCTAGCTGCGTATGGGAGCACTGGAAGTTTCACATTCTCGATCGCATCAACCTGCTTCAATCCTTGCTGAGCCCTGAGCTCCCAAAGCATGTGCTCAGAACGGCCCAACTTGAATGAGGCCCCCATCGAGACCGATGTAAAGGTCGCAATGCCCCGAGGCTCCTGCTCCCAAGCATGCTTGGGTCTCTTCTTCTGATGCTGCTCGGCACGCAGCAACTCCATTACCCTAATGCCTAGAACTTAAGCCCCACTTTTCGGCAATTTGCAAGAACTTGAAGTTGCACAGCAAGCGGGAGAGCACAGGCAGGCGCACCTTGCGGAGCGCGAATGCAGAGTGCCCTCGGCACGCTATGGAGGTCTAGGATCCTGCAAACGGCTAGAAGCCGTCAAGACCTGACAGGCACAGGCACGACGCTGATAGAAGCACAAGTGTTCCTGCAGACAAGCAGTTCTGAAGATTTCTCATGGCAGGCGGCACCAGTGCTGGTTTGCTAGCTGCATGCATCTCACGGAGAATGCCCTAATGGATTAGAAGGTTCGGGCACACTCAGCAGTCGCTCCACACGGAGGAGGCGAGCATGAAGGCTGCGAGAGAAATTATTGTCGATGATTGACCCACAGAAGCCCTCGACGTCATCAAGACGGCCACTGAGGCCGCGCAGCCAATGACCATGGCCTCGGTCCGAATTGGAGGAGCTCGCCGGGCGCTTGCGCCCAGAAGGAGCGCGATGCATGATTCGCGTCGGTGCTGTCAGGCTGCACCCGGCAGCCAAAGCCTCCTTGCGTTCATCCGAAAGACTAGCAAAGATGATCTGAGGAGCCCTTTCCTCACCGGCATCTCCAGACTCCGAAGGCGTCAGAGAAGCAGCATCATCCTCGCAAATGTCATGACGAGCCCAGGCCTCTCGGTTCAATTGTTCGGCCAACGGCTCCTGGGATTTCTGGATGTTTTCACGAAATTTTTCAAAAGCGGCACGATGAGCAAACTCAGCGGTGCGGAATGAGACATGAGGCCGATGCAACTCGAAGCTTTCATGGATCCAGACTGCTCGACGGGTCAAGGTCGTTTCCATGAGGAGCGACACTGTTCCCTAGCCGTCAAGTGGTCTGCTCCTGATCTCTCCCTTCTAGCAGAAGGAGCCTCAAAACCTGCAATCGCGGCAAGCTCAGCAGATCTGAAGCAGCACACCGAAAGTGATGCTGCAGAGTCGAAGCTCACAGTTCGTCATGACAGCCCTTGCAAATCACTCATGAAACCTTATTCTTCTTGCCGTCCTTCGACTCCTTCAACTCTGGCTTGACTCGGACGCCTTTCTGCTTCTTCGCGCGAGTTGCCCCCGCCGCGTCGACGGAGCCCTCGTTCTCTCGTGATTTCTCGATCTTCACAGAAGCTCGAATGTCCTTCTTCACTCCGCAAGCGGGCGACTTGGCTCTGACCCGTCGTGGAACCAGCGCGACTTGGCCTCGGCTTCATTGACGGAACTGCCGAACGGCACAAATAGGGCTCGCTGTTCGTCCCGATATATCTCTTTAAACAGGCACGAGAATCTCCGCTTGACTTGGCCAGAAGCCGAAGCCGAAAACTTTGCAACAGCCGGGAGCTTGCCTCGGTTCAGTTGCAAGCTGGCGACGAGACCTCGATCACGGACTGACGAAAGTCCTGAACCGAAGACGAATACACTAATTCGCGAGGGCGTCTCCTCAATGAAACATGAACTTAATCCAATAAGGGCAAGCGTCTCGGCTTGGCCTGGCCAGCAGCCGAGGCGCCAGAAGATTTCCCTGCCGGCATAGCCTTGCCTCGGCTGCGATGCGTCCTGACGCACGCAGGAACAACATGAATAAAAACTGCTCGACATGACTCGAGCGGTCGAACGACACTACGTGCAGATGACACAAGAACAGGCTGAACGAGACAAGACTCTCTGCGCCCGCCGCTGGGCCGGCATGGCAAGTCAAAAAGTCCAAATCTGAGCCGCCTAACGCTCGGCGACGGAAGACATATCGTGTCATATGCAAACAGCTACTACCTACCGTGGCCGACTGCAGCCTGAGTACCGGAAAGAGCGCAACACCGAATTTCCGACGTGAACCGCTTCCGCAAGATCTGCCTGGAACGAACGGCAACTTTACGCCCGATCTGCAAGTCCTGCGTTGCTTTCAGATTTGTCACTCGTGTACCCAAGCATCTTCGGACAGCTCTTCCAGTCGGAGGAAAGATGAAAGGAGTCTAACAGGTCTGCAGCCAAGCTCGCTCTCTTGGCAGAGCCACCGGAACTTCTGGCGTGTACCACCAAGACTTGAGGGATTGTTAGTTATGCAACAGCTCTTGCGTCACTAACAGCTTGCAGACTCGACCGACCAGTTCGAATTGCCGCGGCAGCTCCGCGACCCCGTTAATCGATCGAACACATGAGCCTGCCTCGGCCGAAAAGGGCATGCCAGCACTGCCGCGTCGAAAGAATCGCTTTGCGAAGTGCAGGTCGCATATGCACCGCATACGAGTCGCCATGCATCTCACCCCAACAAAACGAGACGCTCAACTTGGTGTGGCCAGATGCCGAAGCATTTTCTGCCATCGAAGAAATGCCTCGGCTCCCACTCCGCCAACCCCAGGAACGGCAGCAGAAAATCGTGCCCTCTACATATGTAAAGAGAGAAACCGATGCACTTGCGAGGGATGTCACTAGGGAACGCCACAAAAAGTCTCGGCTTGGCCTGGCCAGAAGCCGCAGCCCTTTCCACATCTCAACCTCGCAGCGGTCGACAATCCAACTAAGGCAAGAATGGCAGCCTCGTTGGATGCCTAGTATGCAAACAGCAAATCTGCGAATCCTGCATTGCATTCAACCTGGTCGCTCCTATGCCCAAGCATCTTCGGGTGGCTCTTCCGATTGGAGGAAAGCGAAAACGAGACTGGCAGGTTTGTCGCCGAGCTCGCTCTCGTAATGAAGCCAGCAGGTATTGTAACATTCAGCACAGATGGTCCAGGGATCGTGAAACGTCAGTACCTCTTCGCATAACAAACAAGACGCAGGCTCGGCCGACCAATTCGGCCTGCTACGCCAGCTCTGCCACTCGTAAACCCTGTGCCCGAACGGACTCTCGCTCGGACGCATAACCCTGCCTCAGGCGGAATGGACATAGCAGGACTGGCACGGCGAAAGAATCACTCTGCTAACAGCAAACAACACACGCACCGCATGCGACTCGCCATGCATGTCTCTGAAACAAGACAAGTCACTCGGCTTGGTCTGGCCAGAAGCCGAGACCCCAGGATTGTCTACTGCCGTGACCTTGCCTCTGTTGAATTCACGAAAAGCAATCCGTTGCACCATAAATAAAGTGCACTGGCGAAGTCCCTCATTAACGATCGCCAGAAGTCTCTGCTTGGACTCAAGGAAAAGCGAAAGCTTTTCTGCCATCGAAGACTCGCCTGAGCTCACACCGCGCAAGCTGCCAAGGGCAACAGAAGCTGCTGCCCTCTGCGCGATGACATGACAAAACCGCCTAAAATGCAATGTGTATCAGTAATGAACGCCAGAATTCTCGGCTTGGCCTGGCCAGAAGCCGCGGCCATGTCTGCCTTGTTCGTAACGAAACCTAGCCCGCTCGAGCCGCAAAGATGTCGGCGAAGCTTGCGTTCGAGTCGCTGTGCAAACTCACTGGTGCCTTGCAAGTAAAAAAAAATAGGAAAAAACAAGAACCAAGGTGCCGACGTGAAGGATTCGAAAGTTCGACTTCGCCTGGCCAAAAGCCGAGGCCTCGGTTTACTGATGACAAAACAAATTCATTGCCGCCCTGCCCCCCCCTCCCCCCCCCCCCTAAACCACGTTACGTGACCTCGTCGCAACCTAGTAACCGCTCTTCTTTCCGTCTCTGCAACCCAATCTATTCGCCTGACTCACATGAGTGTGGCCGAGATGTAGCCAAGAACACCACGTCATGACACGCACAAGGCATTCGAGAATCGACCCGAACAAGATATGTGTGGAATGCATAACAATAAAAGAAAAACGAACGAAAGATGATGCCCCAACAATAAAACGAAAATAATCGATGCAACGTGAATGGCACAGCGAAGGGATCGTTTTGGAAACAGCCAATGACTGATCCGCCGCATGCGCGTCGCGCTACATCTCGCTGATGCAAGACCAGAAACTCGACTTGCTCAGACAGGAAGCCGATAACCATGATTGCCCGCTGCCATGACGTGAAGGAAGCACCGAATCCGTTTTTCCTGTATTGCGTTCAGCCTTGTCAATTGGCAGGGACTCGAATCTCCTTCTTCACTCCACAGGTGGCCGAGTCGGCTCCGACCCGTCCTGGAACCTGCGAGACTTCCCCTGGGCTTGACTGACACGCCTAGAAAACTAGAAACGACCGGCGGTTCCTGACCCCAAAAAAAAAACGAAACAATGCAACTGAACGAAAAAGAGCATCTTTTCTGGCCCTGGCTAGTCGCCGAGACAGCTGCCGGCAACTCAACCTTGCCTCGGCTAAACTCCGAATGCCACACCTGCGACTGTGATAAGTACGGACTGCAAGAAATCTAAAAGAAAAATACCTGCCGCAAGTCTTGAGGGAGCATTTGTGCGATAGCTCTGAGTGCCGACACCGTTCCCGGCTTGTGTCGCGCTGCCACAAAGTTGGTCAGGAGAGCCTAGCAGGTCAGGACAGAGAGAGAAACCGTGGTCGCCACATCATTGCCGACTCGAGAAGTGCAGCAATGCAACCTCGGCAGCCAGCCGAAGCTTTTCCATTGCCTCGCCCCCGATTCGGAGATCGCGTGAATATATGACGTTCTCTTTCCGGAAACGACGAAGAATGTCTCGGACGAAGTTTTCAAACTTGTGCTTGACAATCACTGGTCGTTTGCGAACCTGCGTTCCACGAAGGTGTCTCTCCGCAAGGCACCGATGAACCTCCGTTTTCCCATCCTTCGAAGCCTCTCCTTTAACTCGGACGCCTCCCTGCTTCGTCAGGCGACTTCCGCCCGCTGCATCGACGGGAACGTCGTTCTGTGATGGTTTCTCAATCTTCACGGAGGCTAGAATGCTTTTTTTCGCTCCGCAAGCGGCCGTTTTTCCTCTGACCCGTCGTAGAACCGGCGAGAGTTGGCCTAGGCTTGACTGACGAGGCTACGAAACCGGAGACGGCCGGCGCTCGACCACCAGGATGCTGTAACTAAACCAAATCGAGCTACTCTCCTGAGCCTGGATACTAGCCGAGACATCCGCCGACAGCGTAAGGTTGCCTCGGTCGAAGATGGAATGCCGCGACAACCACAGCAGGCGACAGCACCGGGCAACACCATGCCGCCCGGAGAAAAAAAAACACCACAACCCCACGTGATGGTGCCTAAAAGTATCAGTGATCGTACCGAAACGTATGAGTAAACAAGGACACCAAGCTCCGCTTGACCTTGGCGACCGCCAGGAACTTGCCTCGGTTCAGTTGAAGCTTGCTAAGGAGGCCTCGACGTCGACTAACCAAGGTCCTGAACCAACCCCTGAACTGCGGCTGTTTGTCAGGGCACATATAGCTGAAGGAACTCTGCCAATAAATGAAAAACCCAACAAATGCAGGTGCGGTGTGTGTGTCGCTACTGAACGCCAAAAAACTCGGCTTGGCCTGGCCAGAAGCCGCAGCCATTTCCGCCTTCTTCGCCTCGAAGCCTAACCCGGGAGCGCCGACATGGCTTGGGTCCGAGCACAACAGCGTTTTGAGCCACGAAGATGTCGGCGACACTTGCAAGGTCCTCGCTCTGCAAGCTCACTGGTGCCTTGCGAATGGACAGCCTGAGAAAAGGCAGGACCGAGCTGCCAGCATAAAGAATTGAAGCGTTCGACGTCGCCTGGCCAGAAGCCGAGACCTCGGTCTAGGATCCCAGTTTACGGACCGCAATTCAAATTAATTGATGCCCTGCCCCCCCCCCCTGCCGACTCGTGCTACATGACCTCGTCACAACCAAGTCACCACTCCTCGTTGCGTCTCTGGGCCCCCCTCAGTCGCCTGACTCACATGGAGATACCCAACTAAAGAGTATAATAACGCGCAGAAAAAGGCATTTAAGGATCGATATCATTTAAGAATGTGGCTGGTATGCAAAACACATTTGCATGATCGATGATGCAGCAAGGGAAGGATAACGATCACTGCGACGCGCGCCGATCTGTGCGGGTGCCGCGTCTGATGTACTGTGTTACAACCTCTTCAAGAAAGGGCCAGGTCCTGGCAGGAGGACCAATGAACTGGATAAAAACCTCGGGAACGCAGGAGAAAGGATGCTACTCCCCGAAAGGCGCCATGAGCTCCCGAAACAGCTGCAGCACGCCGTAGGGATTCTTGAGTTCGACTAACAAAGGTCCTGAACCAACCACTGAACTGCGGCTGTTTGTCAGGACACATATAGCTGAAGGAACTCTGCGAATAAAGGAAAAACCCAACAAATGAAGGTGCGGTGTGTGTGTCGCTACTGAACGCCAAAAAAGTCGGCTTGGCCTGGCCAGAAGCCGCAGCCATTTCCGCATTCTTCGCCTCGAAGCCTAACCCGGGAGCGCCGACATGGCTTGGGTCCGAGCACAACAGCGTTTTGAGCCACGAAGATGTCGGCGACACTTGCAAGGTCCTCGCTCTGCAAGCTCACTGGTGCCTTGCGAATGGACAGCCTGAGAAAAAGCAGGACCGAGCTGCCAGCATAAAGAATTGAAGCGTTCGACGTCGCCTGGCCAGAAGCCGAGGCCTCGGTCAAGGATCCCAGTTTACGGACCGCAATCCAAATTAATTGACGCCCTGCCCCCCCCCCCCCTTGCCGACTGGTGCTACATGACCTCGTCACAACCAAGCCACCACTCCTCGTTGCGTCTCTGGGCCCCCCTCAGTCGCCTGACTCACATGGAGATACCCAACTAAAGAGTATAATAACACGCAGAAAAAGGCATTTAAGGATCGATATCATTTAAGGATGTGGCTGGTATGCAAAACACATTTGCACGATCGATTGTGCAGCAAGGGAAGGATAACGATCACTGCGACGCGCGCCGATCTGTGCGGGTGCCGCGTCTGAAATACTGTGTTACAACCTCTTCAAGAAAGGGCCAGGTCCTGGCAGGAGGACCAATGAACTGGATCAAAATCTCGGGAACGCAGGAGAAAGGATGCTGCTCCCCGAAAGGCGCCATGAGCTCCCGAAACAGCTGCAGGACGCCGTAGGGATTCTTGAGTTTGCTGGCCACGCGCTCCTGTGTTACACGTGGCCAACTACATATCTTGTACATTGTCTGCTCCACCCATTCTCTGGTGAAACACTCGACACGCTCAACGGGCGTGAGGCCCGCCGCCTTCCTCGAGGATGCAGCTGCAAAAGCAAGCTCGTAGCTGCTCCACAGTACCTTGTAGAGCATCTTCTGCATCTGCTTGTCCCCCGAGAGATGAACGAAAGAACAGTGCCATAAAGCTTTGTCCAACAGCAACTTCTCGAAACGCTCAAGATGCTTGCCGATGACTGCCTGTTCCACTCGAGCCTCTATGTAATCTGGTCGCTCCGCATGCAGAGCTTTCCAGACTTGACACAAAGCCGGACTCAGGTCCAGGTCGCAGAACCAGGCATCGTCCTTGTGCTTACGAACTAACTGGTCCAGCACGGCGTCCACGAACATCGCCGCGGCCTCCAAACACGAATGATTCTGCAAACTCCAAGAGCTGGCTTCCTGGTACAAACGCCCAGATATGGATTTACACAATTCCAATTGAAACGAGGCTGCGACATGTCCCATGTGGTTCTTCTCGAAAGCAACCTGTACTGCGTTCTGTACCAGACTTTCAACTTCCTCCTCGAAAACTGCTGCTTCGCCACAGCTCCTGTGTCTAGAAGAATCACTGGAAGAATAGGAAGTCTTGCAAATTCTGCTGCAAGCGGTCGAAGAGACTGGAGCCGGTTTGCGTTTGGTGCAAGTACACGAGGGTCGGAATGGCACGTGAGGGGATGAACCTCCAAATGCCTGCAACTCGTCCACGGGCTCGGAGCTCGTCTGAAGCAGAGACGATGTCCGTGCCGTTTTCGCCTCCGCCTGGAGGTGCGAAAGCTCGCGAGATTCGACCGAATCCGCAGGAAGCAGGCTCCCCTCGGCCGCTACATCCCTTTGCGGCGAAGACACCCTGTCGACCGTGTTCAATCCCTCCTCACTATGCAGAGTGTAGAGCGAGCTGACCATGCGGCCGACCCACTCCAAGGACAGTGGTGGCCTCCACGATTGTTCCTCCCCGAGATAGCTTGCCACCTGGCCTTCGACTTCCTTCAAGTAGCCCAGCGAACGCTCCGTAAATTCCCAATCCCCGTACGCTTCTATCTGATACTTGAGCAAAGGGAGCAACTCTCCCGTATAAAAGCCTTGATAATAGCTTTCCTCATAAAACTTCACGGCCTTCTCGACCCATTCGGATCTGTGAAGTGACCTCACAGTTCCCATCATGGGGGCTCCCGGAAGCTGTTGCCTCGCAGGCCGCCGCCGGGAACGAGCGTGTGACGCCATGCCAGATACCCGGTAACCTGCCTTTTGTTTTTATGTTCGGGAAACTTGAAGAAAGGTAAGTCGCGTGAGCCTGACTGCAAAGCTCTACATAATGTCTCTAGGCAAAACACAGCTTGGCCCGGCGAGACGCCGAGGCCTCGAGCCGGCGTCGAAGACGCGGTCAAGACAGCTTTTCTAATCGAAGAACATCTACAAGAGTGAAGCTAGCGCACCCACACTTGCCCCATGCCGGCGAGCCTGAGCGAACACACTGACCTGCATCACTGCATCGCTGTATTGGGCAATGTCGAGCAGCAACCGTGCCTCAAGTGCATGACTCAAAAGCAACTAAATCTGAGCTTGCCACTGACTCCCAAAAGACCTGCAGATAGACTACCTGCCCCACCTTCTCCTCGCCGACTGCCCCGAGAACGCCCCTTTGCAAAAGAAGCTCGCCCACGTGCTTGCGCATCTCGGTCACGCGCGGCAGAACTACATTCATCGCAATGGCAACAGAATTTCTGGCGCTCACAACCGGAACTTCTATGCTTTCCGCACATGACACTATCGAACGCACCGCACATCCTCCGACAACAAGCTTGAGCCTTTGCGAACTTACTGAAATCATGTGCTTGGCTTGGCCAGTGGCCGAAGCCTCGAACCGATAAGGAAGATGCAGAGGACATGATAGTAAAAAACCAAACGCACCTCTGCAGACAAGGATGGAACGGAATCCCCCCCCTGTTTCCTACGCTCGTTACTTCAAACACTGTGATTCCTGCCAACCGGACATACTCCTACTCATTGCGACTTGCAATCCTGGTTCGGATACATCCTGCCGGGATCCTCATCGGACAAAGGTACGCTTCGATGAGCCTGGTGCCGCAGCCTTCCAGCTGGAGCTTTCGCCTTGGCATGCATCCCGGCAGACAGAAACGAGAGATTGGACTCCTCCGAAGGCGATGTGCTCGCAGACGAAACAACGGGGATACGTCCTGGCGACCGCCGAACGGATTGCGCTTCTTTGAACCGAATGACTTCCGCTTCCTTGAAGTTGGCATGCGTCATAGGAGATCTCTCAGGAACCGGCAACGGCTCGAATGTCATCTCCCTGAAAGCTTGCCTATACTCCTCGTTGTCGACCACGCAGAAAGGTTCGCCCGCAGAAACCGATTCTTCCTTGCGCCAGCGGACATCAGACCTCTGGGAATATTTTTCGATCCATGGCTCCAGGCTATACATAGGTTCTTCCCAGGTCCAATTCTTGCGCCTAGGAGCAGACTGTTCCTCAGAGCGATCCGCAACCGAACCTGTTTTGTTGGAACACAGATCCGAAGACTTATCCGGTGCAGATGCTCTCGAGTCGGCCGCGAAATGGAGAAGAAGCTGAATCAAGTCAGATATATCAAGTTTCATCTGCAAGTCCACACTGACACAAAGACATGGTCGACCCGAACGCGGATCGAGATTTATCTCCGCTTTGGAGGCTGGGCCGGTGGTCAAAGTCAACGGTAAAGAGTTCGGAGCCATTGCAACACGAGACAAAATCGGTCCACTGCAGTAATCTGTGTTGCATGAAAATGCTGCGAGCACGAGAATGCCTGCTACCTGAAATGAGAGTACGTCACGGCTTGACCCGGCCAGTAGCCGAGGCCTCGAACCGAGGGGCGAACGTCGCTTCGAGAAGCTATAAACACATGGTCAACCCTGGCAGACGATAGAACATACATAAGCCCGGCCTTGCGATGTTTCTCGTCTTCTTGGCTTTCTGCTAGAAAATGCAAACCTCACAGAGACGGCAATTGGAACTCGAGATCTGCTTTCCTTTCCTTCGGTTAGGACCGACATCAAAAGAGCAGCTGCTGTGTCAGACTAACAAAGACGTCAGCCATGCAGCCAATGATCCGATACAACCCCATAAAGTATACTCCTCTCGGCCTTCCGACACCCTGACCCGCTAAAATCCCTGCTGCCTCAAGTGCAAGAACGTCACGACAAAAGTCAGACAGTAGCAGAGGCCTCTAACCGATGAGCGAACATCGCTTCGAGCAACTGGAACAAACCCGATAACACTGGACCAAGCCGAACGTGCAAAAGCCCTGCCTTGCCCTCCTCGTAATCTCTTCGGCTTTCTTCTGAGAGCTGCAACCTCGCGAAGCCGCCGAGTATGACTCGATAAATACGTTCAGTTCCTTCAAGCTTACAAAGCAGCCTAGAAAGGTCGCTGCTGTATTGTCCCTAAAAAGCCACCAGACTCACGGTCGATGATTGAATGCAACCCAAGAAAAGTGCTTCGCTCAACCTTCTGACGCAACCGACCCGCTGGGGCCCCCGACGTGCGAAGAGAAGCGAAGCTTCCACGACAGAAGACAGCGGGAGGTAGAGCTGCTTGTTGACGCATGAACAGTACGCGCTCAAGCTTCGGACAACTAAAAAAGAAGGCTCCTGACCTTCGGAAACTTAACTTAGACTGCCCCGAAGGATTCGTTCCCGGTGTCTAGCAAGAAAGCAAGAAACCGTGGCGCCCAAACTCCAGTTGCAGAAATGAGGATTCCAAAAAGTAATGATTTCCACGGTCTAGAGCATGCAACATGGTTTGGAATGCGTGCGCCACGAATCAAAACAGCAGCCCCCCGGGGATTCCGACTCGCTTACTTGCAAGGCTGCCCTAAAAATAAACCCGCACCAGAGAAAGCATCGAGGTGCTGGCTTACCTTGAAGTGCTCTGAAATAGAGCCTAAAAACAGAAAAACGCGAACCCCGAGCCGTAACCTGTGCATCCAAACGTGCTCGGATCCTGCAAAGCGCAAACCCGGAAGGGACCACCGAAACGTGCTTTTGCAGACCCGAAAAGCACGTTTTGGAGGGTCCCGAGCCCGTGCCGCGCAGAGGCAAGACAAGCGAGGTAACTGCTGCTTTCGTCCCCCTGGGTCGCTCGTATTGGTTCCAAATAGATAACCTTGGCTTGGCCTGGCCAGGAGCCGAGACCGCGCGTGCACAACGCCCGAGAGCCAGCGCAAACTCCGAAGAGATGTCCAGAACGCACTTTTGCAGGCTCCAAAAGTACGTTTCGGAAGCATTGCAGCGACTAAACAACCACAAACTGCAAACAAGAATAATGCGTGATGCGCGACAGGGCTCCACAAGCACGTTTCCTTAAACCCATGCGCTCCGATCCAACATTCGTTCCGATGCATGTGGCATGATGCAAAACCACCACCCCCGTCGAGGATTTCAGTCGATGACTTACCGTGACATGACACGTAACAGGGGCCGAAAGCCAACACAGCAGAGCCGAATCATGTGGCCCTGCCAGCACTTTGGCAACTTCAAAGCCAAAACACGCGAACTCGAACGTGCACGCCGAATGCAAGAAACCACGGCCCTGCCGACGTTTGGTACACTTTGACGGCCGGAGAACATAGCCTAATCACAAGTGACCAACTCCGAATTCGTTGGCCCTGCCAACACAAAACGCACGTGCGCGCGTACAAGCGAACGGCGGCGTCTTTGCACAAGCGAACGGGCAAATCTTTGCACAAGTGACAGCTCAGCCAGCACAACGCCACAGCGCTCCGCCCGCAATCGGCAGGCCATAGGACACACGGCAGTGGTTGGCACACGGGGCGGCACACGAAGCCCTGGAGGCAAAGCACCAAGCAACACGACACCTAGGTGCACAGTCAACCCCTCGGGTCTCTAGCGGCGCCGGGGCCGGCTGCTGGCGTCGCGGAGGGCCTAGAACCCTAGAGGGGAGAGGGGAATGGAGTCCATCACCTCGGCTCGCAGGCGCAACGGGGGCAGGGCCCGGATGGGAAGCCTCACCGAACCTGAACCCCAAATGCCAGTTCCAGGCAAACACAGACAGGGGGCCGCGCGGGCCCGGGTGCTTGGCCTCACCCACACGCATACCTTGCAGGAAGGCGAAGCAGCGCTGGAGGGCAGGAAGCCGCGACTGCACACACACACACAGGAAGGCATGAGTGGAAATGCTGCACGGGCTGCACATGATCCAAATTGGCACGGGGGCAGCCAGGCACTTGCGGCACCGTCCAGATGGGACCTCCAAGAAAATCAGTGCCACAACTCTGCTTAAACGCGCTGCCACGCCGGTCCAGAGCGCCCAGGGGGCCCCCGAGGAAGTCCACACCTGCTGGTTCAGGAGAGGCAGGGGACTGACACTGACACAGACCAAGGGCAGCAGCATCGAAGCCATGGCGGCAAGGAGAGCTACTCTCGGAGGGGGCGTCGGACAGGCCGGTCGTAGTAGAACACGGGCTACCAGGGAAACGAGGGGAGGCCGGGCTAGACGGCTCTTGGTCCTTCCACGGATCTTGTTTCACTTTTCGCGGTTCTCGGGTCGGGGCCCTTACACTACTGCACTTGGCTGCCGGCTGCAAGGGAAGAGCATCATCGCCATGGGTGGTCGCCTCCACTTCGGGAAGCCCAGCCAGGACCGCATCCTCCTGATTCTCGCCAGCAGCCAGCTTCGTCGCCAGCTCAGCATCCGCCCCAGCACAAGGTCGACCACCAGAAAGCGGCAGTGCTACTGCCACTCGGTCCCGGCTGCCCCGCTGTTGCTGGACACTTGCATCGCGATAGGCCTCCGCCGGAGCAAGGCCAAAATCCCCATCAGCAAACCACAAGGAAGTGCTTGGGAAATTTCCCATCGCCTGGAGGCGCTCCACCCAAGGTGGGTCACCATCACACCGCTTTGTCAGCTGCTCGGTCCAGAGAGAAACGAGAGCTTCACGTTCACGAAAGAGCTCATCCACAAGCACACCCGAACCCACAACTGCACTTGCATCCTCACAGAGCCTTTCAAGGAAATCTTCGATGGAAGCATGCTCACCCTCAAGCATGACTTTGAGAACATAGTTGCGCGGAGCAACTCCCCTGAACTTTCTGTAGCTGACAGGTAGGATCAGCTGAGTACTCGACGTCGCGGCCTCCATGGCCGCCAAATTCATCATCCTTTGTCGCTCAGCACCCACAGCGCCCCCCGAAGAAGGAGCCATGGCACGGTCGAGACAGACTTAGCCACCGAGCCTACCTACGGTGTTGTCCAGCTTGGAACTCGCGGAGTTCCTGTCTCGGGCCCAAGCTGCGTGTTCTCACGCCTTGAGCCGGACCTTCGAGCCTTGAGGGTTAGGGATGGGTTTAAGGGAAATCAAAATCACTGGAAAACGCTGACGTCCAATCATATTCACAATCACGAAGCTCCAAGCTAAAGCTCAAGTGAAGACAAGCGGAATCAGCAATCGTTCAATCTCCAATCACTGCGCTTCAGAAGTGAGGCTGCCGAAGATGCCGGATGTTTTCAATCGGTGCGTCGAACTGATGCCTGTATCTCGAAGCGATGCGCCACATGTTCACATGACGGTCGCAGTTGCCTCGAGACCCCCCCCGAAGGAAGGCAGCCAGTCCGACATGTGAAAGATCACCACGGTGTTTTGCTCGTCTCCTTCTCCCGGCGCGACATCGCCGACTCCCTAGAGACCAAACGCTGCAGGCTGACACGCGAATCCAAGAAAGCACTTCTGGAGTGAACCACGCGAAGGAAAATGTCAAGCGGCAGATCGTCCAGCTTCAAAGGCACCCTCAGCTCCGGGCAGAAACTCGAAAAGTCGTGGTTGGTAATGGCATCCGACAAGGTGTTCTCATCTCTGGGCCTCCACTGCAGGGTGAGCTGCTTGTTCACTTTATGCAAAGCCGCTGCACACGCCATCTGGATGCCCATCAGCGGCCACTTAGTGCTCGAGCCCTTCTTCTGCAGCTTGCCAGTCGAAGAATTGTCAGTTCCGCCGCAACCATTGTCCTGATGTTGTCGTGCACTCCCGCCGTCTCCTTTTCCAGATGATCAAACACCTTCAGCGCTGCAAGCGAGGCAAGCATCTCCGCACTCGTCGACGCCCACTGGCTGTCGCCGTCCTCCTTGAAAAGGCAAGGCAGGTCCCGTGGCACCACATCGAGGCAGAACCAACGGGCCTTCGACGGGTCCGCCCCATTCTCGAGCGAGTAGCCCCCGAGCACCACCAAGCCATTGGCACACTTTGCGTCAGTCCTGAAGCTCTCTCGAGGCGCCCGCCAATCCTGAAGCACACTGTGAAGTCCTCTGGAATCCGCAAGCTGCTCCCTGATGTACACAAGCGACACGAAGACCATCTCCGGGATCCTCGCCACAGTCCCCTTCTGCAAGACCGCGTCAAAGGCGTACAGCGGTGCAAGGAAAGGCTTGACCCATGTCAACACTCTGGAAACGAAGTTAAGCCGTCCCAGGAATTCGGCAAAGCGCCGACCCGTGATGAACCAATTGTTCGCCTCGGCGTTGTCAATCCAATCAAGAACCCAGCGCGTCCTCTTGAGCGAAATCCCAGCGGCACTCTCCCGGTACGAAAGCCAGTAGCCCACGAACTCGCACTCAACACCACCGTGAAACTTCCGGTAGGAAAACGGCGTGCCCAACACCTCGTAAGCCGCAAGAATCATCCAGAGCACCACGTATTTGTCGGGACCAGTCACCACGATATGAAGGTCATCAACGTACACAATCTGCACATTCCAGAGTCGTCCCATCACTCTCAAGACCCAGCGTCCGATGCATCCGAACAATCTAGCCCAAAGGATCGCAGCTGAACTCACTCCGAAAGTTCCTACGCAATTAAGCCAAATCACTTTAGATGCCGACGAAGTCCGGCAGCCCAACAAGGGCCAGTCGCGTCGTCGTATTTTAGATCTCCTGTGTGCTTTAGCAATGTCCGCCGCAATGGAAAAGGGGACCCCAAAATCCTGCCGCGCCCTGGACACGGTCTCGATGATTTCTGCAGGTCCAGGCACTTCGAGTTTGTCCGCAATCCTGATACCATTGTTCAAGCGAACTCCGTGGGTGGCGTCATGGAGAGGGCGGACGTCGCCACTCGGTTTAAGAATGGCGCCCATGGCGGCCACCAGAAGTCGGCCCTCGCCGTACTCCGCCTTCACTGCTCCCTCAGTCGTCGCAACCATCAAGCCTTCCCGCTCCTCCGCCCTGAAGTGATCCTCGAGCTTGTCCGAAGAGAGCTCGGCAGAAGAGTAGTTCTGCATCTGCGGTTCAAACTCACTCTCATCAAGCTTGCGGAAACGGTCCCTCGGCCGGAACACCTGAGGTGCCGTCGGAAGGGGTGAGTCGAAACCCACCGGCATCCCCTCGGCATAACACTCCTCCCCCTGCACAAGAATCTTCCAGTCGGGGTCCCCAAGAAGCCTCAGCGACTCGGCTAGCAAGTACAGGTAGAACGGCTGCCGCTCAGGAACACACAGCAGGTCCGTTGAGGCCCCTGGGATGGTCTTGATGATTCTCTGTCTCAGCTGCTGCAATGCCGACTCCGAGAAAGGGGAATTCCTCAACCTCATCACTCGATGCCAACTTCTCTCTCGCCTCGGGAGCCCAACGGCCAGGCGAGCACAGCCCAAAGCCGTCCACAAACTCTTGCTTGCTCATTTCAAACTTGCAGATCATGGGCTGCCCGAAAGCGCGACTGGTCTTAGGGTCAAAAGCTTCCCTGGCCGGCTCCTCACGTTCGACCACCACGACCTCCGGAGTGTCCTCGGTGCCTGAGTTGTCGATTGTCGGCACTGCCGCAGTCAAGGTGGCTTTGCCTGGGGAAACGAAGGATTCCGCTGGTGCCTCCCCCCCCCGCAGGAGAGGAATCCAAAACAGGAAAGCCCAACGAAGCCAGAAACGCAGAGTCTTCGGAAGAGAGTAACTGCAAGTGCTGAGGTGTGTATGCAACGGCGATGAGGCGATCCCCAAGCCAAGGTTGGGTGGCATGCAGGCATCCACGGGCACCCAAATAGACCGGACCGTCCTGCAAGGAGTGCACAGTGCCCGAGACAGGCGAGCCATGAAAGGATCGCACCTGGGTACCCGAGGGATCCTGAATCCAAATCCCACCATCGGAAAATGAAGAAATCGCCACAATCATGTTGGGCACTGCTGCGTTTCGTGGATCACGATGAACCTCACTGCTGACGTTCTTTGTGAGAACGAAGGCTGCATAGCGGTGGTGCGGGTCCACCGAGTGAAGAAAAGCATTGATCACACGCATGGACTCAGGGAATGTAAAACAAGTGGACCGCGGCACGGTAAGGCCCTCCTGATGCACAGTGCCTCCAAAGAAAGCCGTACCCGGTTCGGCGCTGCCCGTGACTTTGTGTGGCCGAGTTTTCGGAAGCAAGTCGAAAAGAATCTGAATAGAAGCTCGATTGAAAGAACCGCTGGCAATGCACTCTGTGGCAAAGGCCTCGGCTGAAGACGGGATGTTGACCGGGATGATGTCGGAATCCGCCACGGCCCTCAGGTCAGGTACCACAGTCAATGAAAGACGTGCGAAGAAAGCAGCGAAGTCCGAAGGATACGCCGCTGTAGCGGCCGATTTCCAGGTGCCATCCTGAAAGCCGCACGCTCGATCCGCATGTGTATGCGGGCATCGCAAGAGTGGCCCCACGTAATCTCCATCATCACTGAAGCGAGGCATCTGAATCCCAAATTCCAATGCTCCGGGCAAGTTGGATAACAAGCGAGTAGGTTTGCACGCCGTAGACCCGAAAAGGCACTGGCGCAAAGCCCAACAACTGACCTCGCCGGCGTCGCAAATCTGACGGACCTCATCAAAAGACCAAATGGAAGCTGGCCTTTCACCAGACGGCACACGGCCCAGGTCTTCCGGATGCTCAAGAATGAAGTACAGGCCCTGCTGCCTTTGTAAACGGATGGCCTCAAATGACTGCTGCACGAAAAAATTTGCCAGCTCAACTCTTGTGCGATCTGAATCACGCAACCAAGGAAAACCCAGCAGATGGACATGTGAACGAAGTGGGCGTGGGCCAAATGCCCCCGCAAAACGATGTCGAGCCCGCGAAAAGGTGGAACATGGCGGGCTCAAAATAAGAACATCATAGGCTCCAGACGAAATTTCCTTGAAGAGATGCTCCCAAAGCTTGTGTGAAGATAGATCCTGTTCAGGACCTCGTAACAAATCAACCTCATGCAAAAACAAATCCAGTCCCCGCGACGTGCAGAGCTGCTCCAAGTGCGATCGGATATCCCCATCCCGTGCCCGTCCAGCGAAAAGATAAAGCGCGGTGAGTCTGGAACGTCAGTTTGCGGCCTGGGCCGTCGGTGCGGCCGCCTTCGCCGCCAAGCTCTGGAAGTGTTGCCACATTGGGTGGGATTGCATGCACCCTCGGACACGACACACGTGAACTCTACCGCAACTCCCATCACAACCCTGAGCGTTGTAAGGAAAACAGATCTGACGCCCATCGGGCGTATGTGTCCACAGCGCGTGATCACTCTTGCCTTTCCCACTGCCGGGGCCCTTGCCATCGCCTTTGGAGTCATCGCGATTGGCCTTGCCGCCCTTGCCATTCTTCCCCTTGCCATGGCCACGCCCCTTGCCCGTCCTCTGCCACTTAGTCGGGCTCTCAGACCAGTCATTGTCCCACTGTCGGAACCGTCGCTGCGGCCAGAAAGGGTCCGGGCGTGGCGGCGGAGCAACCTGTTGAAGAGCAATGGGTGAAGTAAAGTACTGCTCTTTGAGCTGGGCATCGGACGTCACCTCCACGAGTGTGTCCTTCAAAGGCCGATTGCCCTGAACTGCGCGTTTCACGGCCTCCTTCCGCAACTCAAACTCGAAATTCAGCAACACTGTCCACGGAGGCTTCAATGGCACATGCTCGGTCTGATGGCCTTTGCCCCCTGCCACTGGTACCTTCATCAAGTAAACCTTTTCCGAAAGCAGAAATGCCACATACTGATTCCAGCATTCGGGGTCCATGCCTCGCAAGATCTCACGGTTGCGATACTTGGTGGCCAAGAAGCACCACAGGTTGCACTCAACGCGCATCACAGTGCGCAGCTCCTCCGTGCCCTGAGGCAGCGATCCCTTGACCTTTGTCCGCACAATACGAACGTGGCCAGAGGAATCAACAGCAGTCTGGATCCCCTGAGTCTTCACCGTCTTGCGTGATGTAACCTCGGACAGCGGTGAAGCCGTCGGCTCATGAGCCTCAAGCTCCTCCATTTTGCACGAGATATAATCCTCGGAAGGCTCATGTGCATCCTCCAACTTGCCGTGTGTCGCCTCGAAGGCGGCCCTCATCGCACTTCGATCGGTCTGTGTGACGGGCCTCGAAACCCCCAACACACGCGCTTCAGCGCGTAGCTCCTGCTCTTTCGCAGCAAACTGCTGACAAGCTTCCCAGGCACTAATCACTGCTGAGATCCCAGCACGCTTATCAAGGGTGGAAGGCTCCAAGGCGAAGTCGTTCTTCAAGGCCTCTCGGATCCCTGCCCGGTTGTCCTCATAAGACTGAAAACGCCTCACCGTCTTGAAGGACTGTGTGAGCTTATACTGCAGCCCAAGTGGGACTCCCGCTTCCTGAAGAATGTGTGCAAGCTCAGCATCGACTTCAGTGGACAAGAACTTCAACGCTGCTTCCTCACTCACTCCCGCAGGCAAGTCCATGTCTGGGACTATGTGCAAGCTAGCGCAAAATGCACCGCAAGCAAGGGTAGCCACTGTGTCTGAAGAGTCAGTTCAGCTCAGCTCAATTTGCCAGACGTGAAAATCTAGAATGGCATGTCACTGCGCTCCCTCTGATACTGACGTGACTGCGGCCTTTCTCAATCTGAAGAGAGTCCCCTTCTGTCACTCATGGGACGTGTCACAATGGAGTCGGAGTCATTGCTGAATCTGTCAAACAAGCAAAGGTCACTAGCGCAGCGTCAAACTTTTCACAAAACCCCTCACGAGTCACACCTCTGGGCCGTCTGAGGATGCGGACTCACTGCTGATCGCCCCTTGCTCCTGTAGCCGGGGCCTGCATAACTTACAAATTGCATCTGCAGAGTCTTGAGTGATGCTGTACAAAGGGATGGTCTCCAATCAACGCTCCTGCCTAACAGCACAAGTGCGTGACATGTGAAGACGTCTATGCCCACTCCGACTCACAACTACAAAATAGGGCGCATCTGCATCCTCCGGGGAAGGCGCCGGCTGGTCCTTCGGTGGTTCCGCCACCGCTTGCTGATGGCTTCCAGGGTCAACTGCAATTGCTGGAAACTTTCCTTGAAGACTCCAGCACAAGTTGAGTGCACACCACACCATGACATTGTGGCGTGCAACAGCCCCGTTAGGAACACCATGTTGCTCCGCAAACGCCTTTAAGCGAAGAAGCAGCTCCTCCTCGATGTAGCCGGGCTGGTTCTTCCCAGTCAGGAGAGTCTCGCACACCTCAGCCTGAACTTGCTGAATAATTTGTCTAGCCGTCAGCACATAAGCGGTTGACCCCTGCCGGGCAGCCGCCCACCGTCCGAGAAAGTCGCGCTTCTTTTCATCGATCCCAATTGCTGCCGCCAAGGACGGAAGGAAGTGCCTCGGCGAGTGCCCGGTCCAGAAGAACGCCAGCTCCTTCGGAACCAGCTTCGTTGTCTTGCTCAGACCCCAGACTCCATCTTTCTTCCCCGGGACCGGCAGCTCCAAGATCACACGTCGCACAAGGTTAGCGACGCCCTCTGCTCCAACGTACTCCCTCGATTTGACTTCCCACGCCTCACCAATGTCTGGACACAAGAAATCCCGAGCAAACTTGAAATCCACGCTCATCAAGAGTTTGCATGAATGCGCAATCCAGTCATATCCAGAAAGGTTTATGCTCCTCACAAGGTATCCATGCAGCTGCCCAATCCGTTTTCCAGGTCCAGAGGTCTTGGTTCGGGAGAGAACAAATTTCATTCCAAGCTGTGACAGCGTAACACTCGAAGGATCGATCCCCTGTATATCGTCACATCGCAGCGTTCCCCAACACATAAGCAAGAAAATGAAGCATCCGAACCGTAGCCCAGGGGGTGTCCCGACCTTCACCAGCAGGATCTCAGCCGAGAGCACCATTGCCACTGTAACAAGCTCCGCCTGCTTGACCGGCTCGGCACCTGTCTCCAATTGCATTGTCCATGCCTTCACAGACTCCACAAGTAAAGGATCCTCCGACAGTCGGTCGGCTGGAGGCCTTTGCCCAACCAGCTCTAGCAAGCAGAGGCTTGACAAGATACTCTGCGGAACGGTCTTCCCCATCGGCCTAATCTGATGCCTCTCATCGAAGTACTGCAGCAACAGCGAAGCGTCTCCTGGCCAGGGTTTCCCTGTAGCCTGAATCATCCACTCGCGCACCGGCTCCCACGTGCGAGCCCGATTCTTCAAGGTCTTGCCGCGCCTGCTTCCGAAGGCCCGGAGCCAGGCGGACTCAGCGTCAGCCAGCGCCCCAATTCTCTCAGAAGCCGGCAGAGCCGCCTCCTGGATATAGCCTGCGAGCTTAAGCCCCCAACGGCGCCTGCACAAGTCCTCTGCCTCCACACGCGCCCCTGTTCCAGCTTTGCGAAGCTTCAACTTCTTCTCAAGAGCAGCCAAACCCAGCACAGGATCAGAAGCCAAAAGCCCCTCATACACATCGGCGGCTGTTGCACTGGGCCAACGACGGATGTACGGCCCCCGTCGGACATTCTGTCCGATCTCGCGAACAGTCCTTTCCACTGTCCCCTGATGAAGCGCGCACCACTTATGCACTGACTCTGTAAGCGCCACACGATCCTCAATCTTAAGAACATCACTCATTGAATCATCCACGATTGCCTGTACATCCTCAAGTGTAGCTGCAGCCAAGCAAAAATTCCCAATATGCAAGAAGACCTTCGAAACACGCTCGCAGAACACAGGGTTGATTTCTCGAAGCTGCTGCCACTCCGAGCCCATTGCCGGAGTTCACTCACGGTGAGCCATAGCGCCGGAGGTCCCCTACGCCCACCCACTCACAAAAACAACTTGAGTCGTGACTCTGCAGTCGTGATCTCATTCACACTGTACAACTGATCAAGCAGCACTGCAACTGTTCAACTGAAAATCATTGGCTCAAAGTGAAAACTTCATGCACATGTCCGCGTAAAGGTAAGCATTCAGAGATGATACGTTTTTCCCCCCCACCCCCCCTCAAGGCTCACGAACACACTTTTGGTAGGACCCAAGCAGCCTTATGTCCGTACGCAGGACTGTCCCCAAGTAGTTCGTCGTCTCTATGCTTCGACTGACGTTGTTGATCATATACTTAACTGCGTCATCGTCTGCCATTGCTCCTTCGTCCTTCTTTGGATCTTCTTGCTTTTCTTTCTTGAACAAAATGGCTGCGCTTGCAACTTTATGCACAATTGCTGCTGTGAACATGCAAAACAGAATGCACATGTAGATTCCTACTCCCAGTCCTTCTTCTCCTTCTTCTTTGAATCCTGTTGCTTCTGTCAATGAGAGTAGAACTGCAGTTGTTACTGCTTGGATAATCCTTGTAATCATCTTTTCATCAAATCTTGTGACATTTCTTGTTCTTGTCCTTCTCACCTCTGCTTCTTGGACTTCTTGAGCACTTGGTGTCAGAAATTCACCTGTATATCCGAGACTTAGCATATACTTGCGTATTTTCTCCCGTGTCAGGGATTTTGTCTCTAAGTCTGAGGGATTGTCGTTACCGGCTATTGCCAGTATGATAAGCTTGGGAATTCTTTGGATCCACAAAAGGTCCACTTGTAAATGGCGTGCCTTGCCTAAGCCTTTTCTTGAGATCAACTGTCTTGAGCTTGACGAATCGCTGTATAACATCAGTCTTGGTTCAACTCCTAGGATTCTTGTCAGCAATCCTTTTAGGAATACACCTTCGCTTAAGATTGGTGTCGCTGCAATTGTCTCAGCTTCGCAAGATGACAATGCTACGCTCTTTTGTCTCTTGCTTTGGAAATGAACCAGGTTTCCATTCACAATGATCACTCCACATGAAACGCTTTGCCTTGACTCTCGATCTGCTGCCCAGTCGCTGTCGCTTATCACTTCTATACGCGCTGGGACTTTGTAGTTGTCCCTCTCGGTGTTTCCTTGTTCTCTTCTGTTCTTCACTTCTAGGAAACTCCTTCCGGGATAGCTTGCTTTGTGAATCAGCGATACTTCTGGTGTTCCCTTGAGATACTTTCCAACGTACCTCAGCATCTCCATATCCGCTTCAACGGGTGATGCTAGCTTTGTTGATAGCTTCTTCAAGACATACATGATATCTGGCCTCTCTGGCGCTAGATACAGTAGTATTCCTACTCCTTTTCTGAACGTGTGGTGATCTTCTGCATTCAGTGGCGCCATTCCTCCTTGCTTTGCTTGAAATGCTCTTCCATTGTCTGCTGGACATGGTAACTTCTTCGGATATGCTCCTTCCAACTTGAGTACTTCTACCAGTCCTTCAATGTACTTTGTGTTCATCGTGATTTCCACGTTTCCATCGCTTATCGACTTGAACTGTCTTTTCAAGAAACTCATTGATCCTTCATTCTCATCCAGTGGTCCTTCCACTTTGATCTTCAATCCTTTGCTTCTCAGGAATTCGACCAACTTCTTGAACTCTTCTCTTGATGCATATAACTCCATGTCATCTACATGACTCAGCACAATTATTCCGAATCCTTCTTTGTCTGGTTTTCTTGAGAATAGTGCCGGGAGTCCGCTATCACTTGCTAACCCGTACTCTTCTAGGTAGCTTTTCAACTTTCCGAACCAAGCTGCACTCCCGATTCGCTGTCCAGGTAACGTGTACCCGAGTTCATAAATTTCTCCATCGACTTCAACGATAGTCGGCTCTTCCTGCTCTACCATGAGGTAGGCGTCACCAACATCAATACTTCCAAGTGTATATCCTTCTGAAGACGCGAATAGCGCTGACAGTAGCTTCACTGTGCTTGCTACACCGGTTGGTGAAAACAAACTTGCGATATCTGTATCACCTAACCACTTGAACTCTCTCGCTACTAGTCTTCCTCGCCTTCTCCATTCCTTGTCTCTGTGTCTCCAATCATACACTATCTTCGTCGACAGAAACTTATACTTTGAGGTATCCGTTCCTTTTGGCAACTTGTTCAGCACTTTCATCTTTTCAAGCCTTTCTAGTTCGTGCTTCTTGGACACACTCTCGACCTTTTCCATTTCATCATCTTCTAGTTTTGGTGGTCCACTTTCGAAATCATTTGACCATTTTGGCATGTCTTCTGGTATCTCTTCTTCTCCATCTGATTCTTGCCATTCTTCTTCTTCTTCGAATTCAGCTTCCATTTCTTCGAACTCTTCCAACTCGACTTCTTCATCATCATGGAATTGAGGTAGTTCTCTTCTCAGAAATGGTTCAATCTTCTTCACACTTCTCACGTCGATCACTCTTCTCACTGAGCTTGATGGTTCTCCAACGGCGATAAACTTGTCTGGTCTCTCTTCTGCTTCCGCTGGTCCTTCATCCATTCTCTGCCTCACCACTTCTGGCTGCTCGCCAGTTTCAAGGTTCCTCTTTGGCGATGATGGCGGTGGATTTTCTCCTGAAATCAACTCTTCTGACTCATCGCTTCTCTCACTTCTTCTTCTTGTAACTCCTTTTCCTCCGCTGCTCGAACTGCTTGTGCCTTCTCCTGGATCTTCTTCCATATCTTCAGCCTCGCTCGATGGGTCTGAAGCTGCTTCTTGGCTTGGACTGTACTCCTTCAGTTCATCTTCTTCTTCTTGACTTCTCTCTTTCCTTTGAACAAATTCTGGCTTGTTGTCGATTGCTATCTCGATTCCGCTGTGCGGCGGCAATCTCTTCGTGGATTTCCTTCCTGCCATCATATCTTGCGTGTAGTTCCACGGTGTTCCTGTGGCTTCTGCTAGTACTTCAACATCATACAGCGGTGTACACTGTCTGATGGTTCTGCTCTTGATAATTCCTTGTCTTGTGCTAATCAGGTTCAAATTGTTCACTGAATCTTTTCCAACGAAGATTCCTTTCTTCCATGCTTCTCCTTTCTCCTTGACTTTTGGTACTGGCTTTGCCAACACAACGCTTCCCCGTGGTGCTAATGTTCCTTTGTACTCTCTGTCAAATAGCACTTCAAACGGTGTTGATCCTTTCTTCACAACAAACCTATTCAACAGGAATGCTGCATGTCTTGCTGCCCATGGATACAGCGTGCTTTCTGAAGTAATCTTCACTTTTGCTTGTGATTCAACTCCATACACCAGTGTCTTAGATAAGTTCCGAACTGTTTGAACCCATCTTTCAACTTGCAATCCTTGGTGTTCATCTGGTGCTACATCCTGTATCTCCGTGTCGAGATTCTTCATCTTTCTTGTTCCTTGCACTTTCTTTCTCAGCGAAATCATTGCTGGTTCCGTGTCAGTCCTCAGAATGACCTTTGAATTCAACAGCCTAAGTACTCTGCAAACTTCTTCAACTAAGTATGCTGGAGCTTCTTTTGTTGCTACTGGGATGACGTGTACGAACTTTGTTGCTTCATCAACCATCACCAGTCCGATTGTCAACGCATCCTTGTTGTCTTTTGTATTCTCTTCGTCTCTTGTTCCTGTGAACTTGAAGTCCATTGAAACTAGCGATGCTTCATGCTTCTTCTCTGATACATCGAAGTTATCTTCTCTTGATCTTGTTGCTTGACAACTTTCACACCAATCAGCTTTTGGTAGGTGCGTCAGTTCGTGCTTTTTCCTTTCTTCTTCAGTTGGCATCTCCGGTCTCTTTTCTCCTGTCGGTTCTCTTGTAAACTCTATCTCCAATCCTTTAGAGATCTCCACCAACTCTTTCATCTTGTTTGCTGATACGGCTTGCTTCAACCGTTCCCATAATTGAGCTTTACTTCCAGTCTTTCCTATCTTCAGGAATTCACATGCTGTTCTCACTTGCTTGAGTGTACTTTCTGGACTTAGCTCGACTCCTGCCACAATCATTGCTTCTCCTATCTTCTCTCCTAAGCTTGGCAGTTTCTCTTCAATTTTCTTCCATTCTTTCATCTCTTCTTCTGCAGGTGGTTCGCTTGGGAACAAATTCTCCATAGCTTCTGCGGCTTCTTTCTCAACTTCTTCTATCTTCTTCTTTGTATCACTTCTTTCATCGTGAACCGCCCTCTCCTTAGCTGACATCTCCACGTCTGCTGCTTCCACGTCTTTCTCTGGTTCTTTTCTTTTCTTCTTTGGCGCTGGTCGCTCATAATCTCCATACTCTTCAAGTCCTAGAAATTTCCTCTCCAAGATCGTGATGACAACCGAGTTCTCTTCAACTGCATCTATCGTGACTTCACCTCGGTCTTCCCACTTTTCAGCGCACTCCACAAACTCCAGTTCGCTCCATACGATGGTCTCACCTTCGTATCTCGATACCAAAGTAGTTCTGAATTTGAACGCTTTTACATCGTCATTTGAAGGGTCGTACGTCGTGTACATGTCATAATCAATCCTTGCTGGCTTCCCATCTGACATGAAAAACCATCCTTCCTGATACTTCATCTTTTCAAGATCACTCTCCATCTGCTTGATCAATGTAAGCTTTCTCACTTGTGCTTCATCTCCTTCATCTTTCACTTGAGCTCTGTAGATCTTGAGGTCTGTCACTGTTGAGTTCCTTGCAAACCTCACTGGCACTTTTGCTGATCCTTTCTTCAGGTAAGCATTGAACTGGTCTAGAGGATCAAGTCCCCATCCGACTTTCCACAACTTGCCTACTGCAAAAAGTGGTTGTGTTACATCTCCGAACACAGCTGAATCTCTTACCTTTATCACTCTTCCATCTGTTCTTTGAAACTCAAATGTGATGTTCGCCCTTGTTTCAGTGGTTCTTATCCTGTTGCCTTGTGCATCTTGGATGACCATTCTCAAAGCTGGAAACTCCACTGTTCCTAAATCTTCACTGTAATAGCTTAGCGGAAGTACATGACAATCCGCTCCACTGTCTAGAACTACTTCAACAAGTTCTGAGTAGCTTGAGCTTACAGCTCTCACTTGGTGCACTTCTGGCTTTTGAGTAATGATGTTTGCTCTTTCAGCATTCTTCTTGTCCACTTGTAGATCTTCATACCACTTGTGAAGTTCATCCTTCTCATAATCTTCTTCATCACTGTCATCGGCAATGTTTGCCCATTTCAGTACTGTGTGAACTCTTACTGTCCTTGCAGCGTAATCCATCACCATGTCTTCAAACATTCCTACAAGATCAATGTAGTCATCTTCATCTTCGAACACTTCTTCAATCACTGGCATAGGTGTCGTGACTAACCTACGCACTTGCTCGTTTCCTTTTGCTCCTTGTGGTGGTCTTGCTTGTGATTGCGTAGAAGAACTAGCTTGCTCTTCATGCCATTCCTCTTCACCGGTTTCCTGAACATTTCGAACTTTTCCTTTTCCTCCTTTTCCTTTTCCTTTTGGTGCCGACCAACACTCCGAAGAGTCATGTCCGGTCTTACCGCAATTGAAACACACCGGTCCGTTTTGTCCACCTTTTCCTTTTCCTTTGTCATTCTCGTAGCCTTTTCCTTCGGCCTGCCTGATACTCTTTCCTCCTTTCTTTCCACCTTTTCCTTTTCCGTATCCTCTTCCTTTTCCTTTCGCTTTTCCTCTACCACCTTTTCCTCTTCCATATCCATATCCTTTTCCCTTTCCTTTGTCTCCTTTTCCTTTTCCACCTTTTCCTTTGTCACCTTTACCTTTTCCATCTCCTTTTCCTTTTCTCATGTGTAGTCTGTCAAGTTCCATTGGTATTGGTCCTTGGTAGGTCTTGCTGCTTGTGTGTGACGTTGGGTCTGGAACACTTAGTGATCCTAAGATGTTTTCAGCTGACCATGTCTGGTTACTTCTTTCATACTGTAGCAGCTTTGTTCTCAACTCTTCATATGTGGTCTTATCTGTGATATCAACCATCACATGCTGCTTGAGGTGCTGTGGAATTCCTTTCAGCAGTGTACCGATCTTCAAGTTGTCGTCATACTTCTGCCCTGAGAGTTTTTCGTACTCTGCTGTGAGCTTCTCGTACGTCAAGACGTAATCCATCAGCGATGCTCCTTTGCTCATGGCCGGGAATCCAACCAATGCTTGAGCCATTGCAAGACTTCTTGAACGGGACGTCGGCTCTAATTCGGCCGTCAACTTTCTCCATACTTCAAATCCATTCATCCCGCTTACACTTCTCAACACTTTCAGAGGTCTGTTCCTTAGGTAACTGCTCAACACTGAGTAGAGCTTCGTTCCTCTGTTCATCCTTGCTAGATCATTCTTGAAGAATGCGTTATCCAATGCCGATGTTATCGGGTTTTTCTCTTCCTCTGCTGTCTTCAGGTCCTTCAGGAATTCTTGGTCCATAAACGCTAAGAAGTTCTTGAACGTAAATGACCAGTCACTCCATTGTGACACTTCTTCTTCAATCGTAGCAGGGTTGAATGCTTCTGGTGGCTTGAGGATCTTACCTCCAGTATCAAAACTTACTGCGGCTGGCTGGCCGCTTGCAGGAGCGGCTTCAGCTTTCGGTGACGCTTGGGCTCTCGCCAATGCATCAATTGCACTTGTCAGTTGCTGCTGCTGTGCGGCAGTCCCTTGTGCAACTCTTGCCATAGCTTCTGTCGCCTGGCCTAAGGTGTTCATCAGATGTTCCAACCTCGCTTGCTGAGGGTTCACCTGTTGTTGTTGCTGCGGAACTTGTTGCTCCATGTTTTCAACACTTTGGCAGGTCCTTGTGTAACTGGCTCAAGGTCTTTCACTTCCACGCTTTTCTTCTCCTTGCAAGGTGCTCTTGGCTAGGCCGTAACTCCTCGCTGTTCTCCGGCAGGATGCTCTTGGTAAACCGTAACTTCCTGCTCACTCTTTTCACCTTTTCCAGCTCGCAGGCTGGCTTCCCTGGATCTTTGCTTGATCAGCTGCTGGCCTTTGCCAACAGCTCCGCTACCATGAAAGTTTAAACCCTTATACCAGTATACCTTCTCTAAACACGGCACGAGTGGGGATTCTTTTCTCACTACCCAGCTCTGCTGTCCGGCTGTCTTGAGCCTACGTTTGACCTACGGAGCTACGCAGTGAAACGCGTCAAATTGGGCATGAGGGGAAAATTGAACTATCTGTTACGCTGGCATCTGTTCGAAAAGTCGACCGCTGGTCGAAGGGTAAGGCGAACGACTGGTTCACCCCCCCTCACCCTACCAGGGGTATTCCCGTACAACGGGAACTGAAGGTGAAACATGCTCTGACCCTACTGGGTCACTGCAGCTACTAGTAGTTAGCCTGTATTCTTGACGGCCTACGGCCTATGTACAACGAAGCACGCTGTGCTGGCGAAAGCTTCTCTGCTAGAGACAGCAAAAGGAGCGCTGCTCCGGACAGCTCTGCTGCCATGGCGAGTCCCGAGCCCCGTATACTATACAGGGTGTGGCGGGCGGGACAAAAACTTTTGGATCACAGATCCAAGCTTCAAGCCGAAAGCTGCACGGCAAAGTTTGTCTAGTGTTCACCACACGCAAGCGAAAACACTGTTTTCCTTTTTCGACAAACTTTGTCCACACTTTCGGCGGGAAATAAAACCCATTCACGCACGCATGATGGAAACCTTCGGGCGGCGGCGAGCAGCTCAAGCGAAGACGCCGCTTGTCGAGGTGTTTTGCCAGCGTCAAGCAGGTGATTTAGTCCAAGCAGCCGTGCCGAGTACAGAAGGACTGGGCAGTCCAGGAGCCAGTGCCTGACTGAATTGTCTGCCCAGCCGCACAAAAAACAGGGGTGTTCAAGATAGTGGAACACTGCCGGTGGTATGGCCCCTACACTCCTGGGGGTTGGTGGAACCGTATGGGCAGGCGAGGTCCACCAAGCATCCCCTACTTCCAGGAGGTGGGGTGCCAATGCATCTACCCTGCAAGCTAGCCATGCCTTGTGCTCTTGCCACCCCAGTACCTGCAGACATGCAAGGCAGAAGCTGCCTTCCCCATAGTGACCAATTCTTCGCAGGTGCTCCTTTGGATAAGGGCCCTGACAATGCGCGCAAACGTCCGGGCGCGTATAGTATTGCCTATAGACAAAGCCAGCATAGGAAATTGCAACCCGGCCCTGGTTTTCGGGCATCACATACGGCACATATGACATTCAGAGAACTCTCACATCACGGGTATGAGCTGTGTTTGAGCCCTGCGTTTGAGCCGTTTGAACCGTTTGAGCCTTTTGAGCCAGTTTAGGGTCCTTCAGGGTTTTAGGGGAGTGGGGTTGAGGGCTAAACCATAAACCCTAAGCCCTAAGCCCTAAACCCTAAACCCAGCATGTTCGCACTTCAGTTCGAACTGTGTGAGCCTCCAGGGTTTCAAGGGTTTTCGGGGTTCGGTTGATGGTTTAAGTTCTATTGCGCAGGGATTGGCGGCAGAGTGGAAAGTCGAGAGAAAGTTGTATGTATTGTAGATGTACATCTGAATACATTCGCAGTTGGAAAGATCATCACATGGAGGCCCCGCTCAGGCCCTGCTCATGTGCAGCCTTGGAAGGCTCAAACAACGTATGAGATATATAAAAAGAATCATCGGAATATACAAAACATCGCGAAATATATCAGTATATAGAATATAGATATGTTCGGGAGCAAATCTCGTATGAAATTTATGAGTGAATATTCAATCTCATTCAACTCTGACCTCACACACCCGAAAGTGTCGCATGCCTGGGCTTCAGAAGCAAACACAAGATCCAATCTGCATTGCTCCATCCCTCAACCCAAACCCTAAACCCTAAAGTCCTAAAGCCTACACCCTAAACCCTAAACGACACCGACGACACCCTACGATCAACTGTGTCTCTTTGCATTTTGAAAGCCTGCGACTGCGACTGGGACTGCGACACCTGCACTGTACACTGTGGACTGCAAAGAGCGAAAAGAAGCGAGATGAGGCTGAGCTGCTTTGGAAGGCATCTTGATGAGTCACCGGCGTAGCACAAGCAACCACATACATCATGAGTGTGCCCACGCACACCGCGGACATGCCATTCCCAGCCAAATGCCGGGTGGCCGCTTCTGACAAGTCTCCCAAAGCTGCGAGGTCGTACACTGGAGAGCCGCGGTGCAAAAGCTGCGTTTCCAAGCACTCCGTTGCTGTCAACAGCTTGCGCTTTTGCAAGCTGTACACGGATTGCTGAGTCACCAAGGTGGGTATGTAGTTGTCCAATCGTCCATGGCCGGGTCTCTGGTTCAAATCGCAGATGTTGTCTGCAATGGAGCGTCCATCCTGCAATCGCTGGTTCCACTCATCCGAATAAGCTTGCAGATTTTCGAGGCGTGTCCTCGAAGAAGTCGCGGGGAGGTCGGTTCCCGACCTGAAAAACATTTCTCCATTCTTCTCTGGCAAAACGAAGAACAGTTGCACAAACTCTGCATAGCTTCCAGTAAAGTTGATCTTTGAGGCATCCCACAACACAGTGTACCTGCGTGGGCGCCTGCACGGCACTCCAAAGTTCGTAGGGTCCACACGAAAAACTCGGATCCTCCATGATCTGGCACCATACTCGTGCAAGGGGTTTTCCAACATCCAGTCCGGGAAGTCTGTGGTATTCTCGTGGATGCCAAGGTAGCACTTCGAACAGATGAGCTGGGAGACCCACACACAGTACGGAATGGCAGTGGCACCCTGCGACTGTTCTCGCTTGCCGCGGCGAGACCAGTCCACACACGGTGTACCGGCCACGTCGACAATGAGACGGCTGTCGTCACTGCCCGCCACATTGCACTCTTGATTATGCCGTCGGCACGTGGAAAACATCTTCAAGCCATTGTCTACAAACAGCGGCTTCATCAACTTGCGGATGAAGGGCCAAGCATCCTTCTCGGAAACCTGCTTCTCGGACTTTGCGATTTTCTGCATCTCTGCGAGAACTCCGGGCTGCACGGCATCCTCCATCTTGAAAAACACATGCTGCGGCTTCAGCTTGGCCCACTTGGGATCCATCTGCAATGCATCGAGGCATTTGATTGCTCGCGGACCACACTCGCACACACTGTGGAGGCTGAAGCCCTGATCAGCCGGAACATGGATGCCGTTCAACTCGCAAGCCTCCTCGATGGCCCGCGCTGCGTGCCCCGGACATTCCATTCCCGAAAATCTTGTTCGAAGCTGGATGCCTCTGGCCATGTTCGACTTGAAGACCCCAAGCAGCCCATCCGGCAGCAGCTGCAGGTGTCTCTCGGCCCACCTCATGCACCACGCAACTCCTGCATCGGAATCGTCGAGCAGCGGCGGCGCTGGCACCTGCAGCAAACAACATGAGACGACCCCAGTGCAAAGCATGGTACTAAACCCTAAACCCTAAACCCTAGGGGCTTCAACCTTGGACTCCACTGACCAAACACCATCATTCACAGCAGCAGATTGCCAAGAGTTTTTCTTTCCTGGCAACGGTCTTTGTGCAAGCACACCAACACGTTTGATCTGCCTGACCGAGCAAAAGTTGCTGTTGCTCCCACATGAAACGGTGAGTGCGGATATGACGTCACAGCTGCATCTGTGAAAGTTTAAACCCTTATACCAGTATGCCTTCTATAATCACGGCACGAGTGGGGATTCTTTTCTCACTACCCAGCTCTGCTGTCCGGCTGTCTTGAGCCTACGTTTGACCTACGGAGACTACGCAGTGAAACGCATCAAATTGGGCATGAGGGGAAAAGAAAATTGAACTATCTGTTACGCCCTCATCACGTACACAGCTTTGTCGTGTAGCGTGATCCTTGTGAAACTTTTCCTCTTTTGCTGCACTTGTCACATGCTCCTTTGAGCTTCACTCCTTGTTCTGAGAAGATAAAGCTCTCTTCTCACACGCTTCTTTGAGCACTTTGTTGAACATCTTCACTTTCATTCTTTTGTCTTCTTCCTGACTCCTCAGATGTCCTATAGCAGTTTTGCGAATTTCGTTCCACACACAGTTGGCATGGATTCACTCACTCTACGTGCTGCACTCACTTTTCTGCACTTCGCCGTAGATCTCGTAGTCTGGCGACTTTGGCTTTTTGGCTTTTCTTTGAAATGCCTTCAGCTTCTTGAGCTTTGCTTCTTGAGCTCTCGTTGTGCTCGTAGTGCATTGTCGTGGGTCTAGCTTTTGCTGACGCGGCTCTGTAAGCCTTTTCCGTGAAATTCCGCTCTTTTCTTTGGAATTCACTTCAGCATAGCTTTCTCCTTTTTCTCACGAACATATAGGCCTTACTGCCCCTTCTTTCATGTCATGCATTGTGAAACTTTGCTCCTTGAGTGGCCTTTTCCCACTCTCACTTGCCTTGGGCTTTCGCCCTCACTCTTTCTGCCCTGGGCTTTCGCCCTCACTCTCTTTTCTTCTTTCACCTTAACCGCAACCTTTCTTGGTCACTCCAGGTGTTCTTCTTCTTCGGTTCGCTTACGCTTTTCAGCGCTTGGTTGATCAGCCTCCGATTGGCTCTTTCTTTTCTTCTCTTTCTCGGGCTTCTTTGCCTTTTCCTTTTCATCACTCTTCTTGTCTTTTGCCTTGCTCTTGGTCTTCTTCTCTTCCTTGTCTTCTGTCTTTCCTTCATCACCCTTCTTCTGCTTCTTTGGAGCTTGCTCTGAACCCCATTGTTCTTTCGGGATAAACCCTCTCTTGGATCTTGCTTCTTCATCCTCTTTCAGGTCTCGCAGTTCCTTCTCGTATTTATACGAGTTGGATTCGAGATAACTCTTCACTTGTTCCCGATAGCTACAGATGTCGGGGGTGTGAGTACCCCAGCCCGGGTATCTGAAGGTCTTTGGCAGTATGTACTTGAAGTACATAAAACAATTCTTGCAAAAGATCTTTCTTTCGGAATTTCCTTTCTCTGGAAGCTCCTTGTCTTCTGGATAGTAAAACTTTACCGCACGTAATATATCTGGACACTCTATGGCACGGTGGTCCGTTTGCATCTTGCAGTAATAGCATTGAGGCGTTGCCCCTTTCTTGCTTCCATATCCTTCTTTCATCCAGTAGGGATTGATCTCCCGCTTGGGTGGCTTGCCTGTCGGCTCGTTCGGTCGTTCTTTTCCACGATCCATCTTCTCCAACTTTTCATCCAACTTCTTTTCTGGAATCTTAACTCTTCTTTCAACGCGATCTGCTTCTCCTTTGTGTCTGCTGACTTTCTTTCTTCTTCGGTAATGCCTTCTCTTTTCTTCAATTGTTCTGGTGCTTTCTTCGGCATTGCCTTTGTTGCAGGTGTTGATGGACTGCTTCTTTTCTTGATACTAGCCATCATCATCGCCAATGCTTGGCGTTCTTCCTCTTGTTCATGGTTTGGCCTTGTATACAAGTCATCTAGGCCCTTGAACTCTTCTGCCATTACCCTAAGTAATTGATCTGCCGTAAGCACAATTTCTCCCACTTTCTGGAGAGTTGCCTTGACGTTGGATACTCGCTCAACGTCCTTTCTTACTCCTACTGCTTCTTCTTCCAATCCTCGCACTTCTTCGACTTTTGCATTTAACTTCTCTTGCATCTCTTTCTTGAGCTTCACTTCGTACTGGTCTAGCTCTCTTTTGGCCTTCTTGTAAGCTTTTTCGGCCTCTTTTTCATCTTCCTCCATAGTTGCGACGCTTGTCGTACACTCTTGGACACTGTCTTCGATCTTTGTCAACAAATCTTGTGTCTTTACTCCGTACCCCATCGGAAGTCGGGATACCGGGAACCTAAGCTGTTCCTGCCATACTTTGAAATCCTTCTCTAGCTGGCTTGATGGCAAATGTGCCAAGATCGACTTGATGTGCGTGGGGGATTGATCTCGACTAGGTTGCTGCTCTCCCCACCAGAGCTGTAATGAATGTAGGTGTGGCTGGCTTGCACTCTCCACAGACTGGACCCTGTCTCTCTCACACTTCCACACGTGCAATCCTATGCAGGCAGAACCGGCGGCCGTTCCTTTTGCACTCACTGCCGGCGGCGGTTCGTCTGTGCAACGGGATAGCTCTGATTGCTCAGGATAGAAGACACTTATAGCACTTAGCTATGGGCATTGACTTGAGCCAAACGTTGCGTGGGCGGTCACATAGAAAGGTAAAGACGAGGGACGCGTAGCGTGCCCCCTTAGAGTCGAGGGACGCGTAGCGTGCCCCCTTCTCTTGCACTTTACACGGTCTTGCTCACAGCTCTTATAGTGACACCTTAGAACTTGACAAGGCATCGCAGTCCGTTCGCACCCCCCATGAGTTGCGTCTCCGACGCTGCTCACCCGGAAGATGGCACGATAGGACAACAGAAAATGTTCCGCCGCAACGTTGACATTGAAAATCAGAGCTTTGCATCCCAATTAGAAACGTTGTGACACTCATCTACGTCAGTAACGATCCCCTGAAATGGCAAACGAATCAGGCGTCACCGAAGAAAGAAGCATTCGCGATGGCATTCCATGGGCGAAGCTCAGAGGTCACGAACTGATAGGCGAGGAAGACCAAGCGTTGATTCATCTCCATCTTCGCGTGGTCGCAGGATCGCGGTCCCAGGGCCGGAGGTTTTCCTCTGGATACTGTTCCCTTTGCTTTCCTTTGTCCTTGCCTTTGTTTCGGCCTTTGCCGGCGGTGTAGTCATAGTAGGTGTTGGCGTTCCAGCCTCCATGCTGTTCACCTCCGGTTCTCTCACGCCCTTTTGAAGGTCCCTTGGCCGAAGAAGCGCTTGCACGTTCCTCCGTAGTGACAGGCGTGTCCAGGATGGAAGTACCACCTGGAGGGAGATAGTCAGCGGCCGAAATGTGGTGTAGGGCTTCAGTACGCTTGGTCGTCGGGTTTTGCTGTCTCTCAGCCTTGGATCTGTTCAATCTGTCCATGAAATGCGCAGGCATTTGCACATTGTGGTCCACCAGCAATCCAATGGTCTGGACTGAATGATCGGCATGAGTCAGCAGGATACCGACGGGGTCGATGTACAAGAAGTCCACCGGTCCAGTTGGCGTTGGTCGTAGCACTGAGAATTGTTGGTGTCCTGTCACCATCGGAATCACCTCGCACAGGACGTTCAGGCAACAAAAGTGCATAGCCTTCACATCTTCATCCCTGTTGCTCTTCAAGTACGTAGTAGGGTTGAAGTTGTCCCTGCCAATTCCCATCATGTTGGCTCCCCGCGTAAGCAACGAAAGCATCTGATTCGTCCGGAAGCGCTTCAAAGTATAAGTCCCGTTGGGATCATACTGCTTGAGGTTCTCAGGCTCCTTGGCAAAGCGAATGATCTCCTCATCAGTCACATCCCTGCTCACACCCGTCTCTCTGTCCACTACAGCCAAAGATCCCCACTTTCCGAGCACATCATAGCGTTGGCCAAGTGCGAAATTCTCCTTCATCTGAAACAACGGCATAGTAGCCCACTTCGCGAATCCTGACCAAGCCTTGTAGATGGTCCTGCATACCACGAAAGCCATATACGAAAGAGCGACCATGTTGGCGTCAATGCAATGGGCATTTCGCTTCCCTGAGTAGTAGGATGGCTGCATGGCGGTACGTGCGAGTTGTAGCTCAGGATCGATGTTCAAAGACTGGCCGGCGATGAGGACGGGACGGCGTTCCTGTGCAACTGCATCTGGTACTGCGTCATCAAAGTCCTCGCCTGGCTCTATGTCCATTTCTTCATCAGGTTCCTGTTCTGGATCGTCCTCCGCGATGACAGATGGTTCTGGGATTTCCTCAGGTTCCGCAACGGTCTCTACCTCCATGGCTTCCTGCTCCTCTTCGGGCGCCTCAGGCACTGCTGCTGCCGCGGCTTCCATTGTCTGAGCGATGAAGTCACTGGGGATCTCCGTAGGAGTCTCCCGTTGTGGAGAACCTTGGTAATATCCGCTAGAAACGAACTGTGACCAGCAAGACGTGCATCGGGAGAAACATGCTGGAACGATGTTGTAGCATGCCGGGCACACCCTCATTCTCCGTCCATCCTCGTCTCTGCGTAGGTCTTCGGGTCGCCAATTCTTGATGACAAACTTGATTCCTTTGTCCATGTAGTGATGCCGAACCGTGTTCTCCCTGTGGGACTCCAGGACAGTCGTGAGGTCTCGAATGATCTGCTCCTTGCTGGTGTCGTGGGGTCCAGGAGGCATCTCGCAAAGCAATTCCATGATCTTGCTTGGCGTTCGGTATCTCTCGAACTCAGGAAGCAAAGGTGATGCATTGTAGTCCAACACCATCTCTTTCTCCAACCGTTCATCGTAGATCTTTTCCACCAGAGCGAAAGAGTGTGTATCTTGAGGATCCGGGACGCAAAACCATACCTCCTTGACGAACTGGAACGGTATCGTTCGGCCAACGATCATGATGCCGCTGTCTGTGATACGTCCATCTTCTCGTGCAAGGTCCTGCGATGGGACATGAAGGACCGCCAGTGGCATGTGCTTGGCATCTCGTCCATGTACCCGCATCTTGGTCGTCGCATTCCGGTGATCGAACGGTGCAAACACCCCCCAATAGCTGTGGAGTCTGCCGCCTTGGTTGCCTCGAAATTGGCGCCTATGGTCGAAGTCCCCGTCGGGGTCCTCCGAACCAGGCATGATGCCTTGCGTGACAATGGAATCCAAGTTGCGGCATGCCGTAGCGTGGAACGCGCCTCCAAGACGTTGCAAGAGGGTCATAGATGGAGATATTGCGAACCTGTTCTTGTCCAACTGAAGCAAATTGTTCTGGGGATCTGAGTGCGCAGAGTGACCACTTGTAGCCCGAACTGCCCATGGCTTCACCCAGCCGTTGCAAACGTTCAGGTACCTCTGGCTGTGCCGGCAACGATCATTGTTCTGGATCTCCGTGATCTGGTCAGGAATCGATACCAACATGTTCGAACCTGCGGATCCAAGAGTTTCCACGCCGGGGTCCTTCACTCTCACTCCCAGGAACTGCAACCGAATCTTGGCCTTATGGCGTTTCGTGGCTGCGAGCATGTTCCCTTGGAACAATAGCTGAAGTCTTTCATTGTACACTCTCTTCCTCTGTTGCTCATCGGTCCTTGAGACCGCTTCGGTGATGCGTCTGCTGTCATGGGTCCATAGTTGCTCATGCCTCACCAAGTCCTCGATCAGCACCCACCCTCCTTCATCACATCGAATGACGCTGCTGAATGCCACCTGGCACCTGTTGTCAAGCCATTCCGAGCCTGGGCGCCTGGCGATTCTGTGACGCAGGTCAGATTGGATGCATGATAGCGCCCAATCCGCGTTTATCTGCGATGACGGGTGATGTTGCGAAGGACAACTTCGTTCACGATGTCCCATCGATTGTGGATGAAGCTTGCACCCTTGGTTGGGATCAGGTCGAGAATCCCGCACCGGATTGGCCTTCCGCCGCCGATGCATTCGTAGCCTGCATTGGTGTAGCCCTGAATAGTATCATCATAATCAAAGCTAGGACGGTCTCCTCGTTGAGGTAGGCGTCGGTCGCGATGGTCCGAAAGCTGCTCAATGAGGTCCACCACCCGCTGGCTATTCTCTGGTCCCATTCCTGCAGTGGTACGCCACAAGCATCATGTAGGCCCCGACGGTTCTCCACATCCGTGCAGAGATTGTGTTTGTTCTCATAACGGATCAAGACCACATCACCCCGTACGGCTTCGCCTCCGCGTCGCGGTCGGGCTTTGGCCTTGGGTCGTCGGTCCGAGGATGCAACACTCACATGGTCTGTGGTGTCAACGTCCATTGGCTCAGCCTCTTGTGGAGGTACTCGACGTGGATATCGAAGAAGGCTTTCCTTGATGATCTGGATGCCTCGAAGTACCAGATCCCGGGTCGCAGCATTTTCCGTGCAGTTGGACAGATGGTGTTGATCACTGCCACAAGCGATACAGAACGTGAGGCGATCGCTTCCGACCGACATTTCGCCCTGAGCGAGTACTCCCACATAGTCCTGAAGCTGCGCGACAAATCCTTCACGAATTGCATGCCTGGGATCAGGGCCCTCTGCACCTTGTTCTTCTTCGGGTTGCGCATCCACATCTACATCCTGTGCAGGTATTGGTGGAGCAACGGAGAACCCTGGATCGTCCGTGACGTTGTCAGCGGCCTGTGTCTCGTCGGTTCTCGCAATCTCTACGGGGTAGATATCACCATCGACGATCACTGTGAAATCAATCACGAGGTCAGCGGACATGTTGTTGACGATCTCAGCGACTGCTTCATTCTTCTTGGGCGGTGTCCTTTTGCGTGGGGAGTCAACCGTGATCAGCTCGATAGCTTCGGCCGACGCGTAGCGGAAGAATGATCTTTCGATTCCCCTCACGCACGCATTTGCTCCCTCAAGGCCACCCCAATTCGGAAAATGACTTGGGTGTCTCATTGCAATTGTAAGAAGCCCGAGCGCCAGCTCCACCGTGTCACCCAGGAGTTCCTCCTTGGGCAAGGCTGACCCTCTGTAGCATTCTTGGCGCTCCTCCGGAGTCAAAAGCATTCTCATGAAACCAGCATAAGCGCAGTTCCCGGCATCGTAGTAGCAGATGTAGCATGTCTTGCCTTCGGAGTCGTATCCTCTGTCCCATGCCAACTGTTTGGCCTTTCCCCATGCCGCGTACTCGATGGCCTGACTGGCTGTGATTCGGAGACCACCGTAGTGAGAAACCGTCTTGCCAATGTCTTCGTAGACCACTTCCGCACAAGCTTTGAGGAACTCCTTGATGTCCATGCGAGGGTCCACAAATTGAAGCCTCAGGTCATAAAGGTGCTTTGCGCAAGCCAAGGTGTACTTCTGGGACGCGACCAAGTCATTGAAGGAGCCGATTTGATGCTGCATCTTCAAGGCTGAAGTATGCGCGCACCCAATGCAGTGTCCAGGATACCCGTTTCCAGTCGGCTTGAAGAAGGCCTGTGCGTAGCACTCAGCCAACTTCATTGCGTCACATCCAGGGCAATAGAACGTTCTCCCTTTGACATAGCCGGTGTTCGGGGTCGCGTAGGTGTCGATCCGGAACCAGTAGTGCCTGTTGTCGTAGTAGGCTTCGGGGACGGTCATGGCGATGTCAAAGTCCTGCCAGGTGACTGTGGACGATTCAGCGACCGTGTCACCCTGGGCACTCGACCTGATCTGTTGCTGCTGTTCTCCCGTGAACCATGTCTGCGAAATCTTGGTGGACGTCTTGACTTCACTCTTGTCCTCCCAAATCTCGACAAGCGACGGGTGAGCGACTGAGTCGGCGCGGACAGTTTCGTCCCATGAGCGAACTTTCGATGCCTCTACAAAGCACGCGGATACCATCTTCTCGCAGAACAGCTGCTTCTCGTAGATAGCGTAGCCCAATTTGAACCTGACCCGATTGTCCGGTGCTGGCACCTTTTCGGCTGACAGTGTATGCACGCCTGATGACGCATGTTTCATCTGGCTGTACATTCTTGACCAAAACGAAGATCCATGAATCACCACGCATGCTCGGGCTCGCAACTCCAGTTCAATATACATTCCCAGCGCGTGGAAACCGTTGAACAGAGAAGCTTTGTGCTGAAGGTGGTTGCTAGCTGCTCCAACGAACCGTAAGTCGTGATTGATGTTGACAATTGGAGGGCGCGTGGTACGCTTCCCTGCTGCAATGATAGGGTCAACGTACGTGATCTTGAGCTGTCGCTGCAAGTCAGTGCGAATTGCTGCTCCGTCTCCGACCTCACTCATCGGAAAGGACATGTTCTCGATGAGGATTGCCTGGAGAGACAGATGGTAATGCAATGTGACGGTTGCAAGCTGCTCTTCAGTCAAGCCATCCAATGTCGCATTCACAGATTCCAACGATCCTTTTGTGACTTGGAAGTTGTAGTTGGCACCTGTGGTGATCGACGGGCTCACAATGTAGATCTCGCTCCATCCATGCATGCCGAGGTTCTCTCTCACCGTGTGCGTTGATCCCCTGGTCCTTGCAACCATGTCAAAGTCCTGGACGAGGATTGTGCACTGAGAGCGCATAGTCGCGGCATCAGGTTTGCCACCCATACCCAAACTATTGCGAAATCCGTTCAGCGTGTTCATGGTGTTGATCCTTGCTTCTTCCGGAATGTCATCGTTGTCGACAAGATCGCTGTCTGCCTCGATCATCACTGCCGAGGTAAGCATCGGAGGAGAAGGAAGATGCACACATGATACCAATGCCAATGCATGGTACAGCCGTGAATACATCCGTAACCACACCTTTGTACTCAGCTTCACGTAGACCTTCAAGTTGAGACCCTTGTCATCATTCTGAGAGACGGAACGGATCCTTGCCAAATAGGTCACCAGTCTTCTTACGTAATGCTGAATCGGTGTGGTCCCCACGTCGTGGTTGGCCACAAACTTTGGCGTCTCATCAATGGCAGGTGGGTACTCGTCGTGATCACGGGTCGTCGTCAGCAAGATCGAACGACAGCCCTTCTCATCGATGTTGACATAATGGTACCAACTTTCCTGAGCGCCAGCGGGGATTGGAGCTTCCTCCCATGTCGGTTGCGATGGTTCCTCTTCCGGTTGCGAAGGCGATTGTTGTGGAGGAGGTGCCGCAGAAGATGACGACGCCGATGCCGTTGCCTCGTCCGTCCTTGCCCTCTTTGGTCCGTGGCTAGGGGTGGCTCGAGGTCCGGCAGCGGATCCTTGCGATTGTTCCGGCGTTCTTCCATGCTCAGGGTGCACGATTCCTTCCGGTTCGAGGTTGCTTGCCGTAGGCATCGCAACTCTCCCCGTTGAGTATACCCAGCTAGGATGCCGTTGAAGGTTGGGCGGAAATAGGCCATCATCTTGCATAAGCGGATTTGGTGCCCTCATCTGTTGGAATTCCGCTTCCCATATGCCCAATGTGGCGCGTTTGGTAGAGCAGTCGACCACGTACCCAGATTCAACTCCGCATTGATTCCAGGTGTAGCCACGGAACGCATCCGGCAATTGGAAACCGTTCTTGTCCTGAGCTGCACATACGGCATCCACATGGTACTTGAGGAAAGCATACGTGGTGTAGTCGGAATCAGGGAGCACGTCATTAGACCATCTGTAATGCGGGAGTCCAGTTTGTGGATCGACCCATGATACGTAGGAATGAAGCACGTGGAGACAACACTGAACGCCTGGAGTGAGTTCATCGCAAAGGCGAGCGGATGTCCCATGCCTTGAGGCAATGTGCGCATCATCAAAGCCAGCTGGTGAACGTTGATTGGCGTAGCGCCATCGTTGCCCGCTGCACATTCCTGGTTGTAGGTCCGAAGCCCATACCCAGTGTGCTTTGCGAACATGTACATCAGCTTGCACACCCTACATAACGTAGGCTCTCCCAACAGGTCGGATTGGTCAGGTGCTCTGCCTGACATAGGCAACTTGTGGTAGTAGTCCTGATTCACCGTATACCATTGTTGAATTCTCGTGTCTGTCACGGCCTGGTAGGGCGTCTCCACGGAATTGATGAGAACGGCGAGATTGTAGTACACGTCCGCGCTGACGATGTTCCTGGTTGCAGTGTTCAAGTCGAACCGAACTTGTTTTCTTTCTTGTTCCAGTTCAACAACAGCCAACTTTGCATCATCGCGGATCACTTCCTCATCCACCATAAATCTTGTGATGGCATGAACTTCCCTCCGTAGTCAGCAACAATGTGTTTGAGACCTCCACCAAACTTGATGACCATGGCGAGTATCTCCCCATAGGGTTTGTCCATGTACTCCTCCGGGGCAGCAAATAAGCAAGCTTTGAGGATTTCTCGGACTCGAATGGAAAGATCCCCTCCTGGCGACAGATTTGCACACGTGAACAGCAAGACCAACGGAGGTGCTTTGAAAGCTGCCCATGTGCGAATGAGATCATTGTCGACCACTTTGTCTTTCGTAATCTTTGGCGGGAGCGAAACGCTCTGCGACGAATCCCCAGAATACATCTCCAGGAACTTGTGGAACTTCAGAAACGTTCGCATCATCCCACCAGACGGGAAAACTTCTTCGTGGTCCACTCCTTCGAAGGCCAGCTCGTAGGCATTGTAGCTTTCAGCCATGGCTCGGGGTTCGGTCCTTCCTCCGTAGGAGGGAAGTCCCTACACCCTACTCGACTTCACGGTTCCGGGTTCTCCGTAAGAGGCACCCTTCCCCGATCCGTCTGGTCAGACCTTAGTTGTTCCTTAGTTGGGGCTGTCTAATAGCCCCCTCATCAGCGTCTACACACTGATGTTGCTGCCATGCAATGTCCTCAGATTCATGTGCATCGTGACTGACACTGACATGAGCTCGAACAAGGCTGCGAACATTCCTCGCAATCGACCGCCATGAAACATCAATGCGCTGCGACAAACTGCTCTTCGATTCATGGTCCAAGCAATCATCCAGTCTCACCATCAAACGTTCCGCTTCAGGCATGTTAGAGAACATGATCCTGCGTCCACCACCATCGCCACCAGCACCAACATGATCATCAATCTTAACCTTCGTCACCTTGCCACTTGAAACAAGAGCATGCAACTCTGGCCAAGACCAACATGAACATGAAGAAGGCATGTCAAGCGAAAAATAGACGTCGGAAAATTCCGCACACTTCTTCAGCAGGCGTTTGAGAGATTTCAAGACACTTCTGAAAACCTTGTACTTCCCACCGGAACGTTTCTCACCCCCCACGCAAGCCCCTTCACTACTTCCAGGACCAGCACCTGATCGCAAAAGCGATGCCACGAATAGCACAGGTGTGCGCAGGTCATTCCGGCACGCATCCTTCATCGCACCGATAAGGCTGTCCTCATCGGCCTTAGAGCCAATCAGCTCCTTGAAAGTTATGCGAGCGCATCCCTTAGTGGGCTTAGGCACGGCGTAGCCATTGCCCAAGCCACAGAGGTCAACAATCATGCGGTCTGGCTTTCGTCCACCAGCCTTCGACGGCATGGCTACCAATCTCCCATCGCCCGTTGCCTGAAATTTCAAGGCTTTAAGCAATCTCCTGGAGATTTGGCTAGTCAACTCGCATTTATCAGATCGATCCTTAGCGTCCGAATCGGTCATGTGCAAATGTTTGGACGAGCACACGTCAGACGACTTAGGATGCAACGCGACGTTTGCGGCAATGTACTCCCATTCATCCTTGCAGTAGCCGAGCTCAACGGCGGTTCCGGGAGATACAGGATCCCGAAAGGTATAACGTTGCCCGTGAGTGCATCCTTGGATCTTGATGCTCTTCCACATGGCATCTTCCTGAAGTCCCTTGTACTGCTTGGTTTCCTGGACTGGTACTCGAGGAGGGACTTCGATGATGATTTGGAACCCCCATGATGCCGCTCTGCGCGCAATTCTTTGGACGACCTCCCCCCATGAGTAGTCTGTCCGCAATTTGGCCCTTTCAGGGTTGTCAGCGATTTTCCGACTCAGCCACGAATTCTTGCCTAACACCCCTGCACCAATGAAGATCACGGAGTTAGGGTTGTTTTTCCTTGCTTCCACCACATCGAAGAGGTAGGCACACATGGCGTCGTCAACTTCTCGCCCCATACTCAGAACATTCACTTGCAACCCAGGGTCGTAGTGAGAATCGGGAGCATGCTGAGCAATGCAGTCCTTGCCAGGAGCATACTCATTCCACCAGTTCTCCTCATCGACTCCTACCAATGTCCACACCGTCACTGCCTTTGGAGCATCTTTGATAGTGATACGGTATTTCCACCGGCTGTAAGGATTCTTGTAAGTATGGACCAACCCTCCATCGTGGTCGAGGAATTGGATCACCAGGCCCTCCTTGGGTTTGTTGTCGGCGAAATTGACCACGTGAGGCACAATTGCTCCATCATATCCTTGATATTCCCTTTTCTGTTCAGCCGCATCATGCCATACATCCTCGTACACTGACGACCATTGGTCATAACCGAATTGAGAGGCTTGACTTTTGGACTGGCCGTTGAAACAAAGAGGCCATGTAAAGCCCTGGTACCCCCCATGGATGGCACGCGCCAGTGTGACAACCACCGCTCGCCATTGGGCGGGCAGGGCGCGCACATAAGACTGGCCCAAAGGCGGTTCAGGAGGAGGCAAAAACGGCGGCGCAAGGACGTCCGCAATAGCTGCGGGGCGCAAATGCCCCCGTACCGGATGGTACTGAAACACAGCACGCTCCACATAGCGGTCGAACTTGCCCGGTTGATCAAGGATAGCAGCACGGTCCTCCATATGGTGCCACTGCCCTTCACGAAGAATCCAAGTCGACCGAAGGTAACGACCAGGCGGCAACGCGGAAGGCGGCCCCCGCAACATGCGCGGGAACTTGACAACCAGGATGGGGTCCACACTGTCATGTCTCGACAATCCAGCGCGATACAACACCTGAGGGAGGATCGGCGTCTGCGTGTAAGGAAAACAAGGCACCTCGCTCTTGAACGAGTAATGCTGTTGCCCCTTCTCATCCGTGCTTGGGGTATGAGTAGGGCGCATCAGATCCATAATCTCTTGGGAGCCAATGAGAGCCGGCGGAAAAATGTTGATGAGCTGACACGCGTGTGTCCAGGACACAGAATCCTTGAACGACTTGGTGTGTATGTCCGCGGACATCTTGGCAGTGACCTCATAAGCAAGAGAAACGTAACCTTCCTGAAAGATAGAATGCATCCAGCCAATGCAGATGCCGTGGGTACGTTCCAAGTGACGCATAGTCGGATTCTTGCCCGTGCGAATCACCCCGATCATGGTCTGGTTGTCGTCGTAGAAGACGAAGTTGGGGTCTTGCCACCCAAGCTGCTGCCACAACGTGATAGCAGGCAATCCAAGACGTGACATGGCAAAGTCGGCCGCGACAATCTCGGCCTCAGGTGTGGAATGGCTCAAGCACCCCTGCCTTTTGCTAAGTCCCGCCAAGGGAAATCTTGTGTGAGAACCTTGAATGTGCAAATGAGCACCGGAGGTAGATTTCAAACTTTCTCCACAACCTGCATAGTCCGCATCTGCAAACAGCCCGATGGACGAGTCCTCCAAGGAGTTCCCGACCCATCCAATCATCATGTGATGTTTGGACTGGTGCACATAGGCCATGAGATGATGAAGAAGAGCATCCTCCTTCTTGGTCCATTTCGTGATCTTGCGTGCGAGATTGTTGATACTGCGCAGAAGATCAAAGCGGCAAATGCGCGCGGCATAAAGCAATTTCATGAGAATGCTTGCTGCCTGCGGAGCAAGTGCGCCGCGATTAGCCTCGTTGATCTCCTCTTCCTCTGGCGCCTTGGGAATAGGTGGAGGCGGAACAAGCCGACCATCCTTATCAACAGGCATGGTGTGTCCACACCACGTGCATCGATGGCTTTTACCTGACTGTGCCGGAGCGCGAGCTGGGTGATTTTTAGTCTCCTCAGCCGGACTCGGCGATGGTACCGTCTTGAATTTTGTCGGATCGAACCCAGTCAGGTCGCAGTACTTCTTGACTGTCATGTCCAGGTACGTCTCCATGTCGTAGGTAACGGTCTGCACCTTCGTTTTGTCATGCAACGTTGCCTCGCCCTTGGAGATGCGACAACCCAGATACAAACCTAGTGGCGTTTCTTCTTCCAATCGGAGTTCTTGGCGCAGCATGTCCCAACCCTTTGGTAGATTCTCTTTGGGTCCTGCCATCTTGAGATCATCCACGTAGATGACAAGTAAGAGCTTCATCTGCGGGTGGAAATACAATGATGGCCATTCGTCGCCAATCGGCTTGAATCCTACTTTCTGTACCGCGGTATGGCAATGTTGTTCCCACATGGTTCCTGCATCAGGATGTCCATATAGAGCTTTGATCAGGCGACACACAGGTCTACGGAATTTATGCCTTTCGCAGATGGATGCCAGGCTTCATCAGGCAGTTCAACCCAACATGGAGTGCCCGATAGTCTCGCCTGAATGTATGCTTGGATAGCATCCGCCATCTGGACATCGTTGCCAGGAAGGCATCCGTAATAATCTGCCCACCGTGAGGCGTCAAACGTAGCCGGGGAATTCCCCAAATCCTGAAACAATGCGGCTTCCATGTTCTGGTCTTTGACCTGATCACCGAGTAGTACACCTCGCCCCTTGAACTTCCTGGCAGGATCGTCCTCTTTGAGCTGATAGTTCTTCTCGTATATCAGTCCATGTACTCGCGCCATATGTACTTTCTCACCTTTCTTCTTTGCCTCAGCGACGACGTCGTCATATTCACGCGTAGTTGAGAAATCAAACACCTCTTGGTCCCACAATACCTTCCATTCTTTCATGAAAGCTTCCATGGCCTTGGGGTTGTTGACCATCTCCTTGCGTGTGACGGGTCGAGTGACCATGGCATTGAAGCATGATCCTCCTGCCTGATTCTTTTCCCGATGTACGTTTCTGTGAGAAGTCGTACACGGCATAGACGGAATCCAGTTGTCATCCATGACCATGTGTGCCGGAACGGCCGGCACGACGTCTGCCAAGAATTGTTCTTGTGTGTATTGATCCACATAGGATTGTGCCCAGGACCATCCATCGTCGTCGTCAATGGACACGTTGAGTTGCAGATCAATTTCTTCACATGGAACAATCTTGGGAAAGATCATGTTGTCCAAAATCTTGGTGACTATTTTCTTCCCTATCACAGCCTTCTTCCGGTCTTTCTTGGCAACTCGAGCTTTGTCTCGCTTTTCTTTCTTGTACGCTGCCTTCTTCTCCGCTTCGCTCATTTTCTTCCATGCTTCCGGAGAATAGGAATGGATAGGTCGCGGTGTAGGAAGTGTTCGTCGACCATCACTTCGGATCTTGTACGGAACTCCCCTTTTGTCGATCTTGCAGGCTTCACCATCATCGGTGAGGTATACAATGCCGTCCCCTTTCTTCCCCGTACTCCAATGTTCAATCTCCTCGGGAGCCAACTTCTTTTCTTTCAAGATCTTGATAATCTCTCCAGGTTCTTCGATGTCTACTTCGGGGATGAGTCTACCGGTTGGACCGACTTCGCGGGGCGATCGTCGATCTTTTCCAGTGACCTTTGGTTCAGAAGGAGGCGGTGCTGCACGTAGACCTAGTTCTTCGTCTAGTTCTTCGAGTCTTTTGTCTCCTATAGCATCAATAGCTTCATATTCTGCTGACTTGAAGACTTCGCCAGACGGCTCCGTCTCTATGTCAGATGGATCTATGTCCTGTAAGTCGGGATCTTCTCCGGGATCCGGTGGAGGAAGAAGACCATCTTGATCATCATCATCACCGTTGCCACCATTTCCTCCAGGCGGATCGTCATCCCCGTCATCGACGTCTTTTATCTCCTTGCCGGCGAGGTCAACGTTGTCCCTTAGTCCCTCAATGGTTGAGTTCATCCTCTCGTACTCGGCTTTCAGGGGAAACGTTATCTCCTCTGGGAAGTAGATAACTTCTGTCTCGTACGGTCTCATCAACTTCCTGGGAACAGATGCGTCCATAGACAAGTTCGCATTGGCAAATTCCTTCATGTCCCACACGCGATACTTCTTGGACCATCCTTGACCAGCAGTGATGATGTATCCGGCGAAAATGCCTGGGATCCCCTTTGGATCGAACTTGTTGCCATATGTCTTCGGCCTTGTATCCGTAGGCTTGAAGAAGACTTTGGCCCCAAAGGGTATGGCTTTTCCCTCGAAGTCCTTACCAGTCATACGTTTCCATGCTGAATCACCATCGCCCTCCACGTCTTCGATGTTGAGGTTCTGCATCACGCAATTCAGCGCAAAAGACCAGTATTGGGCGGGTAATCCGGCGTGTAGCATGGATGCTGCGACTGTGTTGATCACTTCTTGACTTGATCGTTCAGCGAGTGAATTGTTACTGGGTTTCCCTGGAAGGGAATGATCTATCACGATCTTCAACTGCGCCATAGCTGAATCGAACTCTGGTGCTTCATCACTGTACGCCATATGAATCTTGCGTCTTCCCATTAGACGTCTGATGGCCATGGTTGACCTCGTCGGTGCTCCTTGAAGCCGTGGGAATCGCTGCGATCATTTTGGTGGCGATGTCTCTGATGACTAGAACTTCACGTGCTCCATCATCGAGTCCGATGCCTGCTTCGGCGGCCTTGCGCATGTCAAGGAAGTCGAACGTCACAAGATCTCCCCAGTGTTTGATCACACGTTGAAACGCACCTCGTTGTGTACGCAAGTGCTTCATCTTCGCGCGTATGCACGATTCGCAATATGGATTGCGGTAGCGATGAGTACACAGATGTGCCAACGTCTTGGCTTCGGCTTTCAGTGTTCCGACTCTGGCCTTGCGGCTCGGCGCACCGTCGCCTTCCACATCAATGATCACCTCATCGTCACCGTCCAATGGAATTTCACCCACTCCTTTTCCTTCGTCGTCGTCCGGAGGTCGACCGGCCTCGGACTCTGGCACTTCTTCTATAGGAGGGTCTTGGGGTTCAGGATCAGGAGGTCGTTCATGATCGTCACCTTCTTCTTCTGCTTCAATCTCGCTCGGTGCAGCTTCAGCGGCAGCTGCGACACTGACGTCAACATCACCCGCGGTTAGCACACTCTTGAAGATTTCGGTGATCGCTTTGGCCTCCGAATCATCATGAACAAGTGACTTGGAACTCCCGGCGCGAATGTACGGGATGTCACCGTTCACGAACAGAGATATCCTCTTGCCCTGCGGGTTGATCATGAATGGTTCCCTTCCGGGTGGCCACACAAACCCGTAGTTGAAGTTCATGCATCTCTTGACTATGGAAAGCACCGATGGTGTGTCGTCCAACACGTAAGCGTTGATCGGTTCCTCGAACGACTCAGTCTGGAAATTCGACACGAGATCGGTATCGGTGATTCCATTGGCTGTCTGAAATGATATGGGCTCTGGAGTCACGAGGGTTTCGAGACTGTGCTTCTCGATCTTCTTCTGAGATATGAGGTCGTGACCACACCCAGTGTCCATGAGAAACTTGATCTTCTTCTTGAGGATGACTGGTTGAACCATGCATTTGAATACGCCTTGATTGATGATCCGTTTGCTGTGCGCAGCATCGAGTTCGCGCTCAACGATGGAATCCTCACCGTCGTAGAAAGAAACTTCTTCCACTCGAGCCGTTCCTGGGATTCGTACGAATGAAACTCGATCTCCGCATTGATCATCATCGTCGTCAACCATGTCTCTCATGATCTGTGCCCTCAATCTCGCTTTGTGCTTGGCGAATTCAAAGCTCACGGCGCGGTCCTCATCATTGATAAACGCTTCCATGTCGACGTACTTCACCTTCCGCTCTTTGTCTTTCTTCGATCTTCTAGGACACGAAGAAATGAACTTCACGTCATCGGCGAATGTCACATTACGCTTGATCCCTTTTCGGGTCGACGTGGTCGGTCCCGAGGATTCGTCGTCTGTTGAACAATCCGAATCAGCGTCGCTGTCAACGGATGGACAATCTGACTCCTCCTCATCTTGTCTTGAAGATCGTTTCCATATCGCCGGGGCTGATGGATTCCACCTTCGGCACAATCTGATGGCGGGTGCCGCAGGGAGCGCCTTGGCCTTGGCATTCGGCTTCGCTGGAGCTGCCTTTGCTTCGGATTTGGCCTTAGCTTTTGCCTTTGGTTCCGGAGCTGGGGTAGCTGCTGCCTCATGCTTGAAAGGACAATTCTCTCTTGAGCACGAGCCTGTGTTCTTGAACGAGTAGCATATCCTGTTTCCTCCTCCTCCAGATGGACTTGGAGTTCTCGTCCTCGGCGTAAAGGGTCGCTCTGGAGTCTTCTTTGAGTGACTGAATGGGCACTTGTCACCATTTCGACACCCTGCATCTGTGAAATGGAACTTGCAGCGGATTTGCTTCTTGCTCTTGTCGTCTCTGTTGTCCGCTGACTCACTCCTCGTCTTCTTCTTGGGCTTTGGCTTGGTCTTCGCATGACTCTTCGCTTTGCTTTGAGGTAGTACAGGTGTTGCTTTATCCGGCTTGGTCGGCGAAGCCTTGACCTTTGCGGATGGAGCTGCGTTAGGCGTTGGTTTCTCAGTTACCTTGGCCGGTGCAGCAAGCAAATCCTTGCCCTCAAGCATCTGGCGCAAGCCAATTTGGGTCTGAGTGAGATTTGACTGTTCTCGTCTCCGCATGATGGTACGGTCGATGATCTTCATCAGATTGTCGTACGATCGGTCTTCATGATTGTAGGGCAAGTGTTCATAGTGCATGCCCAACTCCATCTTCATTGCGGGCGAGTCCTTGATCTTGCTGTACAAGCAATCACGGAGAGCTGTTTTGGATGGTATGTCTTCTGGCCTCATCCGTCCCAGAACCTCCAACCACGTCTGCTTGAACGTATGAAGTTTGTTGTCGCCTTGGTACTGGAGCTTAACCAGATACTCGAGAGTGATGATCATGTCGAGACGATCGTGCGTTCGAAAACTTTCATACATCATCGCAATGATTTGTCGTCCTTTGATGATCTTCCCTTCGGGCCTGCTGATGTAATCGTTGGCCTTCCGGTTCACCTCCAGGTACAGATCAGCGGATTTGTCACCACCAGCGAGCAGCCACCGCCCCGATGCCCGCCACAATGGCGATACCAAAATTGAGTCTACGATCTTGAACTCTCTTGTGTCTGAATCGTTCGTGCTTCGACTATCAGGAAATGGGGTGACATGACTTGGTGCCAGCCATACATCCGTCCTAATGATTGGATCGGCTGAGGCGCTAAGACAGTCGGAGTTGCATGACGGATCAGCCGTTGTTGAGGGGAGTGAGGAGTAGGCCCATGGGGGGAACGGTCACTTTGTCGGCCTCCCTCCTGGAAATTCTTACCTCCGTGACTTCAGGATCTGCGTCTCCATCAGGATCACGCGCATGAGAGCCAGGATCCGATTCAGGTTTGCCTCCACCGCCTCTTTTCTTGTCATCATCGTCATCATCAGGCGGATCTGGAGGGTCATACCCCGTGCCGGTTCCTTCATCATGCTCTCCCTCTT
>CAJNDT010001130.1:0-83010 GCA_905221615.1 Symbiodinium sp. CCMP2592
GGCGGCTGCCAGAGCTGAACGAAGCTCTGGCTAGCGCCTTCCTGTCTTCACTGTCTTGTCTCTCTCTGTCCGACTTCAAGCGATCGTCGCGCAGGTTGGGCTCGGTGCAGCTCCAGGCGTGCAGGTGCAGGCGCGTAATAGAGTGATCTAGGAACTGTGAACCATGACCGGGCACCTGTGCATGCCACGCCCAGATTCTTGGAAACGGTGCCCTGAGAAGAAGAGCGGGGAGCTCATCGTTGGAGCTCATGCTCACTCAGTCTCCCTCTCTCTCTCTCTCTCCTGATCTCTTTCCTCTGTCGCTCTTTCTTTCTGTTTCTCCTACCGGCTTGGATGATGTGCGAAGCTGCTCTCAAGAGGCGCCGCTGCTCCAGCTGCTGCGCAGCCTCGGGCTCTCCGAGGCCTCCTTGGCAGAAGGCCTTGTGCAGCAGGCCCGTGGCCTGCTCCAGCACTTCTCAGCCCGCTGTCTCTTTGTGAAAGGCTGTTACTGGAAGTGGCGGGGCATCTTTGCAAAAGTAGCATTGTCAGGTTTCAGCGGAGCTGGAGCAGTGGCAAGCTGCTGATGCCCGGGGGGACGACCGTCTCGCCTTGCTGATCCGCATGAGCATCGAGGCTTCAGGGCTTTGTATTGTTTCGGCAAGGCTTAGAAGGGAACCTTGCGGAAGCCGCGACGGAGCCATGCAGGTCTTGCAAAATTTTCGTCAACGAGTTTCGTTCTGGATGCAGGAGTGGAAGCTGCAAGGTTCTGCATTTGACAGAGAATGTGTCGAAGCAGCACCTGTTTTGCAAGGAAGCTCAAATCAAGTCAATCATGGCTGCATTGGGGCCGCCGCCAGAGGCCAGAGGCCGACACGTTACCTCTGTCATGGTCTTGGTAAGCATATGTCCAGGCTGTGGAAGTTCACAGCGCATCAGAGGATTCGCAGGTGGAATGACGAGTTGGCATGCCGTCTTATCATGGCTTGCAGCTAAGTTCCAGGACAGCGGGTGACGGAGAACGAAGCCCCGCAACAAAGCGATGGAATTCAAGCCGTGTCGCACGGAAAGTCAAAGTAACCTTCCGCATAAACGATGGATGTGCCGATGAAAAAGACTGCCTGACTTTCAACCATTTTCCCCAGCCATTAAGCAAGCTTTGGCCCGGTAATCTTGGCAAGTCTGCGTTTTTGCTATGATCTGGCCCAAGTAGAGCGTACGTGGGGGCAGCCGCCTGGAGTCCCACGTCCCTCAGGGATCAGAGGCCATTGCTTCATTCCCACATTGTCCAAGATATCTGCACGACAGCCGGCTTGTTCCTGAGGCAAGTGTCCTCAGGCCTCGAAAAGCGGGACATGGGGTGCCTGTGCTGTTGCTGCAACTCCCCCAAGCACGACGAGGACACTCGGCGAAAAGAACGGAGGGCGGGCACACTGCGTCCGTAGGATGTTTATCAGTCTCCGGAACCGACTACTTCGGTGTGCTTGTAGAGCAGCACAGCTCAGCTGAGGAGGGTAAAAAGTTCTCCAAAGGCAGGGCCTTGACGACAAGTGTTTCGGTATTTTCCAAGATGCACGCGCAGCAGTGTGGTGCCTTTGTGGCGACATGCCTGAGGCGGAGACAATGACTTGTCAAACGGGCCGGTCGCATCGCGAGGGTGTACAGACGCATGGTGTTTGATCGTTTTGCTCGCCGCCTGGATGGCTTACATCGTAGTGACTGTGGCAGGACGTCTGCCTGCTGCGAGCTTCACGGTGTTCAACAGTTCTGGTTTGGATCGTCTGGTCTGGGTGAATACATGGGCAGGACTCCAAGATGGAGCTCCGGCTAAGCTCTACCTTCCTCGCGACTACAGCGGGGCATACTGTGATTTCGAGCAGAACTGGAACAATGGACCCAATCTCAAGGGCCTTGTGCTTACTTTGGCCTATCTCTCTCTGCACATGTGGCGATGCATGCCTTCCATGATTGACCTGATCAGGTTTCTCATTTCTCAGCTACACAATGCACGGGACTCGCAAGACGAGTCGTCTGCAGCAGCACAGCGAGTAGAGGCGGGCGACCGTGACTGTCTAAGGAATGCCACGGCCACCACAGACGTCATCGTCAAAGCTCTGCTATGCTCTAGTGCATCGAGCGATGCACTGCAGAGCCTGTACTCTGCAGAAGCGTACAACGAGTACCTCTGCGAAGCTGGGATACGCATCAGTGCTTGTTGCTCTTAGCGAGTGGAATTGGCCGGCCAGTCCTTGTAAAGTTGTGCGCTGCCAGGGGAAGGGGGAGATGCAAAATAAATGCTTATTTCAGCTGCCATGAATCAATGAAGCATGCTCCTTTGAGCAAGCATGAGACAGCATGCAACGGCAGATGCTAAGGACTGCTGCCTTACTCCTTGTGCGAAATGTGAAGGCCATTGCTTTGTGCGTGTATTCCTGTCAAGTAGTCCTCAGGCATGTCAGCTTGAAGCATCTTCGTCCAGGAAGTTTCGATGTTGGGGGCGATTTGGACCCCACTAACCTGCAAGGGAGCATCACATCCAAGATAGCTGCTCGGTGGAGTCGGTCCATGACATGTCCATGAGTCAGGTGACACACCCAATCGTGCCATTGTGCCTGTACCGAGGGAGAGCTGAAAGGCTCAGCGAACCCGGGGGACCTGTTTTCAGGCCTTTTCTCCGCACTGACTGTTGTACCTACCCAGTCTAGAAACCGTGTACCTACAAACGTGTCTCGCCATGCCCAGGTGGCGGAGCAAACGGGGACATGTTCACAGAAATGTGGTGACTTGGCAACCTGCAAGAGGTCGTCGGGGCTTTTTTGAGAAGAGCTGCATCCATGTCGTTGCCGGCATCCGGCAATTGCCCGAGCATTCCGTGATTCTGATGCATCCCAGGAACGAAGCCACGAAGTATTTCAACATGGTTTGCTTAAAGTCCTGCAACGAAAACTTTGCAACTATGAATGCCAGTACGGATACCATCCGAGCCTTGGTGGCAACAGAGAACAGATGGTCGCTCTACAGACTTTGGCCCACGGCCCACGACATGTTTCCCAGGTGAATGGACCTACACGATGTCAGAGGACGACGACTTGAAGAAGCACTGGGATGCTCTTACTGCCGGAGGGTTGGAATCTCAGCGCCGCTGATGCGTCACGGAACTGCGAGGGGGCTCCGGGAGTCTGGGGCGCTTCACAGGCCTGCCTTCATCAAGGACTCCATCAGCCAATTCACTTTTAAGGTGTCTCTGCTACCCATCAGGTAGGATTAGGTAGATAAGATATTAACACTCTTTGTTGCGTGCAAGGTTGTGTCGGTTTGGTCTCCTTTCGATCCGAGGCGCTCCCGGAGTCAGTTTGCCCTTACAACGCCTCCAAGTGCATTCCTTTTCCCGGTGTGGAGCTGCTTGGCTTCATCTGGGGTTCGAGACAAAGCGAGCTTCACGTCCAAGATTTTGCTGAGGTTTGGAGAGCTGTACGGCGGCTACTGCAGTTTCAAGATGGGTCGAGCCCTCAGAGCCCCTCATTGCGTACTGCCTATAGAGTCCCGAAGCAAGGTGCGGAGGTGGTCGCAGCCATGGGCCAAGCCGCTTCGGAGATCTTCGAAAGTACGGGCCTTGCGTCTTTTCAAGACAGCTCTTCAGAAGCTGAGCCGCACGAAGATGCAACAGATGAGGCTGCACGGCTTTAGTTTCCATTCAGCGTCGTCGCTAGCCAAGGAAACGATCGGGAAGTGGATGGGTGATTTTGAGAATTCGCTGCCGGCCTTCATCTTGGTGTGTTGGCAGCATGAACGAAGTGACAGACCACGGCCTGCTTCGGTCAAATGTTTAGCTACCCTACACTCTACATGGAGGTGGCACTCTGCAGCTTTCTCATTGGTTTCATCTACCTGGTTCTTCTACGATTCCTCATCAAGTTCTGTGTCTGGCACCTCTGCCGATTCTGTTGCCGAGTGACCAGCAAGTAGCAATGCCTCAGGCAGCATTGCGTTTTGTTTCCGCACTGCGCTCAGGTTTGCCGTTTTGCTGGTATTTCTTATGCTCGTCATTGGCGGTGGTCTTTGCTGGATTCGGAGCAGACAGTGTCAAGGCTACGTGGCAAACCTTCACGTGGGGCTGTGGTTCTTTGGTCCGAAGCCGTCTTCGCTTAGACGCGAAGTAGGTGTCCTGCTACATCTGCACTAGTAGACCTCTCATGTCATCTCAGGTGCAGGATTGCTGGAAACCGGGCAGCAGATGGCGGTGTCAATCGCTGCAGCTTGGCATGCCATGACATGCCGTGTCATGTTGTGGTTGATTTGAACGAATCGATGTCGTGCGGAATGAACGTGGCAGCTGAACTTGTTTTTAGGTCACTGCCCAGACAGCCGCGGACAATGCAATGTCCGGCACGCAGGCAGTGAGCGAAGCCATGACAGGAGCACTTTCGCTGCAGATTTAACTCCGTAGATTCTGTTCGGGTTGAAGCGTGCTGGGTTGCATGCGAAGCCAAGGACGGCGCAGATTATCGCGGCGTGCAGACACGCACAAAGAATGGCTACCAGTGTGAACAGTGGGGACAAGGCTACACCATGCTGCAGCCATGATGCCATGCACATCATACATACCGTCCGCCCCGCCGCTAGACCTGCACCGTGCCTCAGGCAATGCTGCCGCCTACAACACCAGTACGTACCCAAACTCAGGCGCTCTGGGTTCTCGGGCCTATGATCAAGTGGCTGTACAGCCGCGAACGTAAAGTGATAGATTGAACGAAGCTGGTTTGGGAGCGACGCTGAATCGTAGTTCGCACTTGCCCGTCCGTAGCCCCTACAATTCAGCCTTGATCAGACATGTTTGGTGCTAACATTGAGAATGAGATACGCCCTCTCACGAGGGCTCTTGGGCTGGAGCAGGCCTGGTGAACAACTTCTGCCGCAACCCGTATCAGACCGGATCCACGAATGTCGCCGCGACCATCTGGTGTTTCACCACTGACACCAGCGTCACGTGGGAGACATGCACGCCGGTTGGTGTCATCGCGCCTGTGACTTGGCACAGATTGGAAGGCTGAAAGCTGTCACTTTTGAGAGTTTTGCACGGCAGAGCAGCCAGGGTTTCTGCCACTTCTGTGGCTTCCTGAGGAGTGCGCTGCGGGCTATGCCATCACGAACAATGAGGTCAGAATAGTCCTGGAGGTTGTTGGCTACATACTCTGGGTTATCGCCAGCATCTACTTCATACTCGTCTGCTGCCTTGTCGACAGGACCTCCCTGCATTCTTCTTTCTGGACGAAACATAGTACTTGGGGCAAAAGCCATCGGGCGGGGCTGTGCTACTGACATAAGCGTGCAAGAATGCATGGGGATGGAGCGGCCGAAAGCCATCACTGCCAACTAAGAACGCATCCAGCCCCTGTAACGCCAGCTGTTCGGAAGACTTACTGCAAGCGGCCTCCCCCTGCAAGGATTCGATTGGCGATTGCCGTGAACCAAGTGGCTGCCAGCTTTGTAAAGGACACACCCAGGCAGGATAATCCGGAAGCCATTGATTAAGCCGACTCACAGAAACGACTGAAGCCTCGGCATCACCTTCAGGATACTGGTCATGCCCATTCTACAAGCTGTCATTGGGATCCTGTGGATCTTGCTCTGGGCCCTCTCGGCTAGCTTTCTGCTGTCACAAGTGCCGGAAGACTACACGCCGAAGGCCGGCTTGAGGTTGATTCTCCCGTGTTTGGAAGACTCTGTGCAGCGTATGCTCCTGCACCAGGAGGCTTTCACATCCTATGACGAAGCTTTTGGAACCGTGACCTGGTGGCGCTTAGTTCATATGATCTTTGACAACTTTCGCCCTCCAGTTTGTCAATCGAAGGTCTGACTTGGGGTGTTTCGGGCTTGATCAAGCTGACCCTTTCCGGATGCTTTGGGGCGACAGGGCTTGGTGTCTTTCTGTCATGGGAAGCTTACAACCAAGGCGAATGTTTCCGGCAAGTGCACGGACAAGTGGCCCACGGGTGGCGTTTGGAAGTCTGAGTCCTGTTGCTTGCCAGCACCTTCTGTCACACCCTCTCGCCAAGAATGGCTTTCTGGGGTGTTCGGCGCTCTCGGTCCGTGGGTTGACGCTTGGGACAGGGGAAGAATGCTTTGACAAGTCTGGAAGCGAACTTTTTGCTAAGGGGAGGGCCGGGTGAAGCAGGCGAGTAGATGTGCACGGTTTTCCAATGTTTTCCGTTTCTGTATGCAGAAAGGCAGGACCGGAAGGAGCAGGGAGGGTCTTCCTGCCACAGCATGCCAAGTGGAGACCAGCCGGAGCACCCAACAGCTACCCAGGTGATTTGGTGAACGGGACCTACGCATGCTGGAGATGCTCTCCTCCACGGTATGTCTTCGACTGGCGATTCGCGGTGCCTGTCCAGGAAATCGGCCTGACCTTTCCGACACATGCAACGCTTGGGATACTGACGGCATGCCTCGTTTGGCAAGGTTTCCTTCTTCGTTTTCCTTTGGAATAATGCCGCAACCTCAGTTCGCGAGAGAATGCTTGTTTGCCCGATTGATCGGAAGACCAGCCTCCTCTCGCGATCCGTCGCTGCAGGCCCTGAACATTGCCATTGGGCAGTGCCTCATCGCTGGTGCCGTCGGGATATGGTTCTTCACTTCAAACTCCGACAAAGGCACCAAGCGGGTCGCTTGACATAATGCAGGCACTTCACGATCCGGTGCACTGGGCGAGATCCCTGTGCCAGATTCACTTGACAGCAACTCTACCTTGTCTGGCCAAACTTGAGGTCATTGCACAGTCCACGTGGTGCCTTGGTTGTGTACCGTGATAGGTGTAGATGCCGGGTCGGAGTGCGCACATTGTGGCCTCTGCGACGCATGGTCACCTCAGAATGCAAGCAAGCAAGGAACGTGTTCCGCTATCACTTGGGTTCGTTGGCCTTTGGCTCCTTCATTATTGCGGTGATACAGTTCATTCGCTACTTGATGAAGTACTACGAGAAGCTTGCCCGGCAAGTGTTCCACCAAGAGCGGCGACCATGGACATGGACCCGTAAAGTAAAAGCTCGGACTCGCCAGGGCAATGATTGTACTATCTGTTAGTAAGAAAGGTTCCATTGAGTGTTGCACTGATCTCAAGCTTAATGCTGATGATGCAAGTCGGTCTGTCCTCTCTCCGAGGAAGCAAGCAAAAGCGGCAAAGAACCGGGTACTGGTTCTGGTCCTCAAAGTCTTGCAGTGCTGTATTTGGTGCTTCGAGAAATGCGCCGGGTCCTCGGCTGGTTGGTGTGTATGCAATGATTCGCTTTAAGCTGCCGGATCTGTGGCAGCAGGTCAAGTTCCTGAACAAGAGACTTGGACCGCACCGCAGAGGATCAACGTATGCATAGACCAGAGCAGGAGCAGTCACCAAGGAATGCGTACATTCAGATCGCGCTGATGGGTACGAACTTCTGCGTGTCTGCCAAGAAGGCCTTCTTCTTGATTTTGAGAAATGCCTTCCGATTCGGAACCGTGGCAATCCTCGGGGCTCGCTGGCGAAGTTGATGAGTGTTTTCATCGGTACTTTTTGGTATAGATACAGAGGTAACAATATGCAGCTTCGTGTCTGTTCTACCTTCGACCGTGTCACCCGAGACTATGATCCATGCCATCGGTTTCCTGTTCATCATTGCATCCAGCGTTGCTCTGGGCTACCTCATCTTGACGGGCCTCTACCCTGATATTTCCCCTGCTGTCTGCCTCATCATCTACGGCTGCACAGCCTACGTTGCCTCGACCTCGGTCCTGTGGCAGTCGAGTCAGCATTGAAACGGATCTCGGAGTTCACGAGGTTTCCAAGCTCTTCATGCCCCCTGGCAAAACCGGGTCGAGCACAGATCGCGAGCGGAACGCACGCATGATCTCTATAGGCTGAAGGCAGAGGCGCCTCAGCGTATGCACCAAAGAATCGACAAGAGGATACTTCAGCAAACACGATCCATTGGGCTTTATGCCTTTGTCTGGATGTGCAGACACGGCTGGACAACAGAACTTGTTCCAGCATAGTGCTAGAACTTACCATGGGTCTGCATGTGGCCCCCCAAAATTATGGGGACTCACCGTGATCGTTTCTACTAGCTGCAGAGCAAGGCTTTGGCGGAGAAGGGCAGGCCGGCGCGCTCGCACACCCGCCTGCCACACATGACTCATACGTGCTCACGCCACGACATGTTGTGCTCATGTTGGGACAGAGAGCTAGCAGGCAGGTTCTTACGAGTTAACGGGTTCTCACTCACACGCTTGTTTCTTGCACTTTCTCATTGATTGCATTGTCGCACTTTGAGAGCTCAGGAATGTATTTGGCCTTGCAGTGGACACCACGTTGCAGTGTTTTATCGCTTGCGAGGTGGAGCTAGCATGGCCGAGTTTGCGAGCGCCAAGCATCCATGCAGCTGAATGTGATAGTTGCTACAGCCTGCAGGAAATGGAACTGGGAGGCGACTTCGTTCCAAGCTCCATGAGCAGATGGATGCTTGGCTCGACCGAAGACATCCTCACGGTATGTCGCTTTCCTGTGTTTGTGTTGCTGTCAGTCGGTCCTCGCCCCAGGCTGGACAAGTCCAAGCCAATCGTAGATGAGGATGACTGAGCACGGAGCCGTGAACCTTTTGCCCACGCACCCCGCGTGGAGCATGCAGATTTTCGGAGCTAATTCATGCATTGCTCATTCATGCTCTCTGGATGGATGCTGCTTTCAAGGTGCTTGCTTCCTTTCCCTGTATCTGCATGTTCAATGCAGGACCCATGCATAAACTGATGGGAAGGACGCAACAAACAGAGTGCATCTGGTGCACTGAGAGTAGGGCCCGACCTGGCCGTCGCACGACGATCACGACATGATCACGACACATTCTGACATCCTGGCGCGAGCGCGGAAGGGATGTGTTTCACCGTTGAGTTCTGGTTTCCTGGCTGCGGCCGGAGAGATTGTTTGCCAATTGCCATGTCCGAATGGACAGCGAGGCAACTGCTACTTCCTTGCCGCTGGGCTGTAAACGAGACGTACCTCACAATCCAACGCACCTTCCATGCTGCACATGATTCCAGGCAGTTCACTTTTCCTGCTAGAGAGTGCCAGCGGAAGCTGTCAGATGGCTGGAAGTTGTCCCACCCAGCAGATGGTCGGTCAGTTTGGCAGTCATGTTCCAGACAGCTCTTTGCAGGTGACACTGAGTTGGCTGCTTCAGAGTCAAAGCATATCGGCAAAAAGCTGCATCCCGCAAATCCCAGACTGTACAGGCTTTTGCTGTGGCATTGAGGGCGCCTCTTATGCGCACGCTTCTGCTTTCCACGAGCCTGGACTCTTCAGCAACCAACAGCTCAAGATGCCTCGACTGGGCTCCGCTTTGAGCGAGCAAGAAAGCCGAGACGGCCGCAAAGCTGAGAATTGGAAATTCCTGAAGTCTCAGCAGCTAACTGTGATGACTCTCAGGCTTGCTCTTGCTGCTCTGTGTTCCGGGTCGTCCCCTCGAGCTCGTCTTGTGTGGGTATTGCTACGCTTTGCCGCCACTGCAGGCAGAGCCCGACACGCTGCTGCCGGAACCACCGCAGCAGGACGTAGACGCGAATCCGCGAATCTGCAGTGCCGCGACCACCCGTCTTTCCAAGCTCTCTGCCATCGTGGTGCCTTCAGGATGCAGCTGAGAAGAAAGGGGGCAAAGTGTGGCTCGGTCACATCAGAGCTACGGACACGAAGGATGGGACTCGGAGAATCTTGAGTTCTGCAGGAAGAAGCCCAAGAAAGGAAAGGAAGAGAAGGAAAAGGGGAAGGAAGAGAAGGAAAAGGACAAGGAGCCGCTAAACCTCGACCGTTGGGATTCTAGGTGCCACTTCGACATGTAGAAGCCAATGCGTCAATATGTGCCCTGGAGGCGGAGGCCATGAGCCAAGAGCCCAAAGATTCCAAGGAATCGACCAAAAGCTCGAAGTCCAAAAGCAAGGAGAACAAAGAAGCAGAAGCCAGCGTCGATGAGCAAGCCGGCGCAGCGCCCGATGATCAGTTCATTGGCCGGGCCCTGAGGTGTGGGCTTTGGCTCCTACCACTGCTGATCAGCCTTTTCACTTGTGGCAATTCTGCAAGTCTTGGATGTCTTGAGGCTCAGCTGGTTGAAGAGCGTGTTGAAGCGAATTCTTGCCATCAGCTGAGGCAAATTCCATTCTGCCCTGCGTGTCGACCTTACGCGTCTCACCATCTGATTTCCTGGCGATGTGATTTGAGAGCTCACCGAGAATGCTTACCGAGGGTGGGGCAAGGCAGAGGATGAGGCAGTTTGGGCAGAACACCCTTTCAGAAGTCCGGATACAAGCACGTCCCTGCAATGTTAGGTGCAGGCGCTGGTGACGGATGCTTCGGTGTGCTGGCCTGAGCTCTTGTTATGCTTTCAGACAATCATGTCCTGTTGTGTCGTGGTTGCCTAACTGCCCCGACATAACAAGTCTCAACTTCTGCACAGCCAGCGTGCGAGGTCCCGGCGCTCTGCAGCAAGCTGGAGCCTCAGCTCTCGGATGCAGTGAAGCTCGATGATTGTTGATGTCGCCGTAATGATGCTACCTTTTGTTTGTCATGATTACTACTAATAGGATTCTCATGAACATGTCGTTTACGGTCGTTACTATTCTGATAGTTACTGCTAGCTGCTATTATTCGTGCTTCGGTTTTGCTGATCTCATGTTAGGAGCACCGGACCCAAAGACCGGCAACCAAGCCTTGCACATTGCAGTGCAGAACGGTCGGAAGCCCGACTGTCACTTTCGCCTCCGCTTTCGGGTTCAGGGTTTAGGGTTAGCAGTGTCCAGTTTCATGGGTTTCCGGTCGTACCCAGGCCACCGAGAGTTGACACAGCTCTTGATTGCTTGGAAAGCAGATGCCCAGCTCCCAGTCCCTGCCTTCGATGTAGTTTCACTGGGCTGCTTTCTTCTAGTGCTTGCACGTCGCTTGTGCCATTTCCGGCCTCGCCGCCATGCCAGACTCAGCTTCTCATGCGCCCGGTTCAGGGCTGAAGCTCGGATTTCGAATGTGTTGGAAGATCAGTGTGTAGCTTTCCTTGCAGCGATCGGCTCGTGTGCCGGTCGCTGCCGCCAGCTCTATGAGGATGTGGCATGATGTGGCGCCTGACGACGTTGATTCAGACCGCGATGCTGATTTGCGACGCCGTCGTGAGCGCGGTACATGATGCGTTGCCATTCTGGGTTGTGTCGTTGCCCTCATCACTCCCATTGTCAAGGCCATGATCCCCGCCAGCAAGGAAAACGCCTGTGATGACTACTTGACCAGCCTCGCCAAGGACATGATGCTGCCCTACGTCTACGACCTCCCGCAACCTTACGTCAACCGTACGCTCCTGTCGATGGAGCTGGCCGAGATGGTCGAGCGCAGCTGAGCGCCCCGCAGCCAGGTCCGCCTCATCGTGGTGCTCGGCCGCCGCGAGGTGGGGAAGACGAGCGTGGTTTTGGAGCACTTCAACAACGACAAGAATGTGTACTACCATGTCGCAGAACGCACGATGCATTTGGGCTGGGCCGGATGCAGGCGGGCGGCCGAAAGCACCTTGGCAAACAGGAGGTGCAGCATATCGTCGGCAAGGTCTACGACTCTACGAGAAGAGCCGACAGAAGTCACCGTCATCTTCGACATCCCTCACAATTTGAGGAGGATGCGGATGTCACGCGAGTCTACGAGGACTTGAAGGGCATGGTCTATGATGACACGGTATGACACGAGTCACACTGGGCATCATCATTTTGAGCAACCACTACCAGGTGGACGCCTTCCCACGGGACAAGGGGCGGTTCGAAACGATCTGGGTCGGCAACCTCGAGGAGTCGGAGGCGACCGAGTACGTCGGCAAGTTCCAGGCCGACACATCGGTGATGATGGACATGGGAACCGGCTTGAAGGAGCTGGGCGAACCGCTTGCCCCTGTCGAAGCTGGAAGTGGAGTACAGCGTTGAGAGCGCGAGGGCAGATCCACACGCAGAGGCATTGATGAAGATGATCGCGGAGGCTGGCTTTATTCTATTTGAGGGATGTGTTCCACATCGTCAGGGCCTTCAGCGAGGTCTTCTACTTCGACAGGAAGCGGCATGCCTTCGTTTTCGTCAGTCCGCTTCACCGGGTCGCCTTCCAGGAGCAGATGACCCAGCGCAGCGAGTTGTGACGGTTGTTTCAGTGGCACGAGTCCACAACGCGGGCACAGATGCGGGCGCGGCTCAACTCGCAAAGGCCTTGCAGCGCCAAATCGCCCTGCACAAAAAGGAGGGGTGCCTCGTTGGCCAGATCGATTGGTGTTACAAGTTACAAGCTTGCGCCCGTTCGTGCACTTAGAGCCCCAGTTTATGTGACTTCTGAGGCCCCAGAGACCCGAACACTATAGCTCAGCCGGGTCCGAGGATAGTTCTTGCTGTGTCCTTAACCGTTTGCGCCGAACCCAGGACCACAACGTTTAGATCAACAGGGCTTATACAAAAAAAGGTACCAAAACCTGATTTATGTTCGTATTTGGCAAACTTTGTCGCTATTTGTTTTATTTTGGTTTTATTTGCTTTTATTTGCTTTTGAAGTTCGTATTTATCATTTTAAGCTTTTGGTTGTGATTGAATCAAATTCCGCCGCTTGCTTCCTGCTGTTCTGCAACATCGCCGAGGCAAGGGTGATCAGGCGATGCATTGGATGAAAGTCGTTATCCAATGTCATGTACGTTAAAGTCATCATCCAATGTAAGTGCAAATGTAATGTGGCGGCCCGTTTAATCGCCACCCCCCTTTACCAAAGGTTTTTGGCTTGAATAGTCTGGTGTCCGTGACCCTATGGACCGGGGTTCGGCTGGCTGAGGGTCTGGATGGCTTGGGTTAAGTTAGAAGGGAATTGGGGGGTCGCAGGGTCGGTTTGAAACCTGGAAACCTGCGCGAACGCCGCGGTCGGGGGGTTTGGGGATCACCAAAAGCTTGAAACCAAGCCCCGATCACTCCAAGATAACTACCAACACTAAAAGCCTTTCATGTTGAAGACTTTTGCTTCCAACTCAAAGACCCCTACAATCGACCAAGTCTGAGGCCTGATACGGTACAATGGTGTGTACTACAGAGTACAGTGGCACAGTAGTACATTAGTACAATAGTGTCACAGTAGTAGCACAGTGCTAGCACAGAAGTCGTACATGCAATGTAATTGTACAGTTGTGATGCATGTAATAGTACAGTGGTAGAGGGGTCGCTTAGCCAACTTTTTTTCGGGTCGCTTAGCACGCTCCAGTTTTGGTCGCTTGGCACGCTCATTTTCACAGGTGTTGGAAGCCCAACAAAGAACCCTAAAAGGAAACCCTAAACCCTAAACCTTAAACCCTCAAAGGAAACCCAAAACGCTAAACCCTAAACCCTGAACCCTAAACCCTAAACCCTGAAAAGAAACCCTAAACCCAAAACCCCCTGAACCCTACACCCAAAACCCTAAACCCTAAAAGGAAACCCTAAACCCAAAACCCCCTGAACGCTACACCCAAAACCCTAAACCCTAAAAGGAAACCCTAAACCCTAAACCCTGGACCCTAAACCCTAGACCCTAAAAGGAAACCCTAAACCCTGAACCCTAAACCTTAAACCCTGAAAGGAAACCCTAAACCCTCAACCCTAAACCCTACAAGGAAAGCATAAACCCGAAACCCTGAACCCGAAACCCTAAACCCTAAAACCTAAAACCCTAAACCCTACACCCTAAACCCTAAAAGGAAACCCTAAACCCTAAGCCCTCAACCCTAAACCCTGAAGCCTAAACCCTAAAAGGAAACCCCACACCCTTAACCCTAAACCGTAAACCCTAAACCCTAAAAGGAAACGGGTTTCCCTAAAAGGAAACCGTGAACCTTGAACCCTAAACCTTAAACCCTGAAAGGAAACCCTAAACCCTAAAAGAAACCCTAAACCCTAAACCTTAAACCCTGAAAGGAAACCCTAAACCCTAAACCCTAAAAGGGAACCCTAAACCCTAAGCCCTCAACCCTAAACAGTGAAGCCTAAACCCTAAAAGGAAACCCCACACCCTTAACCCTAAACCGTAAACCCTAAACCCTAAAAGGAAACCCTAAACCCTAAGCCCTCAAGCCTAAACCCTAAAAGGAAACCCTAAACCCTAAGCCTTCAACCCTAAACCGTGAAGCCTAAACCCTAAAAGGAAACCCCACACCCTTAACCCTAAACCGTAAACCCTAAACCCTAAAAGGAAACGGGTTCTAAACCCTAAACCCTAAAAGGAAACCCTAAACCCTAAGCCCTCAACCCTAAACCTTGAAGCCTAAACCCTGAAAGGAAACCCTAAACCCTTAACCCTAAACCCTAAAAGGAAACGGGTTTCCCTAAAAGGAAACCCAAAACCCTAAACCTTAAACCCTGAAAGGAAACCCTAAACCCGAACAGGAAACCCTAAACCCTAAACCTTAAACCCTGAAAGGAAACCCTAAACCCTGAACCCTAAACCCTAAACCCTGAAAAGAAACCCTAAACCCAAAACCCCCTGAACCGTACACCCTAAACCCCAAACCCTAAAAGGAAACCCTAAACCCTAAACCCTGGACCCTAAAGCCTAGACCCTAAAAGGAAACCCTAAACCCTGAACCCTAAACCTTAAACCCTGAAAGGAAACCCTAAACCCTCAACCCTAAACCCTAAAAGGAAAGCATGAACCCGAAACCCTGAACCCGAAACCCTAAAACCTGAAACCCTAAACCCTAAACCCTAGGGTTGGCTAAGTGACCGCACGGGGTTTGCTAAGTGACCTGAAACATGATACGGTTTCCGATTGGCCAAGTGACCGTGTTCGGGGTTGGCTAAGTGACCCTGGCACCAGTACAGTAGTAATGCAGTAGTAGGACAGTACGAGGGTTTTTCAGGGTACTTGGAGCTGCTTAACGGTGTTGGGGGATCACCAAAAGCTGGAAACCAAAGCCCCGATCACTCCAAGATACTACCAACACGAAAACTTCATTTTGGAGACTTTTGCCTCCAACCTACATTCCCCGCCACAATCGACCACGTCTGAGGCCTGGTACGGTAGAGTAGTAGTACAGTAATACTACAGCAGTAGTGCAGTAGTCGTACAGTCGTACAGTCGTAATACTACAGTAGTAATGCAGTAGTCGTACAGTCGTACAGTAGTGATACTACAGTAGTAGTGCAGTAGTCGTACAGTAGTACGGTAGTGGTACCATAGTAGTACAGTAGTAGTACAACAAATTTAGAGTAGTACAATAGTAGTTTTGTAGTACCACAATCGTACAGTAGCAGTTACAGTGCAGTACGAGGGTTTAGGGGTACTTGGAGCTGTTTAGCGAGGTTTGGGGACGACGAAAAAATTGAAAACCTTTCACTCTGAAGACTTTTGCCTCCAACCACGTCTGAGGCCTGGTGCGGTGCAGTGGTGTGTCGTACAGTAGGTGCAAGCAATAGCACAGTAGTAGCACAGTAGTAGCACAGTAGTAGTACAGTAGTACAATAGTAGTACCGTAGTGGTACAGTAGCAGTGCAAAAGTAGAACAGGAGTACAGTAGTAAGAGGGTAGTAGTAAAGTGGTAGTACAGTAGTATTACAGTAGTGGTACAGTAGTAGTACAATAGGGTACAGTACGAGGGTGTGGGAGTACCTGGAGCTGTTTAGCGGGGCTTGGGCACGACCAAAAATCCGAAGCCAAGCCACGATCACTCCAAGATAACTACGAAAACTGAAAACCTTTCATTTTGATGTTTTTGGCACTCTGCCTGTCAATCATTACCCTGAAACCCTATACCATGGCACTTTGCCTTCTAACCCTCAACCCTAAAACCCTGAAACTCTAAACCCTAAATCCTAACCGCCCTAACCCTTTCATTACCCTCAAATCCTGCATACCATGGCACTCTGCCTTCTAACCCCGAACCCCAAAACCCTGAAGCTCTTCTGAGTGTGCGCGCCGAAAACCCTGAAACTCTAGGGCCTGTGCCAGGTCTTCTTCATTGCCGGCTTCCTGGAAAAAGTTTGAAAAATGAAAGTGTCAAAAACACAATTTCTTAGTCTCTGTTTGTTTTTTTGTCTGTATTTGTTTTTGAAAGAATGTCTGTGTCTTTAAAAGTCTTTATTTGCTTTTAAAAGTCTTTTTATGTTTTTCAAAGACTTTAATTGTTGTTATTCGTTTAAAAATGTCTTTTATTTGTTTTCATTGTCTTTAATTGCCTGTCAAAGTTTTAATTTGTCGTTATATTGCTTTTTTGTGTTTATTTGTCTTTATTTGTTTGAAAAAGTCGATTGTGTCGAAAAAGCGCTGTGGATCTTAACCTTGTGGTTCTGGTTCGGTGCAAACTGTCAATGACTGTGGACGCTGTGCTTTTCAGTAGCCTCCTTTGCAGGGTGCAACCGACAACGGGAAAAGTTCAGCGTCCAGGTGACGGCGCAAAATTTCAAGGGGCAGACGCCTCTTCACATGAGCGTCGAGCACGTCCCTCAATCGTGAGCTGTTCAGAGGCAATTTCGTGCCTTGCACAGATCTGGGAGGTATGACTTCTATTTCATTTCCAAACTGCTTCTGGAGAAGGGCGCCAAGAAGGAGGCGGGGGAGATTCACACAAAATGGACTGCGCAAGAACGCTTAAAGCTGATAGATGTTTGCAAGGTGGAAAATTCAGACGGTTGTCAAGCGATCTTGGGCATCAGTGGCAGCAAAGAAGGTGCAGAGGTGGGATTGGTGAGAAGTATAGGGGGTGAGAGCTTTGGGCCAGACCTGTAGAATCCTTCAGGCATGGGATGCTCCGATAAACATCCTCAAGAATGCGGCCAACAAGGAGGTTCAGCGGCAGCTGACCTTCGCGATTTTGTAAGTTCGTTGTCGTCGCGTTGTACATTACACTCCACTGAACCGAGCTCTTGCTTGGCGAGGAAATCGAATTGGCCTACAAAGCCTTGGAGGGTGCAGTGCAGCACTCAGAAACGTCCATTAGACTTTCTGCTGATGGGTCGGAGCGCGAACGGGACGGCTGCGGATTCTGCCGGAAGGATCCCACGAGCCTGGACAAAGCAAGCCTCGCTCGTATTGGGATGTTGAAGGCCGGAGGTCTCGGCAACTCTGATCAGCTGCGGTCTGGTGAAAACGACCCACCGAAGTCTCGGGAAGGCAAAGGAAATGCCGGACGTTTGGGACAAGGGGAGATTTGTCGAGCTTCTCAACAAGGACTTTCGGAGCTTCTGTCGCAAAGCTCTTGCTCAGCTGTGCCTGTGCCTTCCTGGAGGTGTGACAAGCCGGGGCCGGTGTTCCAGGAATGTGCGGCTATCTGTGGGCAGTCCCCCGGCCCGAAGACGGCCCAGTGCGGGGCAATTTGGGGGCATCTGAACCGACGGTTGCTGGCCTTTATGTGGCTATTTGACTGCGACTGCGACTTGCAGTCGCATCAGCACGAGCTAAAATCTGCCGTGCATAAGTTGTGCAGAATGGTTGTGCCTTTGCCAGGAACAAAACAGGACTTGGCTTCCTTGGCTGGGCAGCGAGCGTCGAGCACCGGCTCTGAATTCTGCAGCATTCTGTACCTTCGCCGTTTTGGCTCTCAGCCAGCAGGGAAGAAAGAGCCTCGGCATTGTTGCTCCCTCGTCTTTGGTGAGAGTGCCGTGATGGCCCGAACCAAGCTTGCAACCGTCTGTGTCGTCCTGGCTTTTTGCACCGCCTTGCGCAACCTTGCCTTCGTCGGTGCTCCTGCTCCGGCTCCTGAGACACCAAGCCAGCTTCGTGGTACTGCCATCGAGGCGGCAAGCGCCACAGTGCCTGCGATTCTCTTGACCCCAGCGGCAGCATCAGCAGCAGACGGAGAGGGCGTGCCTTCAGTTGCGGGGGCCTCACGAGAACTTGTAGGCCTTGCAGGCATTAGGTGTCAATTTGGGCCTGCATGCTTTCATTCATGCCAAGGTGCTGGGAGTCGGTGTTCTTTGCGCGCTAGCAGCATTCAGCGTCGTCTCCAGTGTCATCAGCGCAACTGTCACCTCCGAGCTCGACTGAGTTTGAGGTGCAGATGGAGCAAGAGTAGCATGAGGATGGGTGGCCTTGAGGCTTTAGGACATTTTTCTCACGAGTTTGCAAAGATGAAAGATCTGCTTGCCGCGAAGCTTTTCCCACAGACCTAGATTGTATCGGGTCTGTCGCGCTCGGCTTGCGTGTTTGCATGGCTGGTTGAGCATCTGTAGAGCCAATCCTTGATCGAGATCAGCCGAGAATCATGCTTCAATGAGTGCCAATATTCGACCCTGAACTGCATAGCTACCACTGCAATTACTTAAAGTTAAACAGGCCCGAAAACCCGTTTCAGGGTTGTGGCTTGTCAAGGATGCGACACGAGAGTAAGATGACATTCGCTTCTTCCTCCAGCCCACCCTGTTGGAAAGGATGTGCCGTAAAAAAACAGGGGTACCTCATTTGGGGGGGCCCTTCCAAGAAGGATGCTAGTAATAGTATATGCGTCACTCTATAGCAGGTTCCCCTGTCTTCTGAAGCCCCCTACTTTCCGAAAGCAGATAGAGCCGGCCATGGCCATGGCAAGCGATGGTGGCAGCTTGCGCTTTGCCGTGGGTGCTCGTGTCTCCTGCAACATGGGGCGCGAAGGTTGGGCGAGTGGCGAGATCGTGGCTACACAATACCGCGAGGCTTGAAGGGCTTTGCCGCTGATTCAAGACAAAAAGTTCACAGCATTCTGGTTGGAGTATTGGATGTGGGATGCGAAGCGCATCGACGACTTGTGAGAAGGTCGCGTTCACGCGATTCTCCACCATTCCCCACGTAACCATGAAAGGTCGAAACGCCAATCACCCGTCCAAGCCTACCAATCCCTGAAGATCTAGAGCCAAAATGCACTTTCTGGAGTAGGTGGAGAGAAGTGGCATAGTTGTTTGCGCAGGATCATTGGCCACTTGGGAAGACCGCACCTTATCAGGCATCAGCCTCGGCCGCGAGGGAAATTTGATGTGATGCCACCACCGTCCTAGTGCAGACAGCGCGAGTAAGCTCGTGTGCATCGAGCTCTGGAGGTCAAGTTGGATCTTGCCTTCGGTGGTGCATTGATCTATGCTCCAGCTGATTTTCCACGAGTGATTCGAGCTGAGCTGCCTAGCACATTCTCCATACCGGAGGCAGGGAAGTACCTGCAAGACGAGCATTTTGCAAGCTCGAAGCAGGCAGGTATCAACTGATTCGTGGTGTTTGTAATGGCCGTAACGGGAACCTGTGTCAGGAACGGGGGGCCACTCTGTAACAGCAACCCCCGGTTCCCATTAACAGCCTCGGGGACAGGCCTTGTATTAGGAACCGGGGGTCAGGCACTGGGTTTTGCTTTCACGTTCCGCATGTCCTTCTGTCGTCGAAACTCAGGGACCGTTTTCCGGTCCCCTACTTACAGGACTTCCGACCTATGATTCCAGCATGCCTTTCAGACATTATTCAGTTCCAGCCAGCAGGAATTTCACGACGAGAGCAGCTGTGGACGTAGATGACGTATCAACTGAGCTTTTAGAGCAGAAGATGAAATGTCGCCAAAGGCCAATGAGTCTACATAGGGGATGTGCTGCTCCCATGACTGTTTGCGGTTTGCGGCTGTGTTTACGGGCTATGGCGGGCATGATGATTCAGCGGTGCCTATGCGTGAAGGAGCCATGCTTATCAGTGGCTGAACACACTCCGCCAAATCCTCTCGGGTGAGTCTAGAGTGCAGGGGCCAAATCAATCCTCGTTGACGGGGGCCCGGCTTTTCTGGTATTTTGCGTAGGACAACGACTCATGACGACCACGACGATGCGATGATGCGGCGGCGATTATTACGGGGCACTACCGAAGTCGTAACGCATGTCAGCAAATCGGGGCAGACCTTCGGGGAAGCGAAGTCGTAGCATTCCAAAGCCTGAATGTTATTCAACCCTAAACTCTAGAGGAGGTGAATAAAACGTGCGTGAGCATAAGGCTTCACTGGCCGTAAATTAAAGTAGGGGACCGAAAATAGGTCCCCCAGACAAGACCTCCAACGTAGTTTAGGTTCCTTGGTTTCCGGCCGGAGCTTCTCTTGCGCTCGGGTTGCGGTTCCTGTTTCTAAGCGGGTCTGTTTCCGTTACTGTCTCCGGGACTGGTTTCCGTTACTACCCAAACTGGTTCCTGTTACTCCTCGCACCCTGTCAGGAGGACAGCAACCCCGAGCGCCGGGGCCCTTGCCCAGATTCAGCATGCTCGATAAAGCAAGCTACATAGCACGTCTCAGGAACTCTGGAAGCCTTGCACAAGGAGATTCCCAGGCTCCGCGACGAGCCGGGGGTAATCCGAGTTTCAGAACCGGAGCTCATGGGCGTCGCAGAGGCAAGAAGAAGCTTGTAATCTGGACTTTATAAGTAACAGGCACGCCGCGGCAGTTCCATGGACATCTGCCTGCTGTGACGTGCCAAGCTGTGCCCTTCGCAGGATGGAACTGAGCTCTTCGTCCCCAGAGGCGACACGGGACCATGGCTTGTGAGCGTGGTCATCCAAGGGCCGGCAGACTCGGCCTACGAAAGGAGGCTTCGCCTTCAGGTGAAGGTGAACAGCGCTTATCCGCTAACGCCTCCAGAAGTTCGTGTCCAGAGCTGGCTGCATCATGCGCTTGTTAAGCAGGATGGGGTCGTGGACGAGGCAGCCTTTGCTGAGGCTCTTTCGAAGCTGGAAGAAGACAAGTCGGACGACAACGCTTCAAGACTGTGCCGCACGATACGAGCCGTCCTGCTTCTGTTGGGGCATCCTGAGCAGTTGTCCGAAATTGCTGACATGGATGATGTTGAGGATGCCGCGAAGGCGAACGCTAAGTGCTTGAAGACGATATCTGAGTATGGCAGTCTTCGTCGTCATCAGTTTCTTTTCAATGAGGAGGAGGCCTTCTCCAAGGACATGTTCAACCCAAGATTCTGGACAGCATATGCATTGAACACAGCGGATGCATGGTCTTCTATACTGACCGAGGAGGCGTCGGAGGTTTACTCATTTCCAATCTTCACGGAAGGTTTTTGCAAGGATTTCGTTGAGGAGCTTGACAGCTTTCATGCCAGCGGGTTGCCTGCCCGTCGCCCAAACAGCATGAACAACTATGGAGTTGTGGTGAACGAGATTGGCATGGAGCCAGCCCTGGACAGGCGCGGGCCCCACAACATAGTTTTGCCTCCATGTGACCGTGCTGTTTTTCTTACGATCCACCGCAGCACGGAACTCTTGCAGGCTCGTCCACAGCTTCTTGCAGCTGGTTGCGCATCACCTTTTCCCTGGCGTTGGGTCCCACTTTGACCGGCACCACACCTTTGTCGTGCGGTACAAGGTCGGCGAAGATCTGGGCTTGGACATGCATACCGATGACAGCGACGTGACGTTTAACATCTGCCTTGGCAAGGATTTTAAAGGTGCTGGGCTTCAGTTTTGCGGCAACCAGGGTGCAGCTAATCACCGACATGCAAGCCTCTTGTACCAGCACAAGCTTGGGCATTGCGTTGTGCATCGCGGCCATCGCCGTCACGGTGCTGATGACATCACAGAAGGCGAGCGGCTCAATCTGATAGTTTGGACTCGAGCCTTGCCAAGCAGATGGAACCCGAGGTTCTGATAAGGCCTCTTTCTTTGACCGTCAAGTTGCCAGAAAGTCATTTTGTGTGATTCCAAGAGCCTCTGCCAAGGCAACATTGAATACCGGAGATCTCGCGAGTGGTCGCGATACAACCTGCAGCTCCAATCCTCGGGGTATCGCCAAGAGAGTGGGCCTCCCGATAGGGTTTGCTTGTCATACACCCACGACCGCGACTATGGAGTGTTTAAGGCGGGGGCTCGTTGTCCTTCTGTGCCTAGCACAAGCGAGGGTTCGTCTAAGCTGTGCCCAGAGCCCAGCTTCAGGAGTACAAGACCCAGAAGATGATGCAAAACTGCGGTAGAGGCTGGTGTCCGCCGCGACATGCGGAATATCCCGACTTCTTGCCCGAAGAAGCGGAACCTCTGCATGCGTAAAGCGCCTTCAGGTGGTCTTTCAGGCTTGCCGTTGCAATTGCGTTGGGTAGTATTTGCTTGCAGGTGTCAGCAGTCACCCTCAGACTCCGGCAGAAGCTTTGAGTGAGCTTCATTCGTGCTCTTTGGTTCAAAGACTCGCAAATTCAACAGCCGGAGAGCAGCAACCACATCTGTCTATACCCGATGCAGCTGCTGACACTCAGCCCACACGAAAACATGCATCCATTGTTAAAGCCACAGACTAGAATAAACAGATAAGCTGATACATGATCTACCGTTGAATGTTTCGAGCTTGGCACCAATTTGCTGTACAAGGTCTTCGCAAAGATGGGAACTCCTTCAGGTCACTGGCATCTGGCTGCTGATTTTGAGCGGCTTTATGCGTTCCGTTTTGCTTGCAGGCTCCAAGAATCAAAACCTTTTTATGGATCGATGCTTGGCAGCAAGTCAGACGAGACATGTGCTCTGAATGCAACCTGGAATGCAACCTGGACAGTTCGTGTCTACTGTGATGTAAGCCAGGCCTTCTGGGCAAGGATGTCCGGTCTTTCGACGGAGGACCCCGCTGCATGTTCACAACGGTAGTGCTTTCACGTGCATACGTTTGTGGGTGTGTGTGCCAGAGCACAGAAACCAGGAGCCTACATGGGCCCAGGCGTAGCAGGAGCAGATCTTGGGTATCAAGCCGCGAACCAAGCCAGACAGGCTCTTGAGTTGCGGATAGCCAGGGCAACTCCATGCTTGTGCTCGGCAGCGACGAGGGCTTGCTGCAGAGATTTTGAGATTTGAAACGAGGGGAACGAGGACTCAGCAAAGCTTCGGCTTCCAAACCTTCACGCCGCAAGAGTCCGTTCCGGTTCAAAAGGCAGAGCACCAAGCAAGACATGTATCACTGATGCCGATGTGGTGGCTAGTGTTGAATTGTGCTGACCATCGCCCTACACCATTGGACGGTGCAGTATAAACTGGAGAGACAGCGAAGACGCAAAAGCGGCCACGCCAGAGGTGCCCGTATGGCGGTGGCATCGGATGGAACTCTGTAGCTGCCTGTACAGGGCATCCGACCGTCGCAAAGGTTCCGAACTATTTCTTATGCCGGCTTGCACGGCCTTCTGAAACTTTCCAGGGTCAAAGCCTTCACAGTACGGGCTTGCGGAAACGGGAAGATTTTTTGGTCTCTATGCACGAGAGCACAGAGAGTCCTCAGGCGCAGAAAGAGAAGGAAAGACAGCTGGAGAAGGCCCAGAAGCACCAGGACGGGGAAGACGTTGTGAGCACCGGCAGCAGACCGAGGGTCCCTCTCCAATAGGTTTGCCGGAACGGGGCTAGGAGTCGAGAATCATCGCAAGCATGCACGACTGCAATGTTCAACGACGAAACCCGCCCCGTCAGCGTAATGAATTACTGTAGCTCCAGCGACCCATTGCTGCGACAGCCCTGTCTCTTCAAGCGCCAATGATCAAACGAGTCCAGCTACGAACTTCAGGCTCCAGCAATGGCTATTGAGCTGTACTTGTCGCTTGTCTGGTAAAGTGGTAGAGGCTGGTTACGAGCAGAGATCGACGGCTTGAGTCCTGTTTCCACGGGTGTCACATCACGAGACCTCCTGCACAGAGTCAAGCAGGCTCTAGTAGCACAGAGGAGCTTCATGCTGCAGCGGCGGTCATGGCATGTTTCCATCAGCCATATGACAGTTTTGGGACCGGTGCGTGGTTCGTGCCGATGCAGCATGAAGCAGCTGTCGCTGTCGCAACTGTCGCATGATGTCCTCGCCATGTTTAGCTTCGCAATGCCAGTGGCGACAGGAAGTGAGCGAGTTTCGCAGAGCTGCTTCTGATCACAGGACATTTGCTGCTGCTGCTGCAGTTGTGTTGTCAGCAATACCCTGAGTGTTGTCATTAAACTGTAAGGATTGACAAGGCGATGACCAAGACAGACAAGGTCTGGCTGCAGTTTCAGAGATGCACCATGCTTTTGTTTGGCTGTTCCGCAACACTTCTGATGAATGTATGTGTCCGCGAGAATGGCAGCTGTCTTGCTTGCGCTGGACGTAGCTAAACAAAGCCGAACACACTCCGGTGCAAGGTCCTCAGGCAACCATAGGTGGATTTGGACCCGACATCAGCAGAACGTTTTTCATTCTTTTCAGTGCACTTCTCTGTGTCAGTTTTTTGTGATTGCACCCTGCCCTGCTTGAGAATGTGCGTTCTCTTCTCATTTCGCTTGTCTGTTTCTGAAGGGGTGCGCTTTCGCTTGTCTGTTTCTGCAGGCGTGCGCTATGGAATTGTTGACAATCTTCGGCTTGCTGGCTGGCATGTACATGTACGGTTTTGGCCATCTGGCATGCTGAATAATCCCGTGTCTGTAAAGCATGGAGCAGTACTGCGACGACCGCAGTGCTTGCTGCGATGAAGCCCGCAGACCCGAAATCTCCGAACAGGGACGGGGGCCCTTGAAAGCCTGAATCCCAGCCATGAGATGTGGAGATGGCTTTGAAGGTCGCGCAGACGATCTCAGGGCCCGAGGTCGGCCCGCAAGTTGCCCCCCAGGTGGCTTCATGTGCTGCGTTCCTACGATCTCACGTGCTGACCCGAGAAAGTGCAGGCCAAGAAGCGGATGCCAAGCTTTGTCAAAGTAAAGAGCAAAGAAGATGTGTTCGACGAGAAGAAGGATATCGCATTTTCTTGAAAGGCGCTTGCCAGGTCACTTCTTGCAGCTAATGTTGAAACTCGTGGGAGGGTTCCCGGCAGCAGCCTCTCAGGAGCCCGATAGCAAGCGAGCACGAGTAGAAGGCGCCCGTGCTCGCAGACTGTACAAGTTTTCGGCCTCTTCAAGTGCTTCGATTGCCGCTGCCTTCAATGAAGCATGGAAGTCGGTTCTCGCAAGCAAGCTCAGACCTGCTTCGTAAGAGCTCGAGCGTCCACCAGAACCGGTTTTCGTCCGTCCATACAGTTTTCCCTGAAAGTGTTCATAGATGTAGCAGAGACTTCTAGGCAACTCGGTCGCAACACGCTCTGCTTGCCATGCCGCATGCAACCAGCGCCCACAGAAGCCAGTTGCGCAGACCTCTTGCGCCGTTTTCCTGCCGCCTTCGTTGTAAGCCCAGTCAATGGAACTGCAGCTTTCAAGCGGCTATCGCAGCGATGAGGCCAACCAGGGGACGGCAACGTCAGAACAGTCGGCCATGCCACTGAACAGTATGAAATTAAGATCGTTGGCTCGGCTGTGCTGTGCCAGGTGGTTAGCACGGAGTGCACGGTCGGCACGGTATGTGTCTACTACCTGGATATGCCGAAGCGTTTCAAGCTCTGCTCGCCCGTATTGGCAGATCTTCAGTCGCAGGTAGCTGCTGGCTTCCCGAAGCTTACGGAGGGATGCTTCAGCAGTGGCTTGGAGTAAGGCAGTGGTTGAGTCGTCGCTCTGACCATAGCTGGACCTGCTTATGTGGACGAGATGCCAAGGCACCTTGAGCATCCGGCTTTTGTGGCGTCACAAGACTGGTGAGTCTCACATTTGTGATGATGCCGCTTTATCCAAAGCATCTGAGCTGCTTACTTCGGGTTCTCAAATTAAACAGAATATCTTGGAAAGTCTTCAGTGTTCATACCCGCAAAATCCGTGATGCCGACAAAAAAGGCCTGGCGTGCTGCTGGTTGTGACCGTGGTGGCGAGCTATCGCTTCAAGTTTGCCAGAACTCCGACCAGATTTCGACTGCAGACGTCGCGGATCGCACTTGTCAGCGATGTGGCCAAGAGTTTGCCTCCAGAAACCAACTCATGCGACACGTCTTCAGTGCTGGCCATTATGCAGACGAAGATCCAGCAGCCCAAGCTGAGCCGGACGATGCGCCGTTAGATGTACATCCGGATTCCATAACACGGAATGGCTCCGAAGCCTGGGACATGTACTACAAGGACTTGCCCGACTTCGCGCAGGTTAAGAAGCTCATGCAGACCACTCTGCCCTACTGCGTGCGGCTCGCGAACCCCAAATCGCCGCTTGCGCGGCTCTGCCTCCACCGCTTGCAAAGCGAGGCTCGCCTCGTTAGGGCTTTGGGGCTGACGGAGGCAGAAGGACTCGACGGCTTCGCGCTTGAAGGCCCTGGAAAGACCTGCTGGAACTTTCTGGAAGCATGCCAGGATGCGGGTACACTTGCTAGACAAGAAGCTGCCAGCATGCTTCCTGTTTTGCTCCTGCAAGCGCCTGAGCGTTTCAAGCCTCTTTTTTCTTTCTGATTCCTGTCAGGGATATTCTGGTGCCATCTGGTGCCCATCGTTTTCTTTCTGTAGGGCTTGAAAGCACATGCAACGATGTGAAGTGTGAAGCGCTGGTGTGTAGGTCGAGCAACACCACGTTGTGGCCGATCTTTGTGCCGCACCTGGCTCTAAAACACTGCAACTTCTCGACTTGATGCACATGGGCCGCTCCCCAGGCTTGCAAAGATGAAATTCACTCGCTCATCGCTTTGCTCCAATGAAAGCTGCGACTGATGCCGCCTGGTGCAAGGTGGCGTGCCTTGTGGTCTTCTCGTTGCTAACGACGATAACTGGGCGCGCTGTACCACGGCTGTCCGTCGCGTACAGCAGCACCCCAACTCGGCACCATTGTTGTGGCTGTGTGGAGATGCACGCGACGTGGCTAGGTCGCGGTCTGATGCATGGTAAACCATTGTAAGTAGTGCGAAGCCGAGTCAACCACAAGTGCATTATTTTGGCCAATAAGTGATTTCCTTATGATGCTGGCCGAGTTCCCAACGCTGCATGATCATTCAGACGGGCGGGTACGGGGAGCGCGAAAGATCCGCTTCGACCGAGTCTTGTGTGACGTTCCTTGTTCAGGCGTGGTAGCAGGACAGATGGCAAGCATGACGGAACTGTCTCGGTTTTCAGTGCATGTGTCGCGTGTCTGACTCTGTGCCTGAGAAGGTGACGGCCGCTTGCGCCGCGCCCCTGGCAGCTGGCCACGCTGGCATGCTCGCTACATGCTTCAAATGCACTATGTGGCTCCGCCTGCTTTGATTTGCTTCTCATGCACTCTTGAGGAATGCTCGCAACTTGTGAGAGAGGGAGTCTGAGAGTGAGATCGAGACGGCAAAATGCCGGGCTCAAGTCTCACGTCTTGGTTCAGGTGCAGAGCGCCATCCTGAAGCGTGGACTCACAGTTTTGAAGCCGCAGGGGCGACTGCTCTACTCGACGTGCAGCATGTCCCCGGTGGAGAACGAGGCAGTTGTGGCAGCTGCTCTGGAGAAGTGGCTCGCCAATTTTTATGCTTCATGCTGGGTTGCCATAGTTTTGGTCAAGTTTCAGAGCTTTCGGTGGCGGAAAGGCTGGGCGCCGGGCAAGTTCGTCTGCTTCCACTGGAGACCTGGAGCCATGCGGCGGGCATGACAGAGTGGAGAGTCCCTGCGCCTGACTTCAACGAGTCCTACCGCAGCTACAGCCGCCCAGAGGAGGTGGAGCCGGAGCTCTGGTGCCGAAATGGCGGAGGCCTGGCTTCCACAATGTTTCCGCCGGCTGATCCGGAGGCACGTGATTTGCAAGAATGTAGGGCAGCTTGAGGTCGTCCATGTGTCGTTGCATGACAAGCGCATGCGGGCAGGTGCGACGTGCCTTGAGCTTGTGTGTCCGGATCCATCCAACCCATGGAGATTTCGGAGGATTCTTTTGTGCATTGTTCGAGAAGGTGGCGGCCGGTCCAGCCACACGGCACACCTCTTGCGCGCAGCCTAGGGCCGACGGGGAACAACCGGCGGAGCCACGCAGCACCAAGCATGGCAAGCGCTCGGAGTCAGATGCAACACCAAATCCGATTCCACCACTTCTGGCCATGGCAACATCGAGCAGACTCTCATGGTTCATGGACTGGTTTGGGCTGGTGTCGGACGCTTTTCAGGCCTGGAGGCCGGATGCAGATGTGAGTAGTCTTGCCGGGTACACGAGCCTGAGGCAGAAGCTCGAGGAGTGTCTCGCTTTCCTGCAGAGCTTGTTCGCACAGACCCGAGCTTGCAAGCATCCTGGCTGAGAGTAGAAGTTTGTACCGAGTACTACTTTTCCCAAACAGGGGGTCGCATGTTCCAAGCCCGGAGACCTGGGTTGAAGATGCAAGGACGGACTGGTTCTGGGAAGTGCATCGCTGTGCTCAGCGCCCAGCGGGATTGCGCATGCCATCGGGTGAACACGAAAGGGTTTACCTGTGGTTGTAGAGACGGCAGCTCAGGCCGACTAGTTCTCAAGCATGCACGGCCTCGCATCCTTGCTGCTGGGATACCCTTGCTAGCTGCATCAGAGACATCCATGACGGGGCAAGATGCGCCTCTTTAGCTTGCATTTGGCGTTTGCTGTGAAATTTGCATGTTCATCAAGAACATCTCGGCAAAAGAATCAAGAACATCTCACACACACACACACACATATCCGGTCAAGGTGCGCTGTCTAGACTCACTAAGGAACGAACGAGTGGACCTGGCGGACAGTGCCTGCAATGCCTGCTCCCCGGTGAGCGTTCGCGCCGAGCCATGCCCGTGTTCTTGGCTCATCCACATCACGAAGTCAAAAGGGGGAGGAGCAGTCTCGCGAAAAGCTAAGGTTTTGGCCGACTGTGCGGCAAGGCTGCAGCCAAGAGGTTTAGCCCACACACGTGCATGACCCATGCCCTGACATGCTTGCAAGCGCACATCTTCCTTGAGCCCCAGTGACACCTTCTCACGGGGTTCTCGACACTAAGGCTACCCGGCAGCTCGAAAGGCTTCCGTGGCCGGCCTTTTTGACCCTGCTTCAGGGTGGATCTGTGACCCCTCAGCTCGAAACGAGTGCAACTGGAATCCTCCTGCTGGTTCTGGACACGGTGCCTCGATAGAAGTGGTACTGTAGCGTTCCATGCATCTGACAAGATTTCTCTGCTCCTGTGCTTATGTTATTGAGTGATAGTCAGCTCATCCTCAAGCTCCGCATGAGGCGGTAATAGGGGGCCTGCGGATCTCTCAGGTGATGCAGTCGATTAAGTCAATTAAGTCTTTTAGGGTCATCGTTGTTCAAACTTCCTTTGCTCAAGGACACTGTACCGGATGAACGCGTTCAGTGCCAGCAGATCAGTGACCTAGCTACACTTCGATGCTGCGAAGCCCGGAGCAGGAACGGTGAAGTTGAATCTGTCGGTGTCAGGTGTTCCGGGTCGTCTGACCTCCGGCAATGTTCTCGTCACAACTTTGACGAACTCCAAGCGCCATGCGCTGCTGCGTGTCCTTGGAGTCCTGACGCAACCTGCCTCCCCACAAAACGCCATGGTCAGTTCTTCGGCAGAGCAAGAGCCAGTGCTTTGCCGAGAGAAAAGTTTGGCACACTTGTTGCTGGAGCTTGCATCTTCTGATATCTTTCCTCGCCTCTTCTTGGGCCCGAAGTAGGTTCCGAGCCTGCGCCTGCGACACTCACTGCGTACGGGCCACAACATGTTGCAAGTGCCGGTGCTTGGTTGTGAATGCTCTGAGCGTCCCAGGGCAGCGTCATCACCAACCTCCTCACCGGCTGGTGGATCCCTGCTTGGTGGCTACGAGTCCTCAGATGAGGCAGATGTTGCTGTCAAGTGTATTCAACGGTCCTTCCCTATGTGCCCTGCTCGCGACTACGCAGGAAGAAGAAGGAGGTGAGCAGTCACCCTGACCAGTACCAATGTACAGCATGCATGCGAGCTTTCCCAAAAGCCATCGTACAAGAACCCGTCATGGACTGCTGTGCACATTGCACTGCTAACCCTTCTTGGTCACCTTGCGCGGGGGTTGCTGCTGGTGATTCTGCGGTTGAACAGTGAACGGGCCGAGGCCGCTATGCACATGCCTTAGGATGACATCACGGACATGACGGGCAGCAGGAACTTGGACCATGTTGCACAACAAGAAAGCTGAGACAGTCACATGCACGATCTCCTCCATTTCGCCAATTCCCGGAGCCTGAGTCATAAATTGAAACATCCCCCGTCCAATGTAACAGACCAACCCTCACCTTTAAGCTTTCAGAGCCAGCTGCCAGCTTTCCTTATGCATTTGCTTCCTGGTTGCGTGCCGGACTGAGTGTGTAGCTTCTCTCTGCAGCTTCCAGCTGACCGGAGCAGTCAGGTCTCCTTGCAAAACTTTGCACCAGCCCGACCGCCCGGCTACCTAGATGGACAAGCTGTGCTGTGCAGAGCTTGTTTCTCCACAACTTGCTTGACCACCGGGCTTGTGATACGGCTGCAAGGTCTGCGTTTCCTGTGCCTGCGTGGCGTGGAAGCTCCGTGCACGTGCAGGTATGATAGGGTATGCCGCACTGATAACAGTGTGTTCCATGACTGTGCTACCCGAGAAAAGACTACGTGGTATCGAGGCCCAGGGACACTTCACGTGGGACGTCGCCTTGGGACCGCCGGTTGTCACCGCCAGCCTTCTGATCGGAGGTGGTCTGCACCTTGCATGTGATCGAGTTGTGCGGAAGTTAGTCAAGGGCATAGACATGCCAGCGTCCAGAGTGCCTTGATGTTTAAAACCACGCTCTTCTTCTTAATGGATCCAGCAGGAGCCTGCCGTCGAGCACGGACCTTGGATGATACCCGGGAGCCTCGTCCAAACGACGTTGGATCTTCTAGGCGCGAGCCGATTTGCGGCACCGATCTGTCGAACCCTTGGAGATCGAATCGCTTGGATGAGTGTTGTTCAAGCTTTCTTGGAGATGAAAGTGCGTACCAGATCCAGTTGTCAGCTAGGCTAGGATTTGCAGGCAGGCTGAGGAAGAGGCGATGGCAAACATGTCAAAGGCAGTGAAAAGGCGTGTCTCGGAGCTTTCTGAGGTCCATTTGCGTGCCGTGCAGGCGGGGCGGGATGTCTGTTGGCTGAGCAGACGATGTGTAGGCACTCTTGAAGGGGGTGCAACAAAGTGCACCCATGGACTTTTGAGAAGCACTGTCTCACCGTTGCAGGTCGCAGAGAACGGCGGTCAAACGAAGGTCATGAACGACAGGGACTGCTCCCATTCCTTGGGGAAGTTAGAAACTTCGTACACGGAAGGGCTGAGGCGTGCTTCCATGTCGAATTGGAACGCACTCTCTCTCGTGCTGGGAAGCCGCCAATCTAGAACTACAACACCCAAATATTTCCGAACCTAAACCATGACAAGCCTTCGCTGTGACGCGGCGTGGCAACCTTTTCGGCCCATCGAGGGGGTTGGTTTGAGCTTGGAGAACTTCTGTGTGCTGCGGTTCGTCCTCGATCGGCTCGCCAGCTTGCGTCACGCCCAACGCCTAGTCGTATCACCAGTGCAGGAGATCCTCAGCAACTTGGAGCGGTGCTATGGGTGGAGTCCGCGTGACATGGGTCGCTAGACCCATCTATTCATTCGGTTCTCAGCAACGATTTCGTTCGTTCCCTGCTGTAGGTTCGAAAATACAGCCGGGTTTCTGCCAGACGAGCCGGCAAGTACTGCTTGCTTGCCTGAGGTGCTGGAGGCAACTGCCTCTTCCTCTCCATGGCTCTACAAGTGCGAGCCGAGGATGTGAAGGACGTCGCGTCTAGGTCAGACCTAGTGTGAAACGATGGCAGTTGACTCTGACAGAACGCTTCTGAACTTGAGGTCTGCTACATGGGAACTGCCCTCAGCTTGCCCTTGCTTGTCACAGACTGCCGAGTGCTCCGACCGCCCAAGGAAGCAGCGTTGGGTGACAACCTAGTGGACCGATGGGAGGAGTACCGGAGTATCTTCCTGTGGTTCTGAGAGCCTGAGAGCTCACGAAGGCCAAGCGACGCCAAGCCTGACAGGACATGGGCCCTCGAGAAAGAGCTTCGCTGCTCCGTCGGATGGCGTCTCTGCTGAAGTTTGGTTGTGACCTGCAGGACAAAGTCCATGACAGCAAAGCAACGACAAGAAACCGAAGGACAAGCATCAACAGGCATGACGATCGCAAGCATAGGCGTACTAATGAAGTCATCGAACATGGAATTCAGCATCGTAGTCGCGATAACAAGAACACTATCTGGAAACACCAGCGCCGCTACGAGTACTGCAGCTATAGCCAAGAAACAGGCAGAACATCCGCCCGCCGCTGCCTCCTTTTCTACCGAATACGGACCAATGCTCTGTCTGAGATGTTTCTCAAGTTGAATCACAGACGTTTCAAGTCGCGCCCGTGCAAGCAGCCAGGCCATTCTGGATGAGAGCGAATTCATTGCAGAGGCAACTCCTATGTGCGCTGATTTCTGGCATTTTTTGAATCCCGCCGATGTAATGCAGTGCTTCGAATCAACTAGCTCCTGGTGTGCGCCTTCCCAGTAGCCGCTCAGTAGCCAGCGCTGTCGCAGTTGGCGGCTGCGCGTGCACGTGGCGAGCCACTGTCCGCGGATGTGGAGTGGCGGACCAGGGAGCTGTTCACGGCCGGAGGCTCAGGGCCAGATTTTGCAAACGATGACGAGCCATTGAAGCATTTTCTTCAGAGAAGATGACCACGAGGACATGGCAGAGGAGTTCATCTCAAGCAACAAGACCGAGCTTGCAGCGGACATACCGGGGTCGGAACCACAGGTATTCTGAAGAATCCTTTTGTACATAGGAAGAAGCAGTGAGCAGATGCCTTTGCACATCGAGGTGGAATCGCGAGGCTGGGTCCATCGATGTTGGCTCCGTTGGATCTTGCCACTCTCTGTGCAAGCCACAGTCCAGTTGCTAGCTGCACATCATGTGTGGCCCGGTACCCCGTTCTTCAATCCCATCACGAGCTGTAGAGCTAGGGTTGTGCAGGGCTCACCGTAACTAGCGCTCCAAGCTCTCAGGATCGCATAGGCCTAGTCTGCTTGCTGCACAGCTGCCATGACATGCACTTATCTCCCCGTGCCAGGCACTTTATACGCGTGTCGTCGACTCAGGGCCATATGCACGCGTTCGGGAAAAGCAAGTGCCGCATGCCAGGTCCGAGAAGTTGTCTCGACCTTCTCACTCGACCAGATCTGTGACTATGTCCTGCTGCATGCAGACGAGTGACCGCCATAAGCGGGCCAGTTGGACAATGTCAGTGGCAACGTTGTGATGTCGTCCACCGTGGTCCACAGGTACTTGCAGACCACGGGCCGTGAGGGCAACTGGGCCGGCAGCCGCTCTCGCGGAATTACTCGTGCACGGTGCATGCGCCTATTGCAGCTTTGGCGTCGCAGCCATGGCAAGTAAGGTTCTGAGATGGCGGCTCTCTCCAGCGTCTTGCCGCGGGCCCGTCCTCTTGCAGAGTCTTGAGAGTTCGCATCTGACAGAGGCAGAGACCAGTCCAAGCATACGGAAATAATTGGGCATCGGCCCCAGAAAAACGTGACGACAGGGCGACTGGACAGTTCTTTTTGCAGAAGTATCTCGCCTGCTTGGCTCTGCGTCGACAGCAGCCGAAGCATTTCAAGGATGTGTCGGCCCGTCTTGAGCAAACCTGATAGCTGCAAGTCCCGAAGATTTGTCCCCCAGGCTTGCAACTGTGTTTTTCCATGGAACGGAGACAGAGATCTTCTTGCTGAGCGAGCTTCCTGCTAGCATGGACGTTCATGGCAAGTCGCGGAGCTGCCCGGGTGGAGCCTCTGAAGGCTCCAGCCAAGGTGGACAACATGCAGCTATATGCAGCTTGCAGTCCTGTGCGGGTTCTGTGCAGACCCGTTCCAAGCCCGTTGCATGTCCTGGTCTGCAGGATACGGCGAGAGCGCCGCAGCGATGCTCGTGGCCCGCGGTTCTCGCACTGCTGTGTGCCGCAAGTGCTGGACACTTCGAAGGGTGTCTCGTCGCAGCAACAGAACAGCTGCGTTGTGGGCGCGAGTGAGACTGCCTGTTGAATTCATGCCCCACGCACCCTTCAACTCTTTCGTGGGAAGCAAGGCGCAGTTTAAGAACACGGCACCGCGTCGTTTTTCTACTTACGAGTTCGTCTTGGCCTCTTCCATCTTCATCACAAGAGCAAGACAGCAAGACGTGGCGTATCGTGTCCTCAGGCAAGAAAAGGCATCCATCTCGGGCTCTCCTTGGAGGGTGGCAGCCGCACTGCAGAAGTCAGTCATGCACTCGGGTCCCGTTTCTATCTCTTCCAGCTGTTTACTTGTATGACAAGGAAGCAGAAGGAGCGCTTACATCGACATACATTCTCAGTAGGCATGGTGCGCTTTGGTTTCTTTGAGTTGCTGGCTTTCTCGTCTCAGCTCTCTTGTGGCAGGAATCCGAGTTATCCCCCCGTGGAGTGGCTACAGTACGTGTTGGCTTTATGTGGGTGGCAAAAACCCTACAGGGCTCCGCATCTGTCCTCTGTAAGATTACCCCTGAGTAATGACGAGCCGTTTCCCAGGCTTGGTGTCCGTTGAACGTATTCGGTTTCACGGAATCTGAGGCCAGCTGGTCGGGAGTTGGCCATCATGGCCTGCTGCAGAGTTGCAGCACAGCGCGGGAATGGACAGCATGTTTGGCATTGCTCTACGAGGCCCCCGCGAGCTCGTAGGAGGGCGCAAGAAGGCAGCAAGTTCAAGACCCACAGGGACACTTAGGTCTTAGGTGTTTCAAGATGCAGTCTTCCCGACGGACTGTTCGCGTTCGCGATCCATGAACACAAGCTTCCTGCAAGGTGAGGTTGCAGAGGCTCGAAGCCAGTCTGGTCCAGAGCAACATCGCCCTCAATGCCTTGGGGATCGAAAGTGCGACGGCAGCACAGAGACAGATTTCCGTGTAGCATTCAGCCACCCGCTGGCCTGGATCTTAGGTCCAACTTCTACCTGGCCTGTGGCACTGTCGCTGCTCGAGTCGCCGACTCTACTGAAACCAGACACCGAGCCGATACTTACGGCTTGTACCCATGCTTGGCACTCTTTGACCTGTTCGTGCCCAGGTTAGAGAGGTAGGCGAGTTCTCACCCTGCATGCAAACCCAGGGCATCGTGTCTTTCAACAGCATGGCAAGCGCGTCAGAAAGACAATGTCATTGGGAGGGAGTCTTCTCGATTCTCGAACTGGCACGAACTGCCGGCGTCCCCGGGCGTTGTTAATCGAGCCGTGGCATTGCTTGCCTGCGATTGAGTCAGCGGTGCAAGCACAGGCTGAGCTGGACCCTTTCTCTCGGAGTGGCATGGCCAATGCGCTGCGACGTGCTGGTCGCTGGGTTGGGAGCCTGTCGCTGCTGCAGCAGGCTTGGTCGGCTGGCCAACCAGCATGTACGGGGGGGGGCGGCCTGCGCAGTTCAAAAGCAGGATTGCACGAGCATGCAGGCTGCACGACGTGGCGTCCGGCAGCACTTGATCACGATCAGCTCAGCGATCACTGCTACCGAAAAATCTGGAATCTGGCAGCAAGCACTTTGGACATGGATCCAGATGCGGATTAGCGGCATCAGATCTGACATTGTGTCTCTGTGCGCAGTAATCAGTGATTCGGCCTTCATTCTTCCATACTCGTTGTTTTGTTGTTGCCTATCCGCTGCTGAGCCTGACGATCTGTTTTTGTTGCAAGAGGGTCTCGTGTCAGGTGCATGCAGCCACCAGTGGGCGACGGCGCTTCTTTGCAGGCAACATGGAGCTGCTTCTGTGGTTGCCTGCAACGCCGCCCTCAGCGCTTGCGAACGTGCTTCATGCTGGGAGAGGACCCCCAGTGAATGTACAGGGCTGTACATGGTTTCTGGATTAGTGTGCTTGCATTCATGAGTCGAGCAACCAGAGCCATTTCGGCAATCCCGACCCTTCAGGGCATCATCAGTGCTGTTTGGAGCCCCGACGTTGCGAATCCAGCCGACGACTATCTCTCACAACGCTCTTCTGGCTGCATGTGCGGCTCTTAGCATCTCCGTGGGCTGACATGACTTTGAGCCGCAACACATTTTGCCTGGACTCAGACGCAAGGCGAGAAAGTTCAACGTTGGAAAATGTCCATGGGCATTCTTGCCCGCTGGCTGCAGGTGTGCAGTGCACTTTTGTCAGCCGGCCCGCGGCATCTGCATCGGGATCGGCATATCCATGCTGCGAGCCTTGCGGATGTATGTCTTCTTCTCCAAACGACCTGCCGAGGTTTTACTGCAGCACCGGCGCATCCGCGCCACCTTGGTTTCGTTGAATTCCTTCATTTTTAGTTGCGAGCGGTCTCAGCGCTGGGACTGGGCCCTGCAGATGCTGCGCCCTGGTCTTGTTTTGGAATTTGTACACGTTACCAGTAACTGCAAAAGTCTGGGTGTTTGCCTCTGTGTGTGCGCGCGCGCGTGTCTGTGTGTGTGTGTGTGCGCGCGTGTGTGTGTGTTTGTGTGTGTGTGTGTGTGCGTGTGCGGGCATGTGGCGTGTGCGTATGTGGGTGTGTTATGGTTTGGTTCTGCGGGGATAGGTTTTGACAGGTGCTGTTATTGTCTGTTATGTTCTGTTATGCAATGTGACGTTGCTATGTTATGGTATGCTATGTCGTGCCAGGTCACATTAGGCACGTCATGTCAAGTCAAATCACGACACTGCACTGTGCTGTGTTGTGTTGCATTGTGTTATCTTATATCGCGTCATGTCATGAATTGTTTAGGCTATGTCATGTTGTCCTGTTGCTTTTTCTTACTACTATGTTTCGTTATTCGTATCCGTCCGCGACATACACAACTTGAGACACAAAGCTTCGTAGGTCGGTTGGAATAGAGACAACCAGTAGGAAATCATCATTCATAAGGTACACCCATGTCTAGACTGTCCTTCGGCAGTGTTCGGCAAAGGGGGGCGGTGCAGCGGAGCACCTGCCAGCAAGATCTCATCGGCTACAACTCGGCGATCAGTGCCCAGGATGCCCAACACGGGCGGGGTAGGGGGGAAGGGGGTAGGAGGCCTTAATGCCTGTAATAAGGACCGAATGAGGCCTATATTTAAGGAAGTATAGTCCCCTATCCAACTTCCCAAGCCCGGACGCAATCAAGGGTTTTGAGGTTGGGAGTTTTTGGGCTTTAGGAGTGCTGTATTTTGCATTTGGTTTCGAGTCGCTGGAATACCTAGAGACTTTGTTGTGTGCTGCATCTGGCATCCTGAGTATTGAACGGCGCTGGTTGCCTAGCAACGCCCAGAATAGGGTTTAGAGTGTGGGGCTTTTGGGTTTACAGTTTTAGGGTTTAGGATCTAGCCTCTTAGACTGTAGCTTCTCAGGCCTTTACACTGTAGGGGCCGTGCTTTGCAGGAGAAGAGCGGATCCTGGAATTGGGCATGCTGGCTGTTTGCAACTTGGCCGGACTCTTGCATGTTGCGCTGCCCTTCCAAATCTAGCTCAGATTTTGCTTCGTATCGGTCGTGCCTGAGACATCAACGGCACCATATACGAAGGAGTATAAAAGCGTGACATGGCCAAACGGCACAATATTCTACCAACTATCTATGTATGGATGGATGGATGCATGTATGCATATATGCATGTATGAATGTGTGGACCTATGTATGTGCGTATGTGCACATGTATGTATGTATGTATGTATGTATGTAATTAGGTAGGTATGTACGTATGTATGTATGAAAAGCATACACATACATGTTCGCTCTTTCCGCTTCCCTCTCTCTGTGTGTATTTGCGTATATGTATGTGTATATGTTCTTATTTATGTATACATAATATGTATATACGCATCAACCTGTAGGGGACCTGCATCGAAATCGGTGCATGGATCCAAAAAAATGCTTCCCACCCTCGACACAAGCCACCAATCCTCTTCGATAAAGGCGCGAATGATCAGGTTGCGCTCCCTGGAAAGCACCACAAAGCATCCGACTGTACCGCCACCGTATACAAGGGTCAGAGCTCCTACGCTGAGTATAAATGGTGTTGGTCTCGGGCTGACGTTGTTTGATTTTTGGGAGTTGGAGGGTGTTTACTCTAAGACGGGGTTTTCTACCCCAGATAGGGCTTTCCTGCCAAACATTTTCCGGCGCCTTGCATAGTTTACTCCACCGCCCTGGCCAATGGGGGGTGTTTCGGGGCTGTAGAGGGAGACAAGCTCTAAAGAGGGGTGTGGGGGTGCGTCCCAAGGCTGCCAAGGGTGTGGTGATGAGTAGTACCACTACAGCAGTACAGTAGTGGTAGACTGGGAGAGTAATACCAGCATTAAATACAGCAGCTGGTACAGTAGAGGAGTCGTCTAGCAATACCACAGTAGAAGAAGAGTCGTAGTACAGTAGTTGCAGAGTTGCAGCAGCAGTAGCGGCAGCTCCCCCCACAACCAAGCCTGAGGCCTGCGAAAAAGGCCTGTGAGGCCTTTGGCTATCCTCTACTGAATTGTAACCGTCCGTTAGCAGAGAGAGACGAAAACACACACAGAAACAACTCATCCGAAGCACAAAGGGCCAGGGCACGCCAAAGGTCCGGCCAGCGCATATCATGGAGGGCCACCTAATTCAAAACTGAGCGCAACACTGTTTTCTCTAAGACAAAACAGTTTGGGTTTGGATCATTTTGGCTTGGCTTGGCTTGGTGTTGGCGTGCAGGGTTTGTGCAGGGGGGTGTGTTCCAGGCATCGTTGAGTGCAGGGTGTCTGCGTGCGATTTGGGGCTTGCGGCTTACGGCTTACCGAATTCTTGGTGCACGGTATGTGCGGATCTCATGTTTCGGTGCCGAATTGTAGATTCTGGGTTAGCGACGGCAAGGGCGGGGGCTTGGATTTTGGAGGAAGGGTTCAGGATTGTTTAGGGCTGCTTCAGGGTGGTGGCGCAACCATTTGCTCAAACATGATCCACTTTCCAATGGTTTGATGTCGAGTTTCGTCAAATCTTGATCCGCTAAACAGACCTGGCTCACCCACTAAAGCTACCTTGGTTTCATTTGTCCATGCGAGGCCAGCATGTCTTCCAAAAGATGGGCGCCGGACGTCATCTCTTTCGGCGCCGCTGTAAGTGCAACAGATCTTGCAGGCCGTCCGGAGCTCGGAGAACAGTTTCAGCTCGAGTGAGCGAGCTGGAGATTGCTTTCGGTGCGTGCTTTCATGATCCAAGGCTGGGCCAACGCGCTGCAGCTCACTACATCAATTTCACACACCATCGCGCAGGGCATTGCGCCGAATGTTCTCATTTGTCCCACAGCGCATGTCAAGATATTCTCTGTCACCGATGCTGAAGAATTGTGCAGTGGTGGTCGCCCCAAGGTACGGCAGCTATGCATGCGTGCCAAGCCTCCACATGCTGGCAGACCGTTCTCACTTTGATGGCCTTCATGCAGAGCCTCGGCTTAAACACCAAGCTCGCTCGCCAAACGCAGGGCCCCGATGCAAGAGCTAGATGTCATCAGCCGTATGGCAGAAGAAAGCGACCCATACCACGAAGTGGAAGAGATCTAGCAACAGCTGCAGAGAAACCGGATCGTGCCGATCAATGGAGCGGGAGAGCACGCGTGTCTTGCTCGTGTGCGCGAGCATTTGCAACAGGGCACTGTGTGTCAGAAGAAGCAAACGAAGAATGTTATTTGCTGTGGAATTGTTGGGTGCCCGTATGAACATTCTGGCAGCGTCTGCCAGTAAGCGACCTGTAGAACGCACAACTCTCCGAAGGACAGGGCGCGAGTAATTTACGAACGTTCGGCTGGAGGCATGACACTCGACCGGTGTTTCTGATTCGCGTCATCTGAGCATATGCAACTCCATCTGGGCATGCACAATGACTTCTCTTGGAGTTCAGCCAGACAGAGCTTGCTTCACAATGAGCATGAATCCTCAATTTTGCTCGCAGTCTGCTACGACCGGCTGTGTTGACGCTGAGATCTTCCCCACTCCTCCCAGCGGTCCATCTGAAAGCAGGTCTGCCTCTGTTTGGAGCCAATTGGGCCGGCCTTCACATAAACGCGGGTCCAGGGTTCATAAACCATCGCAGCTCCTCTCAAGATCCTTCTGTTGACGTAATTAATCAATCAAGACGTGACTAGCCTGGTGGGGAAACGGTGGACCTGCCTGTGTCAGGTGAACCCATATGCATAGTCACCCCCGGGCTTTGTTGTCGGGTGCTGCCTGCTTTCGCATACTGAAAGGAATCGCGCGGTGCACCAGAATTGCGTGACCTTGCACGTTTCTTGGCAAAATGGGCTTTTCGTTGCTTTCGTGCTTGATCTGGCTGACCACTTCGCAGTTGAGGCTGCGCTAAGCGCAGTGGACCACGCACGACCGCGAGAGAGTGCTCTATATCTGGGACGGGAGCTGGCAGCTTCTGCCACAGGCGGCATGTGTATTACCCCGACAGCTTCCGCATATTTGTCGTTTATGAGCTTCAACGACATTTCAGGTCTTCTTTCTCAGCGAAGGCAGATGAGATCACGCGGGAAAATGTGGGTTCATAGAGAATCAAGTTTGTGCATATTCGCCACTTCGATCCCCATAGTACTCTAAACTTGGCACAGCCTTGCAATGTCTTCAGTCCCGGAGATGCATGCATTCAAACATGCTTCAAGCCAGAGCGTCTGCAGCCGCGCGGCTCAAGTTTTGTTGTGTCCTTCGTGCTGGACGCACCAGGCAAAGTCATTCTTTAGCTGCCTGGCTTTCAAGCCTTGGTCCTAGTTGCACTCAGTGTGAAATTATTTGTCATCAGCTCAGGAGCACAAGGAGCCATGGCATCAAACCATGGCTACCTGTCGTCGATTGGCCTCCAGCCTGTGACGAACGTGACATCGATTTTAACATCGCCGGAAGAGAAGGAGTTTGGCAAAAACGGCTCCTCAGCAGCCAAGCCAAAGAAAGGTGCGACAGGAAGAGCTGTGACAAAATTGGAAACCCTTGCCTAGTGACTGCATCCTGCAGGTGGCAAGGGGCCGGGCAGTGGAGAGTTCACGACGGCTCAGGCACATGCCCGTCACGTGTCGTCATGGCAGCGTAGGCCAGTGCAAGCAGCGCTCATGCCTAGCTCTGGCAGGAAGTCCGCGACACCTTCGTGAACTTCTTCAAGTCGAAACAGCATGATTTCATCGCTTCCTCCCCGGTCGTGCCTCATAACGACCCAACTCTTCTGTTTATTAACGCAGGCAGGATTGGCGGAGAGCGTTTCTTGCAGCTGTAGTTTGTGTAATGTTAGATGATATGCTGCAGGCATGAACCAGTTCAAGCCCATCTTCGTCGGCCAAGTTGATCCGAGCCATCCGTTTGCAAAGCTGAAGCGAGCGGCGAACTCGCAGAAGTGTATTCGAGCGGGCGGCAAGCACAACGACTTGGAGGACGTGGGCAAGGATGTCTACCACCACACTTTCTTCGAGATGCTTGGCAACTGGTCTTTTGGCAACTACTTCAAGGAGGAGGCCATCACGTGGGCATGGGAGCTCCTCACAGAAGTCTACCACCTTGATCCTACCAGGCTTTATGCGACTTATTATGGCGGCGACCCCAAGCAGCCATCCGTGCCTTCTGACGAAGAGGCAAAGAAGATTTGGTTGCGATACCTGCCGGCAGAGCGAATTCTGCCTTTCAACATGAAGGACAACTTCTGGGAGATGGGTGACACCGGACCTTGTGGGCCCTGTTCCGAAATCCACTATGATAGGATTGGTGGGCGAGATGCTGGCAGCTTGGTGAACATGGATGACCCAGATGTGCTTGAAATTTGGAACCTCGTCTTCATGCAATTCGAGCGAAAAGAGGGTGGAAGCCTCATCGAGCTGCCAGCGAAAAGCGTTGACACGGGAATGGGCCTCGAGCGCGTTACGTCTGTCCTTCTTGATGTTCGAAGCAATTACGACACAGATCTCTTTATGCACATCTTCAAGGCCATCAAGGAGAAGACCGCAACTTCAAAGACCTACACTGGGAAGGTTGGCGAAGACGACAAGGATCACGTTGACATGGCCTACCGTGTCATCGCAGATCACATCAGGACCCTCACAATTGCGCTGACCGACGGTGCAACTCCTTCCAACGAAGGTCGAGGCTATGTTTTGCGGCGTATTCTCCGACGTGCCGTCCGGTTTGGGCGCGAGATCCTGGATGCTCCGCCAGGCTTCTTCCACCAGCTAGTTGACTCCGTTCTCGATACGCTGGGGGATGCGTTCCCGACTCTGCGACAAAATCCAGAAGATGTAAGGGCGATTATCAAGGAAGAGGAAGCGCAGTTCGGAAGAACGCTGGACCGAGGAATCAAGCAGTTCAAGACCTTCGCCAAGAAGGGCTCCATTACGGGCGAAGATGCTTTCTTGCTCTTCACGACATACGGCTTCCCCGTGGACCTGACGCAGCTGATGGGCGAAGAGCTGAAGGTCGAAGTGGACATGCCCGGCTTTGAGAAGAAGATGGAGCAGTTCCGAGACGAGTCCAGGAAACGAAAGACTGCCAGAACGACAAAGGCCGAGACATGCCGTTGGCGCTGCTCCTGCTGACTTGCTTTGCTTTTGTTTCCCTGGTCCCTGAGGATATGGAGCTGAAGGCCAATGAAACAGACAAGCTCATCAAGGGCATGAGCTTGAAGCCCACCGATGATATACTCAAGTACGATTGGAACACCGAGGCCGCGGGCGGGAACTTGTGGGGGGCCGACAGTATTGCGACTACTCGTAGCTACGCTACTACTACCGTACACTCCAAAAGCTTGTACTCTAGCCTGAAGACGGCGACAGCTGTCACCGCTTTTGCTAGTCCGAATACTGCATGAAGACGCAAAACGGCTACGGCGCTTCCTAGACTGCGACTCCGGCTCTAGCTCACGCAGGGCGATGGCAGCGAGCACAAGGCCAAGATCCAAGCAATCTACAACGGAGAGGCACAGCAAAGTCAAAAGCCTTACAGGGCATTGGGATGTACTATACATTTTGTATACTATAGTTTGGAGAAGTCTCCTCGGCCCGGCCAAATTAGGTGTTGCGCGGGTTGTCCAAGAACTGCCACATCAGAGTGGGTGTGCAACATAGATTGCATGCTCTGCTTGTGCGGCCTTTGTGTTGAGGATTTCGTGAAGACCTGCAACAGCGGCTCCGACGTAGTTGGGCTGGTGCTAGACCGGACCCCTCTGTATGCCGAGCAGGGTGGCCAGACTTTCGACAAGGCACGGCGTGGTGGCGCAGAACCGGAATTGGCCAGCTCTCTCTCTGTCTCTCTCTCTCTCTCTCCTTCTCCGCCTGCTCTGACTTCGCAGCCCTCTTGGCAAGGCTTCGATCACTTGTGGCAGTGTCGAGTTCAGTGTAGACACCACGCAGAAGTACGTGCCTGGGCTGCATGTGCATTTCAGCTGGGACGGTGCCTGTGAACCCACAGGGTATGTCGGGACCGGTGCTTGCCATGCAACTGCTACTCAAAGCCGGCAACCAACAAGGCAACATGCATGCACGTATGTATGCATGCAGTGCCATGCAGCCAACCAGCCTACGTAGATACAGACGCACATATGCAAAACACACACGCAACAAACCCTCATTCACTTGCTCACAATCTCAATCACTCATTCACTTCACCTCGCCTCACCTTACATACTGGGGATCGCCTTACAGCCAGAACCCAAGCTGCAGCAGCCGAGGGGTAGCTCATAGCTGTGAAAGACGATGAAAGACGGCAAGCCAGGGCAGCAAGAAAGACTAGACGAGTTTGCACAGGTGCATTTTTAACAGCACGAAAGCAGAAATAAGCAGAATGAAGACGGGGTCTCCGATTGCGGTGCCCATGTGCACCTTTGCCAACCATCCACACTCCTCCCCTTGAAAACTGCACCTGCCTTACACGGAGAAAGCTTCTTTTCGTAGTTCGGGGCGAACTACCGCACGAAGACAGGCAGCCATGCTTCCGTGCGCGGAACGGTGCAAGCAACTACACAACTCAGGCTGGCTATGTCCTCCATGTCGGGCAGGTTGAGAGCAAGGGCGACTTGAAAGTCGGTGATGAAGTGAGCGTGAAGGTGCCCTGGCCGTCAAAGCGTGACCACAGCCGAACAGTTTGCAGATATCAGAGTGTCGAGATGTGTTGCCTTTCGCACAGTGGTACGACGACCAACTCGAAGTACCAAGTGTTGCTTATGCAGTAATCTTTTGCTTTGTGGGTGTTGCCCATTCTGTTTGTTTGAAGTTGTCTGGAACATTGTGCAGTGTTTGCCTGCTCTTCTTTACATCGGCTTGTATGCTGGCTGGCTGGATTCCCCGGACCTCTTTTATAGTCGGATTCGTCTTTGTATTTTCTCTTAAGTTGTCTCGTGCTTGCCTGCAGTCTTCTTGGTTGATGTGCAGCATTTTCTTGCATTTTGTCCTGGTTTGTGTTGAGTTTCCGCAACGCAGCTCTGTTGGTTTTGTCTTGTGGGTTTCCAATGGCAGCCGTCGAAGAGGAGTATCCGTGTTGCCCATCGATGCAAGAAGACCAACTAGCGAAAACTCACCTACTGGTAGAAGGCCTCTGTCCTAACCCTGTCATGGTTTCTATGAGGGCCAGATTTCTAAACAGCTGGGTCTTCGAAAGAACTGTTAAAATTGTCAGCTGGGATTTGATCGTCTTCGGCCGCTTCCCCAGGTCGACTACACTCGAAGATCGCTGGTGGCAAAGAACCACACAGCAACGCACATCTTGAACTTTGCGCTTCGCCAAATCCTGGGCGAGAAGGTAGATCAGAAAGGTTCGCTCGTTACAGAGGACAAGCTCCGATTCGACTTCTCCCACAATAAGCCAGTGGAGCCAGAGGAGCTCAAAAAGATTGAAGAAATTTGCAATCAGATGGTGCAGAAAGCTTGCGTCGTGCATTACCGCGATGTTGCACTGGACACCGCAAAAGCCATTTCTGGACTGAGCAGCTCGGCATGCTAGAATCCGAAGCATCCATGACTTCTCAGAGATTTTGTATGAAAGCCATCCGGAGCTGCACCAAGGAGCGGTCTTCGGCGAAACCTACCCGGATCCTGTCCGAGTCGTCAGCGTCGGTCCGAAGATTGACGACCTGCTCACCGACAAGAAGACTCCATGGGGCCTGCAAAACAGCGTGGAGTTCTGTGGTGGTACACACGTGGCCAACAGCAAGGACCGATAGCAGATGATAGCAGCGTTCAAGCCCTGAGATGTTCGAAGGATCAGAAAGAGGGTTGAGAAGCCGTGGACTGGAATTGTCCAAAAAAACAGTCCCTCCCTTCACTTCTTCCCGTCCATGAGGTACGGAATGGTGGAGAGATGCTGTGCTGCGGCCGCATGTCGCTGGAAATGGTGATGATGCTGGTGGGATGGTGATGACGGTCGCGGTGGTGGGGCTAGTGCAGGTGTTGGCGGCTACTGTAGCGACCAAGACTGTGTGCCGTCCCCGGGCGCGCAGAAGGGATCTCCTTTGCTCTGAGTCGCTGTCAGTGGACGAGCCTCGGAGCAAAGCTCTGAAGGCCTGTCTATGTGGTTTCTTCGTACTTGGCCAAACCAACACCTGCAGCAGGGAAGGTACAAGGCATACATAATGCTCGTGGGGCACTGTGGGCAAGGTAAGGTCGTGATACCATGGTGGGGCAGGCTAGGTGTCTCAGGGAAGGGAGCCTTGCATTGCCTTGGCTGTACGTTTTTTCCGCAGGAGATTTACAAGTTCGTCTTGCTCCAGGAGGAGGGTATCGCGAAAGGCATTCGGCGCATTGTTGCAGTCACAGGCCTGGCGAGCTCAGAGCTCCCGCTGGGTTTTTGCGAGTTACGATCACGACATGAGAAGATGCGGCAAGGACCTCAAGCAGCTGTTGAGGCGACCCTCAAGGCGAAGAGCCTGAGCTCCTGGTCAGCACCATGCTCCTATCACGAGCCTTCTGGCGGGACGGTGGATTTCCTAAAAGGTTCCGAGTGTGCAGGTTCGGATTTGGATGGCTTCAAGGGCATGTCCCCTGGAGCCGAGCTGGACAAATGCATTGGCGATTTACGCCGAAGAGTCACAGAGGACCGTCATCGTTAGGTATACTTTGTGGCTCCAGGCGAAAGTGCTTCCTCGTGAAATGCAGGACAAAGAGGTCTCCTTGCTCATGAAGTCCGACATCATGACGGAACTTGAAACTTTGCACCCTGCCCGCACGCTTGTGTAGCACGGGCAAGGTTTGTGCGCTCTTGCTTGCGCTCCTGCTCAGAAGCTAAGGGCGAAGGGCTCCCTCAAAGCGGGCAAGGCCGAAACAAAGAAGTTCGAAGGCAAGGCCAAGGAAGACGGCGAGAAGCTGGGCATCTAGCCTCAGCCATGGAACACTTCTGAAAGGCTCAATTAGTGAACTCTACTATGTACACTATGTAGATGTAGTTCCTCCCCGAAACGACCAGAATGGCAGCGCTCAGGCAAGGAAGCTGCAGCAGCATCTGGCGAGACCTTCGTGGGTGTCGTGCAAGCAGGCGCAGGCTGCGACGACGCAAAAGTCCTAACACCAGCGATGGAGGCGGCAATCAAGCAGTGCCCAAGCAAGGCAGGTCAGAGCAGTGTTTCCAGCCAGCACAGGCGTAAGCAAGAACGTCACTGTGAAGCTCCGCCATGTTGCTTGCACGAGGCAATAATGCTGATGAGCAACATGGGTGGAAAGCTGGCAATTCTGGCAGTTGTGCCTAAAGCATTGGCTGGCAAGCTCTCGGCGAAAGTCTGGTCCGGCAAGGCCACGTCTTTGCCTTTTAAGACGGACTTCTCGAGGCTTTGAGCGTTCGGCAGGTCTTAGACGCGATCGGCGGGAAGGGCGGCGGAAAGGCTCCGGCACATGCTTATCAAAGGGGGGAAGGACGCAATGCCTAAGAAGATGAGTCCCGGGCAGGACGACCGTGCACAAGGTCAGGGAGATGCCTCAAAGCTAGACCAAGCGCTCAGCACCGCCAAGTCGTATCCTTGAAGTGGCAGAGACTGAGAACCTTTCACCGTTGCCTTGTATCTCGGGGTGCATCTATGCTTAAAGTCAGCCCCGCTGATGCAGTGAGCATTGTTTTTTGCCAGCATAGGACAGGCTGCTTTGCACACTTATAGTGGCAAAGCCTTGGCCAGCGACTATCTCACCTTAGTTGGCCTCTTGTGTGCTCTTCTGACTTGGGATGCACAGATCCCGGTAAAGCAGCAAGGGGCAGCTGCCTGCGCCGACATGCAGCTGCCAGTGGTCAGTTGCGTAGTCTTTGCCTGTGCTTCTACTCTGCATGATAATGTCGTCGAAGCTTGAGGGGGCTGCAGGGTGCATCAGGCTGCCAGCGGCTTGCCGGGATATGCCCAGATTTCAAGGGCCTGCGCAGGAGGTTCAAGCCGACAAGCGACGAGAAGAGCAGGTCTGGGAAAGGGTTTGACACGGTTTCGGCGGTCCCAAACTAACTTGCTGGCCATACCGTTGGCACGGTCCAATGCATGCAGCAGGCGTATGTAAAGCAATCTTGGCACTCAGGTCTCGCAAGACGAGATCAAGCTTGAGCAGGACCGGCCGGCAGTCCAAGCAAAACTTCTCTTCCCAGACCTAATGCTTAGGCAGATGGTGACGAATGGAAGGCTCCGACAGAGATCGACTTGCGGAGATTGGTTTGCCTTGAATGTGTCGCACGCAGATCCTTCCGTACTTCGAAGCCACATGCTATGCAGAAGCCAGGCCGGGCCGTCAGGTTCGGTTCCGAGATTTGTGCTATACAAACTACTGCAACGCTGCGGTTACACATCGTAGCAAGGACGGCCCGAGAACATAGAGGACGCTGAAAACAGGAATGCACTGACACGAGAACCCGACGACATTCCCAAAGAACTTTGCGCCATCCGCCCCCACCCAGATTTCACTGCTTGAGGCACCCCCTTCCATTAGCCAGCAATCTAGTGTTCTTAGCGCAGGGGCGATGCCATTCGCGTTTTCCAAACGCACGGCGGAGGGCACTATCAAATGCTGTCGTGAGGCCTAGGCTGGCAGTGGAGAGAGCGGGATGAAGCAGCACGGAAAAAGAGCACAGTGGCCGTTCAGAGATCAAGAGTGAGCTTGTTGTTCTACCAATCGCTGCGCTTCCTAGTGCTCTGACCGACCAGCGAACATGGGCTTCGGAGCTTGAAACGGCTCTGCTCCTGTTGCAAGACGTCCATACTGAACCGATTTAAAGCCAGGCCTCAAGCATAGCACAGTAATTAGTCAGCTGTCGCCAGCGTGAGCCATCATGGCGTCCAAAGACGGCGCGCACTCGACCCAAGCTGCTCGGCCTGCAGAACCCGACCCCCGACCCTGATGATGGCTTAAGTCCAGCCCCCCGAATCCCGGTCCTCGAAAGGAAGCTTGCGCCCACGTGACGGAGCTCAAGGAGTCGGAGCGGAGCTGTGAGGCTAACACTTTCGTGCGGCGAAGTGTTCGAAGAAGGAGAGAGGGAACCGGAAGCTTGCTGCCAAAGACTTTGAAGGAGCGAGCCCAAGTATTTGTCCATGCATCCTTACATCCAGTTGCTGTGGCATCAACCTGGCCATCCCCCTCTTAAGCCAGGTGCGCTGTGCATCTATGCAGAGGCCAGGCAGCGTGAAAGCCTGGTACTCGTTGAAAAATCTGCTTCGCCAGGCTTTACGGGATCTGGATGCCCTCTTGGAGCCTGGAAGAGGCCGCAGCTGGCACTCGGAAAGACGAAACGAATACTGCGTGCCGCCTTCAGTACTAGTAGTGCCTTCTGAAGCCGGTTCTGTCACCGCCTGTCAGCCGTCAGTCTGCCTGTCAGGCGATTCTTCGTCTGTCAAGCAATTGGCAACGGCTCTTCATTCAAACAGCGCACAGGAAGGACCTGTAGCATGATCGATCACTGCCGCAGCTTCCGAAGCAGCACAGGCCCTGATGAAGCAGAAAAGATGGCTGGAGGCCACAGACATAGATGTCCCTTCCGTGCAGGAGACAGACACGAGCATGCTATGCTTGTCCAGGCAATCGACAGATGCCATGCTGCTTCGAACTTAGTCTGCAAGCCTTTTCGCATGCTCACTGCCATCTGCTGCCCGTCTGCCAAGGCCTTGCGACATGATCCGAGCCACTCTAAGCAAGGCCCTTTGAGCTACAAAGTCTGCTCAGAACTGCTGTGCTGCCTCGGCACCCTTGACCCTCGCAGAATGGGCCCTTAAGGTCGTCATGGAGAGGTGCAAGCTGTGCCGTCGAGGCCAGCTGCACTTTGCAAGGGATGTCGGATGATGTCGGTTTGCGGGCGGATTTAAGAGGTCGGCATGCATGACGTCGCCATCGCGTTTGCGGAGCAAAGGCCTTAGTCAAGGGCTCCGAAGCCACAGAGGTGGGGAAGTGAGAAGATCCCGAGCCCGAAGATCAGCCTTGTCGCGCAGAAGGAATGGATTGCTGCAGAATCCGAGCTGCGCCGAGCTATTGGACTTGCGATCCAGGCATTCCGGCCTAACTTGTCCAAAAGGGAGTTCCCCAAAATAAGGGACCCTCATATGGTACCCTAGATGGTGGGATCCTATTACTATAAGGACCCCAAAATAAGGTACCCAATATTTTCGGAAACTCCCAAAAGGGTTGGCTTGCTCCATCACGAGCTAAGACATGGCCACCGGTAAAACTGATTGCAGGCTTGGCCCATCGTACACTCCTCAGTGTTGACTCGAGACGCTGAGTCCTCTGCGTGACTCTGCTGTTGGAGGTCCGATGCGGAAGGGTATAGTGCACCAGATTTCGCAGGACCGCGAATCAGAGTCGCAGTGCGAGAATTTACAAGTCATTTTGCCTGCATGGTGCCCATGCTCTCAGACGGTGGCAGTGACGAAGAGATCCGTCCAGCAAGCTGGCATCTGCCAGCCTGCACAAGGGAGGCACGGAGCAAGATGCCAAAACGAATATGTGCTCATCGTCATGCAGCAGGCCAAGAAAATGCCGCAGAAGCCGGGCAAAGAAAAAGGACACTGCTTCGCAGTTTGCTCCGCTCCTGCGCAACCTGGCGGTTTCCAGCGGTGCGACCTTCTTGCCAGGAGATTGACGAGTGCTCAAACCGCACCCGTGGTTCAGCAGCTTCCCCGAACGAACACGGACGATCTGGCGCACGACTTGATTGCACCTCATGCCGGCGAAGTGAAGCCGGCAGCAGGACGCGCAGGAAATCGATAGCCGACCGGAGAAGACGTTCAAGTAGCTTAGCCTTGCTCTTGGGTTTCGCAAGTTGCCGTCGCAAGAGGCTTGCTTGCTCTCAGGGTATAGCACAGCGCAGCTGCCAGTTTCGGGCAGACAGCTGCCAATTTTTGCCAATGTGCCCATGGTCCGTGGTGCGTATCGAAGAAGGACATGAACAGGGCACGGGACGACTGTATATGCGCGCGCGTGTGTGTGTGTGTGTTGGGGGGGGGGGGGGGGGGGGCAGGGCGTCCGCTAAATCATTCGGTCTTTGACGTGAAAACGCTTTCCTGCTCAGCATTTGGCTCAATGGTTCGATGATTATGCCATGCGGTGGGGATTCAGGGCGACCAGGTGTAAACAATTTTAACTCACCAGGATTCTAGACTCGACAAACACGTGGGTGAGGTCAATCGTTCCTCGTAGTGTGGCGCAGATGAAGCTTCGCGGGCATGTGAACCTGCCGTCTGCGATCGCGACGAAGTGGCACACGGGATGCTCCACATGCCATCAGGATGGTGAAAAAACGGATGCCTTGCAGGGAATTAGGACAGTTTTCATGGATGCATGTGCAATGACCCATAGTTGCAGCCGTTTTATTGCCTCGACTTCTGAGGAAACTGAGCACCCGCATTCCTCCAGCTCGCGAACTATTTCCGGAAAAGTTGCCTTCGGCAGAAACTCAAGAGGACCTTGGTGATGTCATCCTTGAAACTCATTTGCAAGCCACCTGCAGTCTTTGGTGATGGATGCTGTGTTTCTTGCTTGGGAGTATAATTTCGTAGCATCTGGTGGTTTTAAGGATGCCGATCCAGAGCGAAGTTCTGCGCTCAGCTCTGATAGACAACGGCAAACACCATCGACCTTCCTTGAAGTTGTTCCGGTGACTTTTTGCTCTTGGTGACGGCATAGCATGCACATGTCCTGCTTAGCTGATGCCTGTAATAACCCGTGTGCGGTGCAGCGGCCAACTTCCAGGTGAGCTGGCTGAAGAGCTCCGGCAACAGACCTTGGCAGCCCTAAGTGCGTGGTTGCGACGCGCGGAGGCATCATTCATTGAGCCGAGGTTTAATTTGGAGCTTTCGAAGTTTGTTGCAGGTCTCCAAGCCGCCAGCTGGTTCCCCGGAGTCTGCATGGCCTGTATCGCCACGACAGGCAGACATTCCGACAGTGGAGCAAGGTTTTAGACTGATGCTAGGGTACACTCCAAACACATTGTGGATCGGTCGCCTTCTTGACCGACTTGGTTTTTTTCTGGCTGGCCTTAGTTGCATTCTGTATTCGCCGCAAGATGACTCTTCGCCAGAAGTCAGCCCGCAGTCAGCCCGATCGTCACTCACCAGCATCAATGCCGGTGAGTTGTGATCGGGCTGACTTCTGGTGAAGAGTCATCAGTCTCAAAGCAAGCTCTTCATTGGGATGATTAGCTGATTTCGACTTTTTCTCCAAACCAGCCCCAGAAAGTTCAAGCACATTGAAGTATCTAGATACTTCCCGTCGCAAGGAATCTGCAACTTCAGGGCGATTCGGGGTGTCCTGCACATCTGGAGGTTCGAAACACAAAGGCTACTTGCGCTGCTGGCACGTGGACTGAGTTCGTTCCTCCGCTTACACAGAATCGGCATGTCTTGAGCTGCAGAGCCCTGCACAAAATGTCCACAGACTGAAAGCAAATCTTGCGGGTGCAGCGGATCTTGACCAGATATTGCATTGCCAGATGAGGTGCGCGATACCTTGCACGAACGATTATCTGAATGCTTGACATGCGCCTGGACACATACCTGTGGGGAAGCGAGCGGCGAGCCACCAAATCAGCGACTTTTGGCAGCACAGCAAACGCAAGTCGCGAGCCACCTCTCACGGATGTTTCGCAAGTGTGTGCTAGGATCACAATACGAGACAGTCATGTTTAAGCTCACTTGTTAAACTTCACTCACCTGTCGTAGAAAGTAGGGAGTCGTACCTGCGCAAAGACCGAGGCTTCCGGAGAATCTGCAAGACGTTGATCCGGACGCACCGTTCGTTCTTGGCCTTACAAGTGCAAGTCCAGCAGGCTCTGCGGGGGCGTTGGGATGTAACTGGCCCTGTGTCGCTGTGTCTCCCCTGTTCCAGAATGATCTCGTTACATCGCTGCGCCGGTCCATGCAGGTGGAGGCAGTACATCAGCAGCCCAGCGAGCCAAAGAGAGGGCACTTCGCGACCACGGCAGCTCACGAGTTCCACCTCGAGGCCGGGACTATCCGTGCTTGGTGGAAGCAGATTTCCACTTGGGAGTCTGCGAAAATTAGGGGGACCTCATTATGGGGTCCTTATAATAAGGATTCTACTATTTAGGGCACTGTATTGGGGTTCCCTATTTTCGGAAACTCTCACTTCATGGACGGACCACCGGGCAGTGATGCGGTGTGAAAACAGCCCCGGCACATGGCAGCGGCTGGTCCAGGACTTCTGGCAAAGCTACAAGTGCCGGCCCTCAACTAGCTGGGCATCTGCACCAGACCTTACCTCGGCTACTGTTGCTGCTTTCCATAGAGTGGAGTTCACGGATTCGACGATGGCTTGGACCGAGGTAGTTTGCACTTCGTCGGACACATGGGACTTGCAGTTCCGCGGGAAGAGATCGACGCCGAAACCAGAGATCTTTGGGAGTTGGACTTCCTCCTTATTCGGTGTGCGGCCCTCCAGCAGAGCTGCGACAGCTCCGGGAGGCAGGATCGTTTAAATGTTACTTGCAGCACCTCGCTACCTGCCACCCTGAGCTTCTAGTGTGCAGGTGCCCGCAAAGATTTCTCGTCGACACGAACTCAAATGTCTCTGAAGTGGACTTCCTCGCTCTTTTTGGATGGTGGCATCTCTGCAATGTCGTCGGGTTTTCTGAGCAGAGAGTCCGCACACCGTCGAGATGCAGAGGTGGCGACTCTCCTGTGTCTACATGGGCTGATCTGCCAGGCACGCAGTTAGCACCGCTTGTATGGCCGGTCCTGGGCACGGGCCAGGTGATTCAAACAAATCTCGTGTGTTTTACGGGATGATTCGGGCTTGAAGTGCTTTTTCTATGCCAGATCATCATTGTCATCAAAGCCACGCTTTCACAGGACCCGCTGCCGTAAACGATCTCGATGAGTCTGTCTTGGACCTACAGAACATGGACGTCTCCACCCGCTGCTCGTCTTGATCCTGCTGCTAGCAGTCTCAGCCTGTGTAGGCTTTAGCCGCAGTATATCCAGCAGCAATTAGAAGACACTGCTGTTTTGCGACCCATGAGGTTTCGGTTGGTGTTGCTATTTGCGAGAGGCAAGCTGGCAATGGATTCTGCAGCAAAGTGTTGTGCTTGCATGCTGGGGACGTGTTGGCGCAGGTGGTGAACTCGCCAATGATTCTGGCCGATCCGGGGATGTTGGACAAAGTTGAAGGCTTGGACGAGTTGCCGGTGATGGACGCACCGCTCGAACAGCAACCAGCCAGAACAGTTGCAGAGTACGCTCCGAGTTACCGACGACGGCTCGGAAGCCTGCGATTACAGTAGGGGGGGCAGGGGGCAGGGGGACAGGGGCAGGGGGCAGGGTGGGGCAGGGCAGGGCAGGCAGGGCAGGGCAGGGCAGGGCAACTCAATCGCCACACCCTATGGTCGTCCGTAGTGGACTTGCCCCAGAAATACTGTCACCCCGAATCTCAGCTACGAGACAGACATTTCATACACAACAGGGCAAGGAACGTTGGGGGAGATGTGCTTCCGGGCTTCAGGAATCAGCAGAAGTACAAGCAGATGCTTGACTAGATAGGCGTGTTCGGGTGCAAGCACGGTTTCACCGCAAGGTACATACATGCATGCAGCAAGCTCGGCACTCGACCACGGCCGTTGCCGTTCGTCACGGGCCACTCGCCGAACCTCCACGCAGCAAACCACAGCCTCACGGACCAGGACTTCTCGGATCCGTGTGCTTGGCCTGCTCTCCCGCTGATGAAATGTAGTGACCCCGAGGATTTGTTGAGCCTTCTGACCTTGACCAGGCAGGTAGAGCTTGTTGAGGACCGGGTCTCGAAATTTAGACCTGAGGTTCATCGCTGCACGGACATTTAAGCCCTGCTGGAATTTTGCGAGCTTGCCCTCACAGGAAGTGGATCTGTCGGACAACGCAAACCTGACTGACAGAGGAATGATGCCGTTCCTGCCACTTGACTGCACAGACATCTGCGGCTATCTGCGGCTGCCGACTCCACGACACGAGATCTACATGTTCAAATGTTCCACCAGGCGAGAAGTCGGTGAGAAGAAGTCGCTCGGATGCAAGACGAGAGCCTAAAGGGATGAGGGGTCGGCTGCAACGTCAGACAGGAAGCAGTCAACTACTGGTACCCCTTAGAGCCTGGCTGACATGATTCTGGATTGCTTCCATTCCGTTGACGATGATTCCTCGTTTTGTATTGCAGGACATGCCTTTCCTTGCTGAACTTGAGCCGCTGCCGATCACTGGGCGAAGCCTCCATCAACTTGCTTACCGCCATCATGAATCAAGGCGGTTCCTCATCCGCAGCGGGATATGAAGTATCCTGACAATCCACCAAACTGCCAAGCTTCTATTTCTCTGCTTGGCGTTTGAGCTGCGTTGGCAGCACACAACCTGTAGAAGGCGGCCAGCGCCACAAGAGATACTTGCTTCTGCACGCATTTGCTGTAGAGTATTGATTTCAGTTTCGGTTTCTGTAGAAGGAGAGCACACCAAAACACGGGGAGGTTGCCAACACGAGAAATCGGGCCTTTGCAAGCTGAAGAGAATGCGACTTACGTGTTTTTCTTTTGTGTATTTGCTTGGAAGGGCATGTCAGGCAAGGGTTCCTGTCTTCTTCCAAGAATGCAGACGGGTACCGCAGTGGTACAGCGACTCTGCGGCAGCAAGGGCCGTCAACTTTGAACTACATTTGGAGTGTGCTTCTCAGACACCCTCCTAGAAGCCATGGCTTGGGTGTTCTCTGATGAAATGCCCTGAGCTGTCAAGCGGAACAATCGTCAGCACAAGCCTATATATGCTTGCATGTACGATATATATATATATATAGATACATATCTATACTTATCTATCTATCTATCTATCTATATCTATCTATATATATATATATATATATATATTTGTAGGTGTGTGTGTGTGTGTGCGTATGTCTGTGTATGTGCAACGTATGTACACACATACACACACAGTCAAACACACGCGCTTGAAACAGGTAGCCAGGTAGCCATGAAGGCAGATAGCTTGATATAAGTGGCACTCGACCACGGTTGTAGTCTGGAATCCTTGATCCTCGACCTAGAGGCTCGGGACTCTCAACCCTAGAGCCTGTCCGAACATGTGTTTTACTTTCCGTGAGCGGTCTTCGGTATTCAAGCTATCCTGTGGTCCCATGTTGATGCGAGTTGGACACTGTGACAGCATAGGATTCTCTCTAGGATGCTCAAAGTAGCAGAGATATCAGTGTCCGAACATGTGTGTTACTTTTACCGTGAGCGGTTTTGGTGTTCAAGTTATCCTGCAGTCCCACGTTGATGCGAATTGGACACTGTGACAGCATAGGATTCTCCCATGAACTGTGTTGCTTACTTATTGCTTTTGTACTTTGTAGTCTCCCCGTGGTGAACTGGCACACGTGAGAATCAACTTTGTTCTCTTTTCACACCGACTCCGCACCTAAGAACCTCGCCTGGCTGTGTCCGAGTTGTGAGAGCGTAAAGCCCCAGGCTTGGGTCTCCTGTGGTCGCTGGAGCTGAGCGGAATCGCCCTGCCCATGGGCTCCGTGCGCCCTCTGCTCGATGCCATCGGCCCGGGCCCAAGAAAGCACGGAGAGGTCCCCAGCGCAGCTTTGACGGTGCCGTTTAAGGACAGCACCCGACCCTGAGCAAAGTGGGCTTGGCGAGTCTCGGAATTGGGCGGCTTGGAGTTCGCAGCGCCAAAGGCAGTCTCAGCTGCCTTTTTCAAGGCTACTTGCTGGAGGCAGGGAACCTATAGGGGTGCCCTAGGGCCAAGCAGACTTCAGACTGCTGAGTTTTTTCAAGTCGGCTGTTTCTTCAGTGAAGTTCTTCTCCCCATGCGAGGAGGTTGACTTGTCTTGGTGCCCTGGATGCAGCCGTGGCCGACCTTCTTTCGGTAGAGTGAACATGACGGAATCTTGAAGAGCTGAGGAACACCTTCGACAGTGCATCTTTTGCACAGCTGGGCCGCTGCTTGACAGCTGCGGTGAAGCTTCGCACCCTGAGCATTGCCGGATGTTCCAGCTCATCGCGTTCGACTCGGGACTGGATGAATTGAAATGATTGCTAGTAGGGTATATCGAAGTGTTACTTCCCTGATCGTCTTGTTATGATGTTTGTCGAGACATTTGCAGCTGGACTGCTGGGAAATGACAAGTGCTCCCGTGTGACTCCGGCAGGACTTGCCAATCGAGCATTTCCTTGAACAGCTGCCGAATGCCCATAAATTGTGTGGGACTCTGGTTTCGCTTCAACTTGTTGCTGGTGAACAGAAAGCCTGGCGACTTGACGACGCCTGAGGTCTTTCCTGAACATTACATTCAACCACATAGACTTCCGTGGCGCGTTCATCCTCGAAGACGCGTGTGAGAGCCTGCGGTGCCTGAAGCAGCTCGTGATCGTCCCTTGCTTTACTCTTTCGCAGCTGATGACCCTGTACAAAGGCATGTCATTGCCCTGACCCATTCGCCGCCGGCACCCGAGGTCGACAACCCCCTTGGAGTGCGTGGGCAGCGCTGCCTTTTCCGGCTCTTGGCCCAGAAGACGTCAGGCTTGGAATGGTTCGACTGTGAAGGGTGCGCATATGAAAGTGCCTCCTTCAGTTTGGACAAGGACCCGGTACTGCTTGGAAGTTGCACCTTCCGTCAGACATAATCCGCGGGGAAGGTTTGACCTCACATCCCGGTGCAGGACTCGAAGCAGGTCTTCTGCCCAGAAAGTCCCTCGGGGCAATTTGAGTTTGATCTGGCTCGGCCTTACCATCGAGCTCTTCTGCGGCGCCTCTACAAGACAAGCGAGCGATTCAGAATCAGACCGTCCGTTTCCTTTGGACAGCTGAAGAGCTCCACTGGGTACCAGCATCCTCACAAGAATCGGGGTACCTGGAACTTAGCCACTGGAGGAGATCTCACAGTAAGTTTCCAAGTGGACGGCATAGGCTGGGCTTCGCACGAAGAGTGTCGTGATGTCGGTGGACCGAAGTGGAGCGAAAAAGCCGTAGACCCACCCTGCAGGCAATGAGTCCTTGGAGGGAGGGCGGTTTTCAAGCTTCGACGGCTACCTTGCCCAGTATACACGGAACCGGCGAGTCAAGCCTGCTGTGCACAAGGCTCCGCTGCGGGATCGGTTGCATGAGTTGTAGACATCTACTTAAGAGCTAGCAACATAGTCAATAGCGTGATGACAGATCGCTAGACCACGATCACACCGGCGATGGTCCACGAGAGATCGTTCTGAAACTGCCAGGTGGTTCCCCTGCTAGCACTTTGGAGGAGGAATCGCTTCCGAGCCAAGGACAGGCTTGCTTTTGCTGCGAAATCACTCTGCCCATGGTGCATGTGTTTGCCTGCCTGCTCCAACCTTCAAATCCGTTTTGGGCAGCTTGAGCAAGCCAGGAGCAAGAGACCATGCTGCAGTGCTTGTTCAAGGACTTTGTCTTGTCCGTGGAGCAGATCCGGGCTTTCGTCTGGGCCAGTGCAGCATCTGAACTGAATTTGGAAAGCCGCAGTTGAAACGAGAGTTCTTCACTTTGCGCCGTAGCAGGCCTGGAGCAGCAAAATTTGAGGGCTTTGTTTTCTAATCAAGTTGAGCAAAAAAGCCTCTCTAGAGAGGTGCTGCAGCAAGGATCTCGAAGCAAGCCGGATGCTTTAGAGCACTGACGAACTTGATTGCTGGTTTTGAGATGTTTGAGCTCGTCGAAGAATGGATTCCTGAATCCGCGGCTGCAGCAGGCAAAGGGACTGAGCAAATCAATGAGCCTGATTGTATAGAGAAATGAGCTGTGCAGTCAACACGGTTCCGATGCGAGCTGCTTGTTCTGCTACAACTACTACCATCATACTAGCTAGATTCCCGACACCCCAACACCCCATAACGCACCCTCAAAGTCCGTACGGAAGCTGACTAATTCAGGAACCATGCGAGATTTTCAGGAACCATGTGTCGGGAAACAAGCGGGCAGCAGTCAGGAAACAGAGGGACACGAGTCGGGAACCATCCGCGGCGGAAGTCAGGAATCAAGCATGCAAGGAATTACGAAGCCGTGATATTATTTTACAATACGCTTTTTAACCTCACACACGCGCTGCGCGCAAATAGCAAAACCGTGGCTATGAGGTGTTGGGGGTTCTTTTAATGCAGAGGCGACAATGGTTCGGTCAACAGGACATGCTACTTACAACTTTGCTTATGTTGACCGAACCATTGTCGCCTCTGCATTAAAAGAAGCCCCAACACCTCATAGCCACGGTTTTGCTATTTGCGCGCAGCGCGTGTGTGAGTTTAAAAGGCGTACTGTAAAATAATATCACGGCTTCGTAATTCCTTGAATGCTTGATTCCTGACTTCCGCCGCGGATGGTTCCCGACTCGTGTCCCTCTGTTTCCTGACTGCTGCCCGCTTGTTTCCCGACTCGTGCCTGCTTGTTTCCGACTATGGTTCCCCGACTTTTCTTTCACCCGAGATCCGTACATTCCCAGACAAAGCGCAATAAGATCTAAACACATCCCCCAAAACCAACATACAGCTTTATCGGCCTCTTTGTGCTCTGGAGGTAAGAACAAACAACTGCAGCTGTGAGAAGTTGTCTTTGCAGTATTTCTATGCTTGGGTGTTCTCTTTGTTTAGTACCGCCCAATCACCACCATATTACCTCGATGGGCTTTGTGACTCGAACAGCACTTGACAGCACGCTTCATTGGGTTGGAAAACCGGAAGGAGGTGGCCTGGGAGTTCTTGCTACCAGTACAACATGTGAAGGCCGGCGTGGCCACCCACCGCCACCACTGCCACCATGGCCGCAGCTGCTACTGCAACCGCTAAATTACGAGGAGGTGGAGGAGGAGCACAAAGACGACGACTGCCAGTACTAGCATTGTGAAAATCTGGTTCTGCTAACACTGGGTTGCTGTGCAGAAGCCTAATAATCCGCTTCACATGCATGCCGGAATGCGTTTTTGATCCGTTTTGGATCCATTTAAGGATCTGTTTGGGGATCCGTTTTGGCCCCAGCCCCGGCGGGACCCCGAAACGGATTTGCGAACGGATCTCCAAACGGATCCGAAACGGATCCAAAACGGATCAAAAACACATCCCTCTCGAGGGAAACGTGGGTTCGGGGATCTGCCGCAGGACCCGTCTGGCGGTCCGTTTGGGGGTCCATTGGAGGATCCGTTTTGGATCCGTTTGCCGGAAACGGATCGAAAACGGATCCCAAACGGATTCAAAACGGATCCCCAAACGGATGTGAAACGCATATCTAGGAAAAACAGCATTTCCAGAGTTGGCAGACAGCAGATTTTCACAATACTAGCAACAAAGTAGCCCTGCTGACGACGAAGGATGAAGACCACGACAGCGACGACCACGCATGACGACGACGCAACCACAACTATAATGGTAATAATGCAACACTGTCGTAGCGAACAATAGCAAGAGCAAGTGCTAGTGCAAGAACAAGAGCGCAAAAGCAGGAAGAAGAAAAATAATCAAGTTAATAATAACAATAATGTTTATGAGAACCGCCACCGCCACTACCACCGCCACCACCGCCGCCTCCACCACCAACACCTCACCACCTCCACCACCATCACCACCGCCGCCACCGCCGCCGCCGCCGCCACCGCCACCACCGCCACCCCCTGGCCACGGCAACGCCCACCACTATACCATTACCCATCATGACCACCAGAGACGTCGACGTCGACAACCAGAACAACTAATTACTTCCTACCATCACTGACTATCACCATACTTAATATCGTTGCAGATTTACTTGGCGATCCCCCCTTGGTTGTGCTGCATGCATCCCGCTGAACCGGCATACCCACTGGTTTGCGCCATGCCGATTCACTGTGATCGCACTCCTTGCCATTTTTTTGACAAGTATCCGCATCGTGTGTGTAGCGAGAAACTCATCGACTCATCGCCAAAACACACAAGGAGGTACCTGGTTTGCCTGAGCTGAGGTGAACCAGACAGAGTACTTGTGCGCATGCAGTCTACCTCAAGATCGACTTGTCCAAGTCATGTCGATGCTGCAGACAACCACGATGGAGGAGTATGTCTCCAGATGCAAGTACCTTCGCACGTTTATGTGCGTCAACTATGACTGTCCAACCGGCCACTACCAGCTGGACATGCCGGACTCTGAGGTGAAATTTGTTCCTGGTCTCTCGTTTGCAGACTGAGATCTGACAGTTTACAAGCTAGGTTGTCAGCGGCGGACCGGGCAGTCGGGCAGCACTTGTTCGTTCTCAACGCGTGGGAGAGTGCACTCGACAGACGCATGCAGCGGATGGACCTCTCCGCACTTTGCCCAATTAGCTCTTTGGCTCTTGCTGCAATTGCGCCATCTTAGCTTTAACTTGTGTGTAGCAAGCATCAGGAACTTGGAGATGGGTCACACTGGCGAAACATCACCCACGAGGGCGGTCCGTGGAAGATGGATTGGACAAGGCGGCATGGTCAGGGGCAGTCTGATCCTGTGGCATGTTCTAGTCTGGTTTCCTCGTGTGACAGCGCAGGTGGCTGCCGCCGCTTGAAGGCATGCTTGACTTTGACTACGTGTCTGCACGGAGACCAGACCCCAAGCAAACTCCAATCGACCTTCCCAACTTCGCTCTCATGCTGAAGCAGCTAGACTTCGAGAAGATTTTCTGTTTTGCTTGTGAACATGGATCAGGAATCTGAAAGGGACAGCGTCGAGAAGATACGCTTGAGGTTTGCTCCCTGAAACAGCTTCGCTTGCAGCTCAGGTTACTGGCGAGCTTCGATGAGGTGTGACACTGCACTTTCTGTGGTTCCCTGAACGAAACCCTAAAAAGCTTGCGGACCTGAAGCCATATCAGCCTTGTGCGAGTCTGTGCGAAACACCAAAAAGCTTAAACCCTAACCCCAAATGCTGAGTCCTACCCCTAAACCTTGGTCGAGGGTTGAGTCTCTCCCAAATGGACGTCGGCCTCCGAGCGGAAGTCCGACACGGTCTGGAGTTAGATTTTATGAAGGAGTCAATGGATATTTGTTTTGCACGATACAAGAGAACATGACATGACATGTCATGACAAGATCTAGTATAATGTAACGTCATATAGCATGGTATAGATTTGATATAGAATAGGGTGTTAGGGCCCATTATACTATAAATATCATCAGGAACATGAAGCTCTACACGCAGACGACATGTAAGATGGCGAGGCGCCTCTGGCGAAGTTCCTCGCAATAAGACGATGTGGACACCGACTCTTCCTGACCAGTGCACAACTGCGCGAGCTTCTGTGCAGCCCTGCTGAATGTCTGGATGTGTACATCGAAGCCTCCTAGCAACAACTGTGCTGGGTGGTATGCAGGCTTGTGCAAGACGGTTGACGCGAAGCTGCAGCTTACGATCTTGCTTTACTTTCAGGCACCTTTCAAATGCACACATGTCGGGCCATGACAAGCGTTTGTTTCATGACGGCCAGGTGGTGGATATTTGGAATGCGAAAGTCTTTCGGGTGCTCTTCGAACCCGCGGCAAGCAGGCAGCTGCAGCAGTGCTTGGGACATGTGGCCCCTCGAGCTGCAGTCGATATGGAATTGTCGAAGCTCAGTAGCATGCCCTGGCACTGGTTTTTTGCAAAAATCAGGTGACCTTCCTCTTCCTTCAGCCAGAGGGCTTCGTGGACCTCTCCTTCGATCAGCGAGAGCAGCGCCTGCTGGCTCACTGCCTCGCCCTTCTGCGGAGCCACTTGCATGGAAAGTTCCTGCTCGAAGGGGTTTACTGTCCGTGAAGACGCCCGATGTCATGTGACGTGAGGCAAGGAGAAGTCCACCATGAAGGACGCGGTGCTTTGCGACAAGACCGGCAGGACACCACACACGTCTGTAGAACTGCACTGGAGCAGACGCCTGGTTAGTGCCGCCTTGCCTTGCGGTTCGCGACCGCAAGGCTCATCACATTGTCAAAGGGGCTGCCAAAGTCATGGGAGAACCCGGAGAAGGTGCCGAGTCGGGGCGCAGTGAGCGCGACGTGCCTTCGGCTCCTTGAAGGTCTGTGCAAGCGCCAAGTGTCGCTGCTTCCGCAAAGTCTCCGCATGAAGGTACCGTTGCATCCCCGAAGAGCGGAATATCTCGTTCAGGAAGCAGCTGCAAATGCCGCTCGACCCCGAAAGCAGAAGGGAAGAGGTCTTCATCAGTTCGGAAGTTTTGGCTTTGATTGACCGAGCGCCCACTGAAAGGCAATTTGGTGGCTGGAAACTTGCGACCATCTCCAAGCAGTCCGTGCCGCTGTTCTGAACATGCTTCTTATTCGTGTTGATTCGCGCCAAATGAGTCTCATCCCACACCACAACCAACAGCTAATAGGTCGTTATGCTTGTTGTCACCGATATTGCGCAAAGAAACATCGGTACTGTTGCCAGCGGCACATAGAGTAAGGCTGTTGCCATTGCCGGTCGGAGCATTGAATCGTCCCGTGTTGTCATCTTCGTCATCGCGACATGTGCATGCACTGTCATGAGTCTATGAGCATTTGCTGTTGGTACTTGGCCTGTCATCAATATACGGCTTCGGTATGGCTTCGACAGTTGATTTGGACGGTTTGGATACTTGTTGTCTTGTATGTCAGTCTCATCCAGTTTCAGCTTCACGCAAGGATGTGGTGCGCAAGCAAGGCAGAAGTGCCAGAAGATGTCCTCAGCTTGCTACACCATGTCCTGCGGGAGCCGGCCAGAAACGGCTCGCAAACCTACAGCACCGATGCAGGCTTTGATCTGTTGGCAAGCCAGGTCAATAAAACAGCACTCACACGACAGGACCTTCTCCAAGCTCTTTTCTCTTGGGGTTTCCTCCCAAGCATAGATGATGAGCTGGTCTTGCATCGGGCAGATGCAATTTTTGACTTCTTTGTTCCTGGCCGGCAGAAGTTCCTGTCCCGACGAGAATGGAGCATTCTTGAAGAGCTGTGGCGCGAGACCCAACAGCAACTCCACGATCTGGCGCGGTTCACAGCTCGCAAGTTTGGTTCTAAGCCGACCGACTCCCGGCCGCAGAAAGCAGCCTTTCCAGGGGACTCAAAAGGGCTCTGTGAGCGAAGCTCCGATCGCAGGAGAAGCTTTGGTCTGCTGTCGACGGAGAAGGAGAAGGTAGCCTCAGCCTGGCAGAATGGTCGCGGGCCATCAAGGACGGCGAAGCTGTAGGCCCCGTAGGCCCCGGAAAGCGGAAAGCTGGAGAGTGGCACACAGCCCTGTCTTAGCCCTGGAAAGGAGAAGCTCAGTTTCCACGGTCCGGTTGACCAGGTCTTTGCCTTCATGGACAAGGCATGACCGTCCGCCACAAACAGGGTGGCTCTCCTGCCTCGAACAAAATCGAACATGGCTGATTTTGGCGCGTCGGCTGAACGTTTCTGTCTATTGTTCTCTCTTGCCCGCAAATAGCCCTCCGGACCTGCCTTGCATGCATCAGGTTCCACAGCACGCATTCTTGACTTTTCTGGTTTTTGTCGCTGCAACAAGCGTGGAAGCAACCTAGAAGCAGCCCTCAAGTCCCAACTGTGCCACGATCCGCAAAACCAGAAGACAATTCGGCTCGTCATGTGTTCGCTTGGATCGGGTTCAGGCTGGCATCGGCAACGTGTCCATGGCGCAGCTGGATGCCGTGATGCCAGCACTTGGGGACTACTTGGCTGCTTGTGAGGGACAACGCGCCCTGGCTGCCGATCAGATTCGGAGTAGAGAAGATATGCTCAGCCTTTTGCACCGTGCACCATTGCGCACCGAGCTCTTGAAAGCAGCTTGGGCACCATAGCTAGATGCCCTGTGGTCGGATTGGCCTCTCTTACACAAGGCTGGTAATTGGATCGGAGGGCCTGATCGCCGCTGTTTGTTGGCTGAGGTGTGTCGCAAGCATTCTTGAAGAGAGCAGGATCATGTCAGTCGCCACCACCTCGATAGCGAGGCTTGCCTTACAAATGGCTTGGGCCAAAAATTCCAAATCAAAGTGGGTCACAACCCGTGCGAAGTCGGTTTTTCGAGATGTCGTATTGTGTTAATCGGAGGGCTCGCAACGGCAAGTCGTAACTGTACCGCAGCCGTTCGACTTAGGCGCATCCGTTCCGCATTCTGACGGTGTGCTAGCCTTTTCTTTTTAGGCTGTCACGGCTTGATGCCTTCTTCTTCAGACTCGTCCCGCTCCCGTCCTCGCCGACGGCGTAGGGCCCGGCGGACCCCGAGTTCATCTTCCTCATCTTCGAGGCTGTTTTTTCCGCTTAACATTCCTGCCTCTTGACTTTTTCTGTCAGGCGGCCCCGGTCCCGCCTCTCCGCCAAGAGGCCGAACCCCCCCTTTTTCAACTTCCGCCTTGGCCCATATCTGGCTAAGGTCCTTTGGGGCCCAGCTCCGGTCCATCATGTATGGTCCCCAGCTGCATGTGCTCTATTTGTTTGCTTCGCGTTGGTCTTCCCAGGCCTGACCCGGCTTCTGGTCCGCCGGTCTCGCCCCCGAAGGCCGGCTTGCAAGCTGTTTCCGGTCCTGCTTTAGCTTTTGCTTGGTGTCCCGCCGTGCTCGAGCTACCCCTGCTTCCTGCCGCAGCCGCTTTTAGCTTCTAACGCTTTCTGCCTTCTTTGCCTTTCGCCTTTGCTGATCATGGCCCGCTTTGGTGGACACGCGCTCCGTGACTTGGCCCGCGGTGTGGTGGGAGCTGCCGTCGGCATCCGGTCCGACGTCGACCCTACTCCGGACGATGTCGAGGCCCAGGCCGTCCCGACGGACACCCCGGCCCAGGACACCACTGTGGCTCCGGACCCGGCCCCCCCCGTGGATCCACCTGCCACTCCGTCCCAGCCCCGGGCCAAACGTGGTGCCGACTTTCTCGCGCCCCAAAAGCAGCCTCCCAGCCACCCCCCCACGACTGGTGGCTTGCCAGCTGCTACCGCCGGACCCCCTAAGAAGAAGGCCAGCTTTCCTCCGGCCCGGCCTTCCACCCCTTCTTTTCCCCCCGCCAAGCCGGCGGCTGCTCCATCCGATGCGGCTCCCAAAGCTCCTGCGGCAACTGCTAAGGCCGCTCCGCCGCCACTCGAGATGGACCTCTCCGTCCTATGCACCCTGGACGATGATGCCATTTACCGGTCCTTGGCCGACTTGCCGCCGTCCCAGGTGACTCGCCTTCTTTGCTTGATCGCGGAGGTCGCCCAGGACGTCACTTATGCCATGGGCAACCTGGGCCAGCTTGACGTCGAGGTTCCGGTCGCGCACATGTCCCAGACCGGCCCGCCTCCGAACCGAGGCCGCTACCCACAGACTACTCGTGGTGACCTCGCACCGTTGCTGGCCGGTCCGCGCTTTCCGGACCAACGGGCTGCCGATGCCATTCATGCCGGTCTGGACCAGAACGATGGCACCGGGCCCGCCGATGGCAACGCGGCCCAGCCAACCCCCCCCGCAGCTGGTGGTGATTCCGGTGGCCTCCGCGTGCTGCCCGGATTCGCCCGCCCGCGCCAGGCCCTCCTTACGGACACGTCGGCCGTCGACCCGAATGCGCCCCTGGTCCACTCTGATCCCAACCGCCCCGGCTGCACTCCGGTCTTTGTGGATCGGGGCCAACTCACCCCGCGCCGGGCCAATACCGGCCCCTGGACCATCAGTGAAGGCTGGGAGCGCCTCCGGCCCGTTCATCCGCACGGACTCCTGGCCCTGGCCCGACCTCTTTTGCTTTGAGGAGCAGGACTTGCCAAGCTGGGCTCCGCTCCAGGAGCCTCCGTCGGTTTTGTCTCACCTGCACATTCGCGGCTACTGCTCGCATGACTGTCCGGCCCGGGGCCCGCATTGCCTCCGCATTTGCCTCCGGCCCGTGATGTTGCACTCCCGGACCGATCACACAGGGCACAAATGCCCTTACTGTATCCAGGACGGGTACTAGGCGCCTGATCCGGACCGCCCCGCGATCCCTGTGCTTTCTATGGCCAATATTGCAACTTGTCTCCTAAGATCATTGTGTTGGGGTGGTCCGCTAGGCCCGGTGCTTTGCACTTTTCTGCCTCTCGCGGCCGGCCTGATCCGGCCCCGCTGCGGCGATGCCCAAAAAGTCGTGGATCCCCGCCTTGCTGCTCCTGCCTGCTCCTTTCTGAGACATGTTGCTTTTCTCTTTTCCTGCCGCCAGGCCAACATCGAGCTGGAGACCATCGAGGATGCGCCGGTCTCTTTGCTGCGCTTTGTTCCGCTTTTTGTTGCTTATCCTGCCCGGCCAGGTACCTGTGCATCCGCCGGTGACCCCTGCGGGCAACCCGGCCTTGGCATCCGACCTTGGTTCCTTGCTCCATGGCTTTCCTTTGCAGCCCTCCGCTGCCGCTCCTCTGATCACACCGCCCCGCCCGCAGCGGTTGGATTTTTTGGGCGACACTCCCCCGCGTCAATGTGATTCTCCGGCCCCGGCCCCTGGGCCCTCGGCACCGCATCATATCAGCCCTTCTTCGGCATCCTCTACATCCTTTCAGGTTGTGCCGGTCGCTACTGCTCACCCGGTCGGTCCTCCCTTACCTGGACTTGCATCCTTGCTTGTGCCTCGCCTTGGGCTGGCCTTGCCCTGTCTGTCTCGTGCCTCCTTATCGGACCTGGCTGCTCGCCCCCGGCCCGCTCGGCCTCGGCCTGCCCCCTTCCCCTTGTTCCGCCCCCTTCGCTGCCCAGCTTTGCGTCCTGCATGTTCGGCTCCTACGTTTCCATTGGGCCCACCACTTCTGTCCTGCCCCCGGGTACCTCGCTTGCCCCGCGACCCACTGGCGTCCCCCCGGGGTCTTTCTGCCTTATCTCCGGATACGCGGCCCTCTGTGATTCCCCCGGCGCCATTCGTGCATTCTGGCTTTTTACCACTGGCTACTGATGCCTCCGATTCCTCCTCTATGGAATCCGCAACTGCTCGCGCCTTGGCACATTTCCGCAACATGTTTTGCGACTTTGTTCAGGAGCTGGGCGACCGTTGCACCCTGTTTTTACATACCAAGCTGGTACCCGCGCCTCGGGAACTCCAAGCACGTGCCATTGCGAAAAATGCCCCCAGTACTTTGCAGCTTTACTTGCGTTCCTGGTCTGCCTGGGTCCGGCACTGTATCCTTTCTGGGATTGATCCGGCCGACCCGCCGCCCGGTGCACTCCCGTCCTGGCTTCAGCTGACTTCTGCCCCTTCTGGCCTCTCTACCACCAGTTTCAAGGCCTTGAGTTGGATGGCCAAGGTGGCGGGCTTGCCTTCTATACAGGTACAGTTGCACACTCCGCTCTGCTCCGCCTTTCTCTCCTCGACCGGCCCGGTGGAAAAGCGTGAAGCATTGCTTCTTTCCGTGTCCTTTGTTGTCTGGCTCGAACGGTCCGTGATGGATCCCACGACTCTGCTTGCCGAGGTCCTGCTTCGGGGGTCGGTCCTGTGCCTGATTTGGTCGTCTCTTCGTTGGAATGACGGCCTTTGGTCTCCCCCGTCCCGGGTGATACTGCAATCCGGCTCCACTGCCCTGACCGGTGTCGCCACCCGCACTAAAAGCTGCCGAGCCAACATGCCGTGGGGTTGCCAGCTCTTCGGGTTGACGGGCTCGCCGTCTGCTTGTTGGGGCATTTCCTGGCTTAACGCCCTTCAGCAGTGCCTATCCGACACCAAACGCACGTTCCCGGACCGCACGGTGGATTTCTTGCTGCCGGTCCTCGGGCCTGACCCTGCCTCTCCGGTGTTTGTCTCTCCTTTGCACCGGTCCCGCGCCATGCCCTGGCTCCGGGCCCTCCTGCAAGAACACTGGCACCTGCACTCCCCCGAGGCCTGCCCGCCTGAGCACTCCATGTATGGGGTTCACAGCTGCAAGGCCACTGTTTTATCCTGGGCCAGGCAGCTTAACCTGGACCCCGAGCTTCGCCGTCTGCAAGGCCATCACCGTCCGTCCTCCATGGAAGGCTCCGTTCGGGTCTATAGCCGAGACGATATAGGCCCAATGTTATCGTTGCAGGCTGAGGTAATTAACCGAATCCGGTCCGGTTACCGCCCCCTTCAGCCAGTGGGCCGCGGCTCTAGCAAACCCTTGCCTGACTTTCGGGTGTCCTTGCCGCCCCCGGATAGCAACATGGGTGGCATGGCGCCTCGGGAAAGCTCTGCCCGATCTCGCTCCCCCCGGCGCCGTCCGGAGCCGGATAAAGAGGAGATGGAAAGCACTGACCTCTCCGATGACAGCTCCGACTCCGAACAATCCGGGGCCTCGGGTTCGGACGATGACTTTGCCAAGCCTCGGCCACCTCGCTCCCAACAGCGAGAGCCCAGCATGAATGGATTTCTGCATAACCCTCGCAGCAACGTCTTGCACCGTCCCGTTCCGTGCCCGCCCGACACTGCAAAATCCGTACGCGTGTCTCTGCTGGGCCTGGAACCATTTTGGGTGAAACCGGCCTGTGGGGCCTCTGTTGGTCAGCTCTGCTCTGAGGCATGGTGCTCCGCCCCGCCTGCGGGTGCCCAGCTCTGCCTCCGCCGTGCCTGCCAGACGTGATGTCCCGCCACGCTGTGAAGAAGATGCATTTGCATGTGCCAGCTCGTGCTCGTTCCTGCGCCTGTGGTCACACTTGTATGCACTGTCTTTCTTCCGCAGCCGTTTTCTGTTTCAGCCTGCCCCGCCCCAACCCTCCCTTTCTTTTCGCCATCTTCCGCCATGGCGTCTGATGGTTACCCGTCGGCTGGGCCTGGGGGCCGTCCGGTTCGAGCGGCCTGGGACCGTGATGGCGCGGTTCTCCTGCCGTCTGCTCCGGAACTGCAAGACCTGGAAGATTTTACCGACCAGCAACTCCTTGACCTCTTGCGCCGCTGCTCGGTCAGCTTCCTGGCCCGACTGGTCCGTCTTTGTGGGAGCATCCTGCGACCGCCCCGGGTCGTGATCTTCTGCCAATTGCCATGCGTCAATCCGGAATGTCCGCAAGTATGTGGCCGTCAGGTGGATCCGACCCGCAGACGCCAGCATCAAAATCACGCGTGCCGCATATGCCACCGCTTCGGATGGTAGCTCAGCGGCTGCACACCAGGGGACTGGCCGGAGGCTACCAGGCCCCCCCTATTACTCCGCACCTGGACGGTGCTTTTCACCGGCGTGGACGGTCGATGAAAAAACCCGGGACTCGGCCCTGCTCCTGCTTTGCTGGGATTGCCTGCCTATGTCCGCTGATTACTGCCTCCGTCCCGCTGCCATTTTCAGGCTCTTAGGATCAGGGTAGGCCGTCAGCTTGGACTTTTCCTGCCGTCATCCTGGATTTTTTGCTCCTCTGACATGTCTGGTTCTGGCACACCCGCCTTTGACGATCCTGCGGCGTTGGTTGCCCTGCTCCGGCAATGGTCTGCTCCAGATGAGCTTCTGGAGGTCCTCACTGTAAAGGGGTTCAAGACCATCGCGACCATTGCCTACGCTATCCCTCCGGATGGCTCCCCTGACGACTGGATTCGCGTCTTGTGGCCTCCGACTGACCCCAACGACACCTCGGCCAGGATCACACCATCTGCCAGTTTTGCACGACGCCTTCTGGTGCAGGCGCGCGACCTTGTGCATCCGGCACCTGCCCCGTCGACCCCTGCCTCTGCCGGGAGCGCTCCGCCTTCCCTTCCTGGCCCAAAAATCACGGCCGAAGCGGCGGAGCTGCTGCGTCAAAAATTCATTGAGGCCTATCCGGGAGAAATCCTCTCCCCGTCCAACACACCCAGTTTGGAATTTCTCAACCGCCTCCGTTCTGAGCTGGACAAGCCAACAACCCTGTGGATTCCGTGGCGCTTGAGGACATCTGAGCATGACGTTCAGACGTTCTATGAACATCGCCGACCCAGGTCGGACAACCAGCTCCTCCGCTCCTTATTGGATGATGTTCCGGACCCGGTTGTGGCTCACGCTTCCGTGCCTAACTCTGGCCCCGTTGAGCCCCTGCTTCGCCGCCACTTTGGGATTCTGGTCACGGCCTTGGCTTTCCTGGGTGACCTGCACCTGCGTATCGGCAAGATTTTTGCGGAGTCTTTCATTGCATCTGCTACGGCTGTCCCTCTGGATCCTTCCCTCCGGGCACCATCTCTGCAAGAAGTACTCGCAGCCGACCGGTCCATCTGGGCTGCCGTGGGCACACTAATGCGAGATGAGAAGTGGTCGCTGGCTGATTCCATTCATGAGGTTTCCGTCACCCGGCACATGATTCCGACTTTGTTATGTGCCCGGCCCCGGTCCATGCCTGCCCCTCCGGTCCGGGAACCCACCCGCACAGGGGGCACGGCCGACACGTCACTGCCAGCCAAGCCTGACCGGCCCACGAAGCGTCTCAAAACCGACGGCAAACCGGAAAAACCGACCGGCAAAGCCAAAGCAGATGCCAAAAAGCTGGCCGGTAAGAAACCCGTCAAGGATCTGTGGGAAGAGTCGTGGCATGAGGTGGACGAGAATGGCAAGGAAATTTGCAAACGCTTTGTGCTCGGCCGCTGCAAATTGGATTCCTGCCGCTTTTCACATTCCTGCCCGATTCCGCTCCCTTCCGGCAAACCCTGCGGCCAGAAACACACGGCTGCCAAACACCGCGCCACATCGCACTGAAACGCGGATGCAGCTGAACCCCCGTCGGCCATGGCTCCGTCGTTGCAAGGCTCGTCCCCTGTTGCCCTGGCCGATGAAGCCGTGCGTATTTTCTCCTCTGATGAGGAGATCTCAAATCACGCCCCGGCTGAGTCCGTGGCTCAGGTGGCCCCTGCTTCGGATTCGGTCCGACTCAGAAGTCGCTCGCCGCACCGCCCGGTTCTTCGTTACTCCTTCTCCTTTGCCCGCCCACCCTTTCAAGGGGCCCGCCCTGGCTTGCATCCCCCCTCCCCGTGTGCACGCCCTGCCAAGGAGACAGCTCCATCCTTGGATCGGGCCCCCCCGTCCACTTCCCCAGCCGATCCTCCTGCTCGCCCGGCACTGTTTCTGGACTTGGACCACGTTCCGGGATTCCGTAACAAAATTGCTGACGCCCTGAGCCGGTCCCGCGACCCGGGCACCTTGGGACTCAATCCTGCCGATGAGATCGTTGTCCCTTGGCATCTGTTGAGCCGTCCTCCGCGCCCGTGTTACTTTCCTGCGTCCGCCTTCAACCGCGATCTCTTCCCGGCATTGGACTTCTGACTTTGGCTGTTTTCTCCCCGGTGCGGGTACTCCTTTGCCTGGATTTCGTTCTATATCTTGGCTTCAGAAAACCTGCAAAGTCCATTTTTGGCACCCGGTTCCGACATTTCCTGTCCCGACCGGTGCCCGTACCGATCCGTAGCAACACCCTTTGGACCGGTGTCCGGCCCGAGGCTCTGACACCGATCCAGACCGCTACGGTTTCAGCCATCCGGAAAAAGGAGTCCGTCTGCATTTTCCGTGCATGCACACCGATCGTAACGGACTAGTGCCCTCCGAATAACGGTTTTTCGACGGGTCGTATTGTGTTAATCGGAGGGCTCGCAACGGCAAGTCGTAACTGTACCGCAGCCGTTCGACTTAGGCGCATCCGTTCCGCATTCTGACGGTGTGCTAGCCTTTTCTTTCCCGCCACCTCCCCTTTGTTCTCCGCCTTGGATTTAGGCATACCCTCGATTTATCCAGGGTCCGAAAGGGTGGCCCTGGGTACCCTTGGGAACAGGGTCCGAAAGGGTCGCCCGACCCATTCGGACCCCACCTCAGATATTAGAAAAGCAAGCCAGTTAATACCAGATTTAACTTGCCTGCGGTAGTCCTGCGGTATCACCGCACCGAAAGAATGCCTTGTGGGGGGTGGCTGACGGGGGGGGCACTAGGCATTGAAATACCTTGTAGACCCCCGGAGTGCCTTGTATGGGGGTCATAGAATATGAGAGAATAGGTGTGCTGGCGAGTGGTACAAAACATTTACCCTGAAAACCTAAACCCTGAAACCTATACACCAAAATCCAGAGACATCCAAAAACTTCAAAATCCAGAATCCTTGGAAGAGCCCCTGAACCCATCAACCCCTAAACCCAGAAATTCTTAACCCTTATGTCGCTTATGTCCCGCAGTAACCCAAAACCCCAAACGCAGAAACCCTAAACCCAGAAAGCCCTTGAACCCAGATACCCACCAAGCCCCCAAACGCAGAAGCATTGTACCCAAGCGCCTGAACTCAGAAACTGAAAACCCACAACCACTGAACAGAGGAACCGCTGAACCCAGAAACCCTAAACCCAGAATCCCAGAAACCCTGAGCCCATATCCCAGAAACCTTAAACCCAGATCCCAGAAACCCTGAGCCCATAGCCCAGAAACCCTGGCATGAACAGCCTGGCTTCAAGTGAAATCGGCTTGAAGTTGATCCTGTATGTTCGTCCTTAATCGCTACAGACCTCGCCAGGCTTGCCCGAGTGTGAGTGTCAAAACCCAGAACCCCAAAACCTTGTACTCCAAACCCTTGAACTCAGAAGCTCACCTAACAACCCAGAACACTTAAACCCAGAAGTTCTGAACCCCCAAATCTGCGAGTAAGCCCAGAAACCCTGAACGCAGAAACCCTAAACCCAGAAAACTCCTGAAGCCAGAAATGCAGAACCCAGAAACCGCAAACCCCGGAAGCCGCAGACATCATAACCTGAAACCCAAAATCACCGAACCGAGAACCGCTGAACCCAGAAACCGCAAACACCCAAACACAGAAACCCTGTAGAACCCAGAATCCCTAAGCCCTTAAACCAAAACCTTAAACCCCTGGACGCTGCACCGAAGCACAATAGCGGCGGGAAGCAAGCCACATGTCGTGTTCGAATCGAGTGGCCGACATGCCGACGCCACAGGGGCGACGCCGGGCGTCGCAACAGGAATCCACCGAGCGGCGCCCGGCGTCGCCCACACCTGTGGGAGCGGGGTCCGAATGGGTCGGCCACTCTTAGAGGGGGCGACGCCGGGCGCCGCTCGGTGGATTCCTGTTGCGACGCCAAGCCGCTATTGTGCTTCGGTGCAGCGTCCAGGGGTTTAAGGTTTTGGTTTAAGGGCTTAGGGATTCTGGGTTCTACAGGGTTTCTGTGTTTGGGTGTTTGCGGGTTCTGGGTTCCGGATTTCTGGCTTCAATAGTTTTCTCTGGGTTGGGGTTTCTGGGTTCAGCGGTTCTCGGTTCGGTGATTTTGGGTTTCAGTTTATGATGTCTGCGGCTTCCGGGGTTTGCGGTTTCTGGGTTCTGCATTTCTGGCTTCAGGAGTTTTCTGGGTTTGGGGTTTCTGCGTGCAGGGTTTCTGGGCTTACTCGCAGATTTGGGGGTTCAGAACTTCTGGGTTTAGGTGTTCTGGGTTGTTAGGTGAGCTTCTGAGTTCAAGGGATGGGAGCACAAGGTTTTGGGTTTCTGGGTTTAGGGTTTCTGGGCTATGGGCTCAGGGTTTCTGGGATTCTGGGTTTAGGGTTTCTGCGTTCAGCGGTTCCTCTGTTCAGTGGTTTTGGGTTTTCAGTTTCTGAGTTCAGGCGCTTGTGTACAATGCTTCTGCGTTTGGGGGCTTGGTGGGTATCTGGGTTCAAGGGCTTTCTGGGTTTAGGGTTTCTGCGTTTGGGGTTTTGGGTTACTGCGGGACATAAGCGACATAAGGGTTAATAATTTCTGGGTTTCGGGGTTTATGGGTTCAGGGGCTCTTCCAAGGATTCTGGATTTTGAGTTTCTGGATGCTTTTGCGCAGGCCCCGCGAACTTAGGTAGGAACCCGAGCAAACAACCACGGCCTGGGAAGCTTGAGTGTGCGCCTTGTCCCGAGGCCCGCTGCCTGCTACTTCTGTGAACTTCTGCGTGGGTGCTGGAAAAATATATGCGGAAACCATGCTCAATATCATGAAAACTATGTTGAGCCATACCCAAATTCAAGCCGAGCCCCGACGCAGACTCAATGACTACCAGCAGGGTCCGAATGGGTGGGTCCGAAAGGGTCCGGCCAGATCTACGGGAGACCCTGGGAACCACCCTTTCGGACCCACCAAACAGGGTCCGAAAGGGTGTCCCCGGGCCGACCCTGCGTATCTCGATCCTATATTTAGGCCCTTTAATCCACAGCTTTCAGCCTGGATTTCCGATGTGGGTTGGACTTTGCCCTTCCCTGCACGCGGTAGGCCGGCTTCAGAAAACCTGCAAAGTCCATTTTTGGCAACCGGTTCCGACATTTCCTGTCCCGACCGGTGCCCGTACCGATCCGTAGCAACACCCTTTGGACCGGTGTCCGGCCCGAGGCTCTGACACCGATCCAGACCGCTACGGTTTCAGCCATCCGGAAAAAGGAGTCCGTCTGCATTTTCCGTGCATGCACACCGATCGTAACGGACTAGTGCCCTCCGAATAACAGCTCCAGTAAGATAGATGCTGCATTGGTACATGGCATCCAGCATTGAAGCTCCAACAGAGATAGTTTCGGGGATTCCGGCAGAGCAATCGGGCAATTGAAACTAAGATTGAAGATAACTGGAACTGGCACACCGCAATCAGCGTAAGGCGGTGCACTGGCGATGTGGAGCCCTTACTACCACAGCCTTCCAGTGAGGGGGTTAATTAGAGTAGAATTTGGTGTAGTAGCCTAGTGAAATGTAGTATAATGCAGTATACCATGGAGGCCCACCAGGAGAGATGTGGACAACTCCCCTTCCCCAGTCTTGGACTGCGCAAGGATATCGAAGCCATCATCTCGGGCTGGACAGCAAAAGCAATTTTTTACATAGGACCCTGGCGGCTGCGAATGCAGCCCTGCCGAAGCTGATAATGCACCTGTGCAGATCTGCACAAAGGCGATGAACCGCACCTGTTGAACACCATGCTTTTGCAACATGCTATGAGCACTGGTGTCGGGTCATGTGCCCGCAAAGTCAATCTCAGGAGGCATTGGCAACAATCAAGACTAAAACACATAGCTGCCACTTTGCGAGCACTTGCATGATCGCATGGGCACTCGTCTACATGTCTGCTTGTTTTGCACCTGCACTGTGGTACGTGTCTCCGCCATATGCTCAAAGTCTGCTGCGCCCTTTAGTCCACTTCGCAGCACGCCTGGTGATAGACAAGGCTCTCGCACTTATAGGAGTCAGCTACTAGCTTGCTCTTTTCTGGTATGATGTGCCCCCAAGCTCTATCCTTCTTAGTACGGCCTTATCTTGCAATGTTCTGTGTCCGACGAAGGGGATCTTTAGACATCCATGACTCCCCGAGGCCTCGAGGAAATCAGCATGGCCGGGCACATAGTTCATTCACATTCGAAGCAGGGTTTAGCGGTTAAGGGTTTAGGGGTCAAGGGTTTAAAAGTTTAGGGTTTCAAATCATGTGGTTTCAAGCAGTGGCCCCTAGATGTTTTGAATCACCGAGGCCAGGCAAAGACGCCAGATTTTGCTGCCCACCGTTCTAGCATGGACCTCGGGCACACGCACCGCTTGCAGATGATGTCACCTGCGGATTTTGAGCAGGTGCTGGCTCTCACCTACTTCTCGCCAGCTTTTGTTCCTGCGCCCCAAGGCAACAGTCTTGCATCTTCCAGTTCTAAGCTGATGCATGCTGCTTCCATGCTGTGCTGCAGGAAAGAAGGCGCCGGAGCAGGCCTCTAGGACTCTGACTCAATCGAAGCTTTTCTCGACTCATCGCTCGTGGCAGGTGTCGCACCTTTCTGGCGCTGTGGGTGCAGGTACACTGTTTGCCCGAGTCTTTGAATCAGACTGTGATGGCAAGCACTCGCGTCATGCCGCTTCTCTCTCTATCTCTCTGAGGCCTTGACGGCACCAGCCAATGCGGTGGATGATCCACTGGCACACGGGGCTCCTGGAGCCGCTGCCTTGCAAAACCTTGGGGGCCCGTGGCTTCCATATGGGTCGTATGTCAGACTGCGGTCATCGTGTTCTAGCTCGAAGGTTCTTGACTCCCCAAACACAAGATACTGTTTGGGTCGATCGCGTCGAAAGCCAGGTTATTAATATTATGCTTCTCCTCACGGTAACTGCAGGTGCTAGCATCTACGTGATCACTGCAGTTCATGTAACTTCGGAGTGCATTTTGAGGTGATGGATTCTGGAGATCTGCAGGGCTGGGCTGAGAGGGCAGCTTTCGGTGGCCTGCTGGCGGCTGCCTAAGCTGTGGTTGAGGTGCGAATGGCCCACGCCAGGGAGAGCTCGTTGTGCCAGGTGAGCACGTTCTTGGCTTGGTGGCGGGGTACGCTGGGCAGCGGACAGGCAGCGCCACAGTGCACTCGCAGTCGGAGCGCTTTGTGAGTTCCTGGAAGCCCACTTGGAAGCAAAAGGATGAAATGCTGTGGTCACTGCAGTGCTGCAGGCTTCTACGGAGGGCAAGCCTCCTTCGTTTTACGATCGGGCCTCAGCCTTCTTCGGCTCTTCAATTCGTCCATCGGCCTTGCCTGCAGGCCATGTCTTTCGCGAACCTTGCCCTGGTAGCTGGCGACTGAGAGATGCTGGAGGGACTCGAAGCTATCCCATCGCATGGCAGAGACCAGTGGCCTGTGTGACTAGGTGCTGCTGTCCAACCGTTGGCTGGAGAGCGGCCACGGCCCAAAAGCTTCAGCACAGGCCTGTGCACACGTTTTTTCTTGTGGAATGTGCGCCCCTCAGGCCACTTCCCCCTGTCGAACATGTATGAGTCGCTAAGCTTTTTGGCGCCACCTCCTTGGAAAACCTTCCAAGTTTGACCCATGTATTTCCCATCATGTCAGCTTTGAACTACTTGAGCTTGTGTAGCAAGGTGGGGTGTTACTGCTGTGACACTGTACTTCACCGTTAGCGACCAAGTCCTCGTGCGGTTTGCGTACTGCTGCCACTGGGCCACCACTCGAGCTACAGAGGCCAGCCAGGCAAGTGAAGCCGCGGAGCTGAAAGCTTTCGACATGCAAACCAACTCCAAGTCATCGGAGGCCGCACCCAAGATGCGTGCTGTTCTGTAAGTGGTTCGCTGCATGTCTGCAGGCGAAACAGAACACCAGCGACATTGCCGTGGCTTGGCTGAGTTCCGTAGGCCCTAGGATCTGCAAAGAATGATTGCTTCGAAGGAGACCTCTCCCCAGCAGATAGCTACTAGTGCTTCTGCTTCTTTCAGAAGGCCCTTGCCTTCTCGAGGCTGTTTGGGCATCACCTGTGGCTCTGGGCATCGTCGCCTTTGCCCAGTTTTCTTTGCCGAAGGCAAGGCTGCACTTCCGTGTCAGTCTCTTCTCCAAGCTTATCAAAGTAGTTGAAGCTTGAGCCAGAGTAGCAATTGGCGGCAGGCATTGCAGAAAGCCTCAGCGCTGGTACCTGCCCTGCAGTCCCACACTGAGTCCAATCCGATTTCGTGTTCGAAGATTTGCGAATCGGACATGTGTGTGTGTGTGTGTCTGCTGTCAACTAGCACTTTGAGCAACAGGTCGAACTGGCTCGTGATGCATGTTTCAGCCAGCAGCCCGATTGTCCTGTTCCTGTTGTCGTGCACTTCGAAGACATGGAGTCCAAAGGATGGCTCTTGCAGATGGGTACTTCAGTACGTTTTTCTGTTCGAGGTTGTGATGTGCTCCTATGCCACGCTGATGTTTGGGTCGGTGCTTTGCCAGGGCCCTGTGCTTGTCAATGCTTGAATAGATGACCAGGAGCTGTCGTTTGGAATGTGGAAGCTGATACACTGCGAGAAATTTAGCGGTTTGGCTGCTCACGAAATGTCGTAGGCAGCTCTTCCTGCACAGTTTGTTTCCAATTGCCTGCACTTCAGGCATGGCCGTGTTGGCATTGAGCCAACCCAAAGACAGCCCGATCACGGCGCTCCGCGAGGCGTCTGAATGGCGAGTGGGGACAGCGTGGCGGCCGTGCATGGGTCTTCATGTAACTGTGGGCTTCTTGAATCAGTAGCCCTCTTAGGGTCCGGGGTCTGTATTGGGAGTCTCTTGTTTTCTTGGTGACACAGACCTAGCAGATCAGGTCTGCGTCGCGCCATACTTCCCTCCATATCAGGCTGCGCAGCCGGCGCTGCAGGGCATCGCCAACGGCTTGCAGTGCGCCAGCTTGTATGCATGATATGTCGGTGGCTGCGGATGCCTTCATTTCCGAGCTGGACTAACGACGCTGAAAGGCCACAGCCAGCTGTCGCCACTGCTGGACAGGTCGGGAGTGGCCCTGTAGATGGTTGTAAGTTGTAAGGCTTGAGCCACGACAGAAACGCGAGCCCCGAGCGCGCTAGCTACTACAGGCAGGCATGAAGTCTTGGACGGTTGGAAGACCGTGTGTGCTCCAGTACATAGTCTTTTGTGGTAGTGTCGAATCATTTGCTTGTGAGACCTCTGCACAACTGTGCCCCTTCTCGCCACTTGCCATCTTGCATTGAAGCTCTGGCCAGTCCCCGGCGGTTGCCATGACTGGCACGACCGGCCTTGATGCTGGCAACACAGCCAGCCAGGTTGAACGCCAGGACAGGACGCAGGCTCGATTGAAGTTCTTAAAGCATCTTTGAACGCTTCCGACTTCTGACAGGTAGCAGTTGCAAGCACCAGTGCCGCTGCGGGTGCCGGCAGCGCAGTTGCCTCGTGAGCTGCTCCCCTGCTCCCAGCAGCAGCCGGTGCATGGGGCGCACGTTAGCAGAGTAACTCAGGTCACAGTCGAGTTCACGTCCTCTTCCGGGACGGCCGTGCTTTCGGAGGAGCCGTCGACCGTGCGAGAGGCAAGAGGCTGCTCGGCTGCTCGAGTCTCGCGAAAGGACGACCAACTCGCCATTACCTTGGATGACCTGGCTTACCGATCGCTGTTGCTGGGCTTCGGCTTCCTGCTGCAGCCTGAGATTGCAGTCAGAGAGACAACTGGCTGATGATACGCTCCCCTTCCGAGGACGGTCGGAATTGTTTCCGGCGCCGTTTGGGCGAACGAAGCTTGGGGCAACTACTGGAGCTGGGATCCGAAGGAGCGAGATGTCATAGACGACGATAGACTCTCTCTCTCTCTCTCTCTCTCTCTCTCTCTCTCTCTCTCTCTCTATATATATATATATATAATTACATAGCTAAACCCAGTCTATTCACTCAGTCTGTTTTTGACATAGTGTTGGAATGCAGGATCCGGCCATGCATGCATTGGCTTCATTCCTTTCGTGTTCCATTACAGACACTTCCATGCTCTTTTGGCAATGTCCTGCAGTCGAACCAGGTTTCAGAAAATTGGGGGTCCCCTTCGTCAGGGGTCCCTGTAAAATTGCCCTACTATATGGGTGGTTGTCAAAACTATGGTCCCTTGTTTGGGTCCTCTATATAATACGGCACCTAATATTTAGGGCACCCCAAAAGGACCTTAATTTTGACAACCACCCATATATAAAGTGATATTATTGAAACTCCTACAAACTTCGCAGGAGACCTGGGCTCTCATTACCTGGTTGGTTTATGCCGGCTACCTTCACACCAGGCCAGGAGGGGAAGGGGGTGGAGGGGTTTGGGGGCTTCAAGCTTCAGGGCATCGGGGGCTTTGTATCTCATTTTCCGTGGGCGCGGAAAGGATTCGACCGAATTACACCTTGTGACAGCCTCGTGGTCGCAGATCTCAAACGATGCAATGAGAAAATCAGAGAGAAGCTCCACGAGAGCTCTCAATCAGGCTCGGGTTGTTGAGTCGTACTGTGTCCTGCATGATGTTGGATTGTTCTTCGTTGCGATGTTTTTGTCAAGGACTTCTAAGTTTGGGTGTGCAGTGGGCTGTGTTGCAAGACGTGCTCATCTCTACCGAAACGACATTGAATTGCAGTGTTGAGACAAGCGGCAGGGCAAGTGTACTGAACCATGCTGCTCAGAATTGAGAACAGTGCAGGGTTGGTCAACTTTCGACACTGTTCGACATGCACAGGATGTGCAGAAATCAAGGACAAGTGCTTGCTACCCAAGATGCTGATATTTTAAGTGTTCTCGTTTTGGGAAGCTCGGGGTTGCTTTTTTTCAATGGCCACGAGAGTCTCGTCGAACAGCAGCCGGACAGGTTGCAGCTTGGCTGGGACACTCGCGAAAGCGCCAAGATCGGTGCCTTCGGTTTCCTTGCAGGGGGCCTGGACTTCACCAGATCACTTCCTCAGACAAGGCACAAAGGCATGCTTTGCTAGAATCTGCAAGAGCGGCAATATGCAGCTGAGGTAGTCTGGGTGTGCTACATTGGCGTGAGCGCCTGAGTCATGGTCGAGACATGTGGCAGTGCCGTTACAAATTGTGGGCTGTGCTTGTCTTGTGATTCTACGATGACAGAGTATATAAATCATCTCGACTCTCGAGTCTACGTTCGAAGGTCAACTTGATGGGCATTGGCTTGCACTCGTACGGCTTCTTCCTCAAGTGAGGACATTCGTGGGCCTCAGTTCGGTGGTCCTTGAGCTGCTACAGAACCCGTTCGAAACAGATTTGCGTGTGAAATGCTTCGAGTGCTGGCGCAAGTCGGTTCGTGAAGCCATGTTGCACCACAAATGCCGACTCCTCTTGCTCTGATGCTCGACAAGCGTGGCTCGGGTCTGGCAGTGCCTCAACTGCGTCGCCGTACAGAAGACAGACAGTTTAGAGAGCTTGTGACGGCTGCAGTCCATGTTATGCGCCCTGAGACATACAGCCGGGGGACGCTTGCACAGGTCCGACGCTTGCTGTTGCGGTGCACACACGGACAAGCGCCACACACCGTTGTGAAGCCGGTTGCCTCGGAGAGAGCAACGCATGGTCATGGTGACTTCAGTTCCTTTGCGTGTATGGCCGAGTCGTTGCACTTGAAATGCTGATCAGTAACAACCCGTGGCTTGTTGAGGCCGCTCTTGCAATAAGCAACATGAATGAATCAGCTGGTGTGGGCACTGCAAGTGCTGAGGGACGGGGCTTGGGGGGCGGCTTCAGGGGCGCAGGTTGAGGACGCAGATGGTTGTTTTGGGAGGGCGTGCTTCGGTTGTGGGAGTGTTTTTTCAGGCGGGCTTGCGGGCGGCTTGTTGGGGCACGGCTGGCTTTCCCAAGTCTGAATTGCAAATTCTGCCACTGACGACAAACTACACACCACTAGGAATGCTGAGATGCTTGAAACTCACACCATGACATGCTGGGCATCCTGACGGACAGCCAGGAGACGCATGCACAGATCCGGGCCTTACCCACATACATGCGTGCACATTCTTGCGGCATCTTGTGCCAGTATGGGAGATGACGTGGATTGCGGTGTAGGGTTTGCCTTCATTGAATGAGTCAGAGGGCGCGGTGCATAATCGTTGTCACAACCGCTCCTTGCTTCGTATTCGGATGTTTGAGAAACCAAGATGCAGAGTCGTGCCACGCGTTCGCTGCAGGATACCCATCTGATGCTTCACAGAACCAGCTACCCTGAGCTTTGACCGTGTTTAGGGGTAGGCTGGCAAACAACCCTATTCTGCAAACACGAATTCGCCACTGGCATCCAATACCTCACCACCGGGAGTGAAAGGGGATTGTTTGGTTTTCGGCAGGGGGCCCTCCTTCTCACTAGGCTGAGCGTCCAACAGGGCCAAGTGGGAGGCTGAAAACGTACCTGCGTAAACTCGCCACCGGCGCCGACATTCGCCACTGGCACCGACACTCTGACATGCATTTTCGTTTATCGGATGTCACCTAATCTAAGCTGCCTCTCTCTCTCTCTCTCTCTCGTTGACTATGCAACACGACTTGTCTCAAGACGACTGATCAGAAAGCCAGGTCTGAGACGTGCAAAGGCGAAGTGGTCACACCCACCTGCACTTCTGGTCCACGTTGCTCTCAGAGCGGGCGAGCAGCATCGAAGGTGTCCCAAAGCGGGGGCCCTTCCTCCGAAATGAAAGGTGATTCAACAAGGAAGTAATGGACTTTGTATCCGCTTTGTTGGGGTGGATTTGTGGCCTGGGATGGCCTCTGGGTTCCCACTCTGAAAAACATGCCAAGAAAGTTGGTGCGGACTTGCATACCCCAAGCTCCTGACGAGACATACCCTTCCGACAGTCGCTTCCTTTTCCATTGCTTTCTTCGGGGATTGTAAATGATGCCATGTCCTTCTTGGTGCAGGAGCTGACCTGGATCCATTTGTTGGCCGGTATGCAAAGTCCAAGGGCGGCCCACCTGTGCCACGAAGTGATTTGTGAGATGTGTCAACAGTGCCAGGCTGTCCCCTCGGGCACAATGAGATTTTTACGCATCCCAACGTCCGTAGCGTGTGGGCTGGACGTTGCGTGGCTCACCCATGCTCCTCAAAGAGACACCCGCGCAGGGTGTTGGCCAAGGGACGAGGAATTGTTAGTTCAAGAGTTGTAAAGACCGTTCAATGTTTGTGGCTCCAAGCATTGCTTTAGAACCTGACCTTCTCGGATGATGTCAGGCTATGACACTCTGTAATGCTGTTGTCCATTCACGCACCTTCAGAAGATACTCGCTTCATGACAAGTGGATAAATCGTCGCGATGAATCGGACACTAACATTGTGTTTGTTTCGGACTCAGGCAGAAAATCTGAACAATCTGCGAGTTTCGCCTGTGGCCTGCGTGGATGGTGCTCCTTTAGATCGAACTGCGTGGCCTCGCCTATGCCCGTGAAAGTGTTGATTCCACTTCTCTACTGCTTTTCTTGAACCAATCGTGTTATTTTCATGTTAAGACATGTGACAGATTGCATCGTGAGGGCACGAGTGAATACCGCTCCATTTAATGCTGGAAGAAGAAGCTCGCGGCGAACGAATATTGATCGCCACCGGCTATTTTTTCACCAGACCCGTTAATTCTATGTCTACTTGGCCAAGGGGCAAAATCTTTCGCCGCGCGATGCAAAAGACAAATATTGAATATTTTACAAAAGTCATAACGTATTTGATGACTCTGCTGGAATATTGTAGTTTGCAGTATTTTTTAGGAAAAATTAGGTTCTATCACTTTTGCTTGTTATTTAGGATTAAAATATAAAAAT
>CAJNDT010001131.1:0-82726 GCA_905221615.1 Symbiodinium sp. CCMP2592
GAAGCGCTAAACCCTCTACTCTTGAAGCAGTGGAGTGCACGAGAGAGCTTACCCCCCAAAGAAGAATGTGTGGCGATATGCCAGCGATCATGCTCTCCCCGAGTTTCGATTCCGTTTGCCTTCTTACACCGTGTATGGGAAACAGCTGCCTCTGTTCTGACTACTTGTTCCCCTGCAAAGCCTACACCCGACACCCTGTACTTCTCAATATAATTGCAGTGTACAGTGTTACAGTGAACGGAAAAGAAGCTCCACGTACAATGCATGGATATGTTGAGCCACAAATCTGCAGGGCAGTGTACTCCATATGTTTTCGATTCCGTCATTAAGCTCACTCACCGATATAATTTTTCTTATGTCGTGTACGGGACATCTATGTCTCGTTGAGTATTCGTACATGTATCGCCAGAAGCGCTAAACCCTCTATGCACGGACTTTCGGCCACTCCGGGACGGACTTCGCGAAGCTTCTGAGGCTTCCTTCACCGGTGCCAGCTCCGACATCTCCGTAGCTCAGAGCGAAGCTCCGTCCGGTGCTGCAGGTAGGTTCGACCACTTCCGCGCTGCAGACCCTCAACTACGTGCCCGGGCGCCTAGCAGTAGCCCTCCTTGGAGCAGAGCGGAGCTCATGCGGAAGGGACGCGTGCGCTTCAATCCACCGGTTTGCGAACCTGCTGCAGAGCCGATCCTCGTGAGCTCGCCACTGGAGGCCTTCCGCAGCGGCCGTGGCTCTCGTCTTCCGGGTCATCGCCGACAACTTCAAGACCCAGGTCTCTGCGAAAGCCTAAGACCGCTCTCTTGAAGCAGTGGAGTGCACGAGAGAGCTTACCCCCCAAAGAAGAATGTGTGGCAATATGCCAGCGATCATGCTCTACCCGAGTTTCGATTCCGTTTGCCTTCTTACACCGTGTATGGGAAACAGCTGCCTCTGTTCTGACTACTTGTTCCCCTGCAAAGCCTACACCCGACACCCTGTACTTCTCAATATAAGTGCAGTGTACAGTGTTACAGTGAACGGAAAAGAAGCTCCACGTACAATGCATGGATATGTTGAGCCACAAATCTGAAGGGCAGTGTACTCCATATGTTTTCGATTCCGTCATTAAGCTCACTCACCGATATAATTTTTCTTATGTCGTGTACGGGACATCTATGTCTCGTTCAGTATTCGTACATGTATCGCCAGAAGCGCTAAACCCTCTATGCACGGACGTTCGGCCACTCCGGGACGGACTTCGCGAAGCTTCTGAGGCTTCCTTCACCGGTGCCAGCTCCGACATCTCCGTAGCTCAGAGCGAAGCTCCGTCCGGTGCTGCAGGTAGGTTCGACCACTTCCGCGCTGCAGACCTTCAACTACGTGCCCGGGCGCCTAGCAGTAGCCCTCCTTGGAGCAGAGCGGAGCTCATGCGGAAGGGACGCGTGCGCTGCAATCCACCGGTTTGCGAACCTGCTGCAGAGCCGATCCTCGTGAGCTCGCCACTGGAGGCCTTCCGCAGCGGACGTGGCTCTCGTCTTCCGGGTCATCGCCGACAACTTCAAGACCCAGGTCTCTGCGAAAGTGCCCACAGACCGCTCCTTGAAGCAGTGGAAGTGCACGAGAGATCTTACCCCCCACAAGAAGAATGGTGGGCAAATATGCACAGCGATCAGCTCCTCCCGGGTTCTCGATCCTGTGTTGCGCATTCTTACCCGTGTTGGGAACAGCGCCTCTTATTCTGACCTTGTTCCCCTGCACAAGCCTACCCACCCGACCATCCTGTACTTCTCATATAGTGCAGTGTAACTGGCTTACAGTTAAACGGAAAAAAGAAGCTCCACGTACAATGCATGGATATGTTGAGCCACAAATGTGCAGGGCAGTGTACTCCATATGTTTTCGATTCCGTCATTAAGCTCACTCAGCGATATAATTTTTCTTATGTCGTGTACGGGACATCTATGTCTCGTTCAGTATTCGTACATGTATCGCCAGAAGCGCTAAACCCTCTGTGCACGGACTTTCGGCCACTCCGGGACGGACTTCGTTCACCGGTGCCAGCTCCGACATCTCCGTAGCTCAGAGCGAAGCTCCGTCCGGTGCTGCAGGTAGGTTCGCCCACTTCCGCGCTGCAGACCTTCAACTACGTGCCCGGGCGCCTAGCAGTAGCCCTCCTTGGAGCAAAGGAGCTCATGCGGAAGGGACCTGCTTCAATCAAGGTTTGCAAACCTGCTGCAGAGCCGATCCTCGTGAGCTCGCCACTGGAGGCCTTCCGCAGCGGACGTGGCTCTCGTCTTCCGGGTCATCGCCGACAACTTCAAGACCCAGGTCTCTGCGAAAGCCTAAGACCGCTCTCTTGAAGCAGTGGAGTGCACGAGAGAGCTTACCCCCCCAAAGAAGAATGTGTGGCAATATGCCAGCGATCATGCTCTCCCCGAGTTTCGATTCCGTTTGCCTTCTTACACCGTGTATAGAAAAAAAGCTGCCTCTGTTCTCACTACTTGTTCCCCTGCAAAGCCTACACCCGACACCCTGTACTTCTCAATATAAGTGCAGTGTACAGTGTTACAGTGAACGGAAAAGAAGCTCCACGTACAATGCATGGATATGTTGCGCCACAAATCTGCAGGGCAGTGTACTCCATATGTTTTCGATTCCGTCATTAAGCTCACTCACCGATATAATTTTTCTTATGTCGTGTACGGGACATCTATGTCTCGTTCAGTATTCGTACATGTATCGTCAGAAGCGCTAAACCCTCTATGCACGGACTTTCGGCCACTCCGGGACGGACTTCGCGAAGCTTCTGAGGCTTCCTTCACCGGTGCCAGCTCCGACATCTCCGTAGCTCAGAGCGAAGCTCCGTCCGGTGCTGCAGGTAGGTTCGACCACTTCCGCGCTGCAGTCTCTGCGAAAGCCTAAGACCGCTCTCTTGAAGCAGTGGAGTGCACGAGAGAGCTTACCCCCCAAAGAAGAATGTGTGGCAATATGCCAGCGATCATGCTCTCCCCGAGTTTCGATTCAGTTTGCCTTCTTACACCGTGTATGGGAAACAGCTGCCTCTGTTCTGACTACTTGTTCCCCTGCAAAGCCTACACCCGACACCCTGTACTTCTCAATATAAGTGCAGTGTACAGTGTACAGTGTTACAGTGAACGGAAAAGAAGCTCCACGTACAATGCATGGATATGTTGAGCCACAAATCTGCAGGGCAGTGTACTCCATATGTTTTCGATTCCGTCATTAAGCTCACTCACCGATATAATTTTGTCTTATGTCGTGTACGGGACATCTATGTCTCGTTCAGTATTCGTACATGTATCGCCAGAAGCGCTAAACCCTCTATGCTCGGACTTTCGGCCACTCCGGGACGGACTTCGCGAAGCTTCTGAGGCTTCCTTCACCGGTGCCAGCTCCGACATCTCCGTAGCTCAGAGCGAAGCTCCGTCCGGTGCTGCAGGTAGGTTCGACCACTTCCGCGCTGCAGACCTTCAACTACGTGCCCGGGCGCCTATCAGTAGCCCTCCTTGGAGCAGAGCGGAGCTCATGCGGAAGGGACGCGTGCGCTTCAATCCACCGGTTTGCGAACCTGCTGCAGAGCCGATCCTCGTGAGCTCGCCACTGGAGGCATTCCGCAGCGGACGTGGCTCTCGTCTTCCGGGTCATCGCCGACAACTTCAAGACCCAGGTCTCTGCGAAAGCCTAAGACCGCTCTCTTGAAGCAGTGGAGTGCACGAGAGAGCTTACCCCCCAAAGAAGAATGTGTGGCAGTATGCCAGCGATCATGCTCTCCCCGGGTTTCGATTCCGTTTGCCTTCTTACAACGTGTATGGGACACAGCTGCCTCTGTTCTGACTACTTGTTCCCCTGCAAAGCCTACACCCGACACCCTGTACTTCTCAATATAAGTGCAGTGTACAGTGTTACAGGGAACGGAAAAGAAGCTCCACGTACAATGCATGGATATGTTGAGCCACAAATGTGCAGGGCAGTGTACTCCATATGTTTTCGATTCCGTCATTAAGCTCACTCACCGATATAATTTTTCTTATGTCGTGTACGGGACATCTATGTCTCGTTCAGTCTTCGTACATGTATCGCCAGAAGCGCTAAACCCTCTATGCACGGACTTTCGGCCACTCCGGGACGGACTTCGCGAAGCTTCTGAGGCTTCCTTCACCGGTGCCAGCTCCGACATATCCGTAGCTCAGAGCGAAGCTCCGTCCGGTGCTGCAGGTAGGTTCGACCACTTCCGCGCTGCAGACCTTCAACTACGTGCCCGGGCGCCTAGCAGTAGCCCTCCTTGGAGCAAAGGAGCTCATGCGGAAGGGACCTGCTTCAATCTTAAGGTTGCAAACCTGCTGCAGAGCCGATCCTCGTGAGCTCGCCACTGGAGGCCTTCCGCAGCGGACGTGGCTCTCGTCTTCCGGGTCATCGCCGACAACTTCAAGACCCAGGTCTCTGCGAAAGCCTAAGACCGCTCTCTTGAAGCAGTGGAGTGCACGAGAGAGCTTACACCCCCAAAGAAGAATGTGTGGCAATATGCCAGCGATCATGCTCTCCTCGAGTTTCGATTCCGTTTGCCTTCTTACACCGTGTATGGGAAACAGCTGCCTCTGTTCTGACTACTTGTTCCCCTGCAAAGCCTACACCCGACACCCTGTACTTCTCAATATAAGTGCAGTGTACAGTGTTACAGTGAACGGAAAAGAAGCTCCACGTACAATGCATGGATATGTTGAGCCACAAATGTGCAGGGCAGTGTACTCCATATGTTTTCGATTCTGTCATTAAGCTCACTCACCGATATAATTTTTCTTATGTCGTGTACGGGACATCTATGTCTCGTTCAGTATTCGTACATGTATCGCCAGAAGCGCTAAACCCTCTATGCACGGACTTTCGGCCACTCCGGGACGGACTTCGCGAAAGCTTCGAGGCTTCTTACCGGTGCCAGCTCCCGACATCCCGTTACTTCGAGACGAAGCTTCCGTCCGATGCTGCGGTAGGTTCGAACCACTTCCGCGCTGCGACCCTTCAACTACGTCCCGTGCGCCTAGCATACCCTCCTTGATCAGAGGCGGAGCTCATCGGGAGGGACCGTGCGCTTCAATCCACCGTTTTGCAGAACCTGCGCGAGCGGAATCCTCTTGAGCACCCCGCCACTGGAGGCCCTTCCGCAGCGGACTGGCTCTCAGTCTTCCGGTTCATCGCCGACACTTCAAGACCAGTCCCTGCGAGCCTAAGACCGCTCTCTTGAAGCAGTGGAGTGCACGAGAGAGCTTACCCCCCAAAGAAGAATGTGTGGCAATATGCCAGCGATCATGCTCCCCCCGAGTTTCGATTCCGTTTGCCTTCTTACACCGTGTATGGGAAACAGCTGCCTCTGTTCTGACTACTTGTTCCCCTGCAAAGCCTACACCCGACACCCTGTACTTCTCAATATAAGTGCAGTGTACAGTGTTACAGTGAACGGAAAAGAAGCTCCAAGTACAATGCATGGATATGTTGAGCCACAAATGTGCAGGGCAGTGTACTCCATATGTTTTCGATTCCGTCATTAAGCTCACTCACCGATATAATTTTTCTTATGTCGTGTACGGGACATCTATGTCTCGTTCAGTATTCGTACATGTATCGCCAGAAGCGCTAAACCCTCTATGCACGGACTTTCGGCCCCTCCGGGACGGACTTCGTTCACCGGTGCCAGCTCCGACATCTCCGTAGCTCAGAGCGAAGCTCCGTCCGGTGCTGCAGGTAGGTTCGACCACTTCCGCGCTGCAGACCTTCAACTACGTGCCCGGGCGCCTAGCAGTAGCCCTCCTTGGAGCAGAGCGGAGCTCATGCGGAAGGGACGCGTGCGCTTCAATCCACCGGTTTGCGAACCTGCTGCAGAGCCGATCCTCGTGAGCTCGCCACTGGAGGCCTTCCGCAGCGGACGTGGCTCTCGTCTTCCGGGTCATCGCCGACAACTTCAAGACCCAGGTCTCTGCGAAAGCCTAAGACCGCTCTCTTGAAGCAGTGGAGTGCACGAGAGAGCTTACCCCCCAAAGAAGAATGTGTGGCAATATGCCAGCGATCATGCTCTCCCCGAGTTTCGATTCCGTTTGCCTTCTTACACCGTGTATGGGAAACAGCTGCCTCTGTTCTGACTACTTGTTCCCCTGCAAAGCCTACACCCGACACCCTGTACTTCTCAATATAAGTGCAGTGTACAGTGTTACAGTGAACGGAAAAGAAGCTCCACGTACAATGCATGGATATGTTGAGCCACAAATCTGCAGGGCAGTGTACTCCATATGTTTTCGATTCCGTCATTAAGCTCACTCACCGATATAATTTTTCTTATGTCGTGTACGGGACATCTATGTCTCGTTCAGTATTCGTACATGTATCGCCAGAAGCGCTAAACCCTCTATGCACGGACTTTCGGCCACTCCGGGACGGACTTCGCGAAGCTTCTGAGGCTTCCTTCACCGGTGCCAGCTCCGACATCTCCGTAGCTCAGAGCGAAGCTCCGTCCGGTGCTGCAGGTAGGTTCGACCACTTCCGCGCTGCAGACCTTCAACTACGTGCCCGGGCGCCTAGCAGTACAAAGGAGCTCATGCGGAAGGGACGCGTGCGCTTCAATCCACCGGTTTGCGAACCTGCTGCAGAGCCGATCCTCGTGAGCTCGCCACTGGAGGCCTTCCGCAGCGGACGTGGCTCTCGTCTTCCGGGTCATCGCCGACAACTTCAAGACCCAGGTCTCTGCGAAAGCCTAAGACCGCTCTCTTGAAGCAGTGGAGTGCACGAGAGAGCTTACCCCCCAAAGAAGAATGTGTGGCAATATGCCAGCGATCATTCTCTCCCCGAGTTTCGATTCCGTTTGCCTTCTTACACCGTGTATGGGAAACAGCTGCCTCTGTTCTGACTACTTGTTCCCCTGCAAAGCCTACACCCGACACCCTGTACTTCTCAATATAAGTGCAGTGTACAGTGTTACAGTGAACGTAAAAGAAGCTCCACGTACAATGCATGGATATGTTGAGCCACAAATCTGCAGGGCAGTGTACTCCATATGTTTTCGATTCCGTCATTAAGCTCACTCACCGATATAATTTTTCTTATGTCGTGTACGGGACATCTATGTCTCGTTCCGTATTCGTACATGTATCGCCAGAAGCGCTAAACCCTCTATGCACGGACTTTCGGCCACTCCGGGACGGACTTCGCGAAGCTTCTGAGGCTTCCTTCACCGGTGCCAGCTCCGACATCTCCGTAGCTCAGAGCGAAGCTCCGTCCGGTGCTGCAGGTAGGTTCGACCACTTCCGCGCTGCAGACCTTCAACTACGTGCCCGGGCGCCTAGCAGTAGCCCTCCTTGGAGCAGAGCGGAGCTCATGCGGAAGGGACGCGTGCGCTTCAATCCACCGGTTTGCGAACCTGCTGCAGAGCCGATCCTCGTGAGCTCGCCACTGGAGGCCTTCCGCAGCGGACGTGGCTCTCGTCTTCCGGGTCATCGCCGACAACTTCAAGCCCCAGGTCTCTGCGAAAGCCTAAGACCGCTCTCTTGAAGCAGTGGAGTGCACGAGAGAGCTTACCCCCCAAAGAAGAATGTGTGGCAATATGCCAGCGATCATGCTCTCCCCGAGTTTCGATTCCGTTTGCCTTCTTACACCGTGTATGGGAAACAGCTGCCTGTGTTCTGACTACTTGTTCCCCTGCAAAGCCTACACCCGACACCCTGTACTTCTCAATATAAGTGCAGTGTACAGTGTTACAGTGAACGGAAAAGAAGCTCCACGTACAATGCATGGATATGTTGAGCCACAAATGTGCAGGGCAGTGTACTCCATATGTTTTCGATTCCGTCATTAAGCTCACTCACCGATATATTTTGTCTTATGTCGTGTACGTGACATCTATGTCTCGTTCAGTATTCGTACATGTATCGCCAGAAGCGCTAAACCCTCTATGCACCGACTTTCGGCCACTCCGGGACGGACTTCGCGAAGCTTCTGAGGCTTCCTTCACCGTTGCCAAGCTCCGACTCTACGTAGCTCAGAGCGAGCTCCGTCCGGTTGCTGCAGGTAGGTTCGACCACTTCCGCGCTGCAGACCTTCAACTACGTGCCCGGGCGCCTAGCAGTAGCCCTCCTTGGAGCAAAGGAGCTCATGCGGAAGGGACCTGCTTCAATCAAGGTTTGCAAACCTGCTGCAGAGCCGATCCTCGTGAGCTCGCCACTGGAGGCCTTCCGCAGCGGACGTGGCTCTCGTCTTCCGGGTCATCGCCGACAACTTCAAGACCCAGGTCTCTGCTAAAGCCTAAGACCGCTCTCTTGAAGCAGTGGAGTGCACGAGAGAGCTTACCCCCCAAAGAAGAATGTGTGGCAATATGCCAGCGATCATGCTCTCCCCGAGTTTCGATTCCGTTTGCCTTCTTACACCGTGTATGGGAAACAGCTGCCTCTGTTCTGACTACTTGTTCCACTGCAAAGCCTACACCCGACACCCTGTACTTCTCAATATAAGTGCAGTGTACAGTGTTACAGTGAACGGAAAAGAAGCTCCACGTACAATGCATGGATATGTTGAGCCACAAATGTGCAGGGCAGGTACTCCATATGTTTTCGATTCCGTCATTAAGCTCACTCACCGATATAATTTTTCTTATGTCGTGTACGGGACATCTATGTCTCGTTCAGTATTCGTACATGTATCGCCAGAAGCGCTAAACCCTCTATGCACGGACTTTCGGCCACTCCGGGACGGACTTCGCGAAGCTTCTGAGGCTTCCTTCACCGGTGCCAGCTCCGACATCTCCGTAGCTCAGAGCGAAGCTCCGTCCGGTGCTGCAGGTAGGTTCGACCACTTCCGCGCTGCAGACCTTCAACTACGTGCCCGGGCGCCTAGCAGTAGCCCTCCTTGGAGCAGAGCGGAGCTCATGCGGAAGGGACCGTGCGAACCTGCTGCAGAGCCGATCCTCGTGAGCTCGCCACTGGAGGCCTTCCGCAGCGGACGTGGCTCTCGTCTTCCGGGTCATCGCCGACAACTTCAAGACCCAGGTCTCTGCGAAAGCCTAAGACCGCTCTCTTGAAGCAGTGGAGTGCACGAGAGAGCTTACCCCCCAAAGAAGAATGTGTGGCAATATGCCAGCGATCATGCTCTCCCCGAGTTTCGATTCCGTTTGCCTTCTTACACCGTGTATGGGAAACAGCTGCCTCTGTTCTGACTACTTGTTCCCCTGCAAAGCCTACACCCGACACCCTGTACTTCTCAATATAAGTGCAGTGTACAGTGTTACAGTGAACGGAAAAGAAGCTCCACGTACAATGCATGGATATGTTGAGCCACAAATGTGCAGGGCAGTGTACTCCATATGTTTTCGATTCCGTCATTAAGCTCACTCACCGATATAATTTTTCTTATGTCGTGTACGGGACATCTATGTCTCGTTCAGTATTCGTACATGTATCGCCAGAAGCGCTAAACCCTCTATGCACGGACTTTCGGCCACTCCGGGACGGACTTCGCGAAGCTTCTGAGGCTTCCTTCACCGGTGCCAGCTCCGACATCTCCGTAGCTCAGAGCGAAGCTCCGTCCGGTGCTGCAGGTAGGTTCGACCACTTCCGCGCTGCAGACCTTCAACTACGTGCCCGGGCGCCTAGCAGTAGCCCTCCTTGGAGCAGAGCGGAGCTCATGCGGAAGGGACGCGTGCGCTTCAATCCACCGGTTTGCGAACCTGCTGCAGAGCCGATCCTCGTGAGCTCGCCACTGGAGGCCTTCCGCAGCGGACGTGGCTCTCGTCTTCCGGGTCATCGCCGACAACTTCAAGACCCAGGTCTCTGCGAAAGCCTAAGACCGCTCTCTTGAAGCAGTGGAGTGCACGAGAGAGCTTACCCCCCAAAGAAGAATGTGTGGCAATATGCCAGCGATCATGCTCTCCCCGGGTTTCGATTCCGTTTGCCTTCTTACACCGTGTATGGGAAACAGCTGCCTCTGTTCTGACTACTTGTTCCCCTGCAAAGCCTACACCCGACACCCTGTACTTCTCAATATAAGTGCAGTGTACAGTGTTACAGTGAACGGAAAAGAAGCTCCACGTACAATGCATGGATATGTTGAGCCACAAATGTGCAGGGCAGTGTACTCCATATGTTTTCGATTCCGTCATTAAGCTCACTCACCGATATAATTTTTCTTATGTCGTGTACGGGACATCTATGTCTCGTTCAGTATTCGTACATGTATCGCCAGAAGCGCTAAACCCTCTATGCACGGACTTTCGGCCACTCCGGGACGGACTTCGCGAAGCTTCTGAGGCTTCCTTCACCGGTGCCAGCTCCGACATCTCCGTAGCTCAGAGCGAAGCTCCGTCCGGTGCTGCAGGTAGGTTCGACCACTTCCGCGCTGCAAGACCTTCAACTACGTGCCCGGGCGCCTAGCAGTAGCCCTCCTTGGAGCAAAGGAGCTCATGGAAGGGACCTGCTTCAATCTTAAGGTTTGCAAACCTGCTGCAGAGCCGATCCTCGTGAGCTCGCCACTGGAGGTCTTCCGCAGCGGACGTGGCTCTCGTCTTCCGGGTCATCGCCGACAACTTCAAGACCCAGGTCTCTGCGAAAGCCTAAGACCGCTCTCTTGAAGCAGTGGAGTGCACGAGAGAGCTTACCCCCAAAGAAGAATGTGTGGCAATATGCCAGCGATCATGCTCTCCCCGAGTTTCGATTCCGTTTGCCTTCTTACACCGTGTATGGGAAACAGCTGCCTCTGTTCTGACTACTTGTTCCCCTGCAAAGCCTACACCCGACACCCTGTACTTCTCAATATAAGTGCAGTGTACAGTGTTACAGTGAACGGAAAAGAAGCTCCACGTACAATGCATGGATATGTTGAGCCACAAATCTGCAGGGCAGTGTACTCCATATGTTTTCGATTCCGTCATTAAGCTCACTCACCGATATAATTTTTCTTATGTCGTGTACGGGACATCTATGTCTCGTTCAGTATTCGTACATGTATCGCCAGAAGCGCTAAACCCTCTATGCACGGACTTTCGGCCACTCCGGGACGGACTTCGCGAAGCTTCTGAGGCTTCCTTCACCGGTGCCAGCTCCGACATCTCCGTAGCTCAGAGCGAAGCTCCGTCCGGTGCTGCAGGTAGGTTCGACCACTTCCGCGCTGCAGACCTTCAACTACGTGCCCGGGCGCCTAGCAGTAGCCCTCCTTGGAGCAAAGGAGCTCATGCGGAAGGGACCTGCTTCAATCTTAAGGTTTGCAAACCTGCTGCAGAGCCGATCCTGGTGAGCTCGCCACTGGAGGCCTTCCGCAGCGGACGTGGCTCTCGTCTTCCGGGTCATCGCCGACAACTTCAAGACCCAGGTCTCTGCGAAAGCCTAAGACCGCTCTCTTGAAGCAGTGGAGTGCACGAGAGAGCTTACCCCCCAAAGAAGAATGTGTGGCAATATGCCAGCGATCATGCTCTCCCCGAGTTTCGATTCCGTTTGCCTTCTTACACCGTGTATGGGAAACAGCTGCCTCTGTTCTGACTACTTGTTCCCCTGCAAAGCCTACACCCGACACCCTGTACTTCTCAATATAAGTGCAGTGTACAGTGTTACAGTGAACGGAAAAGAAGCTCCACGTACAATGCATGGATATGTTGAGCCACAAATGTGCAGGGCAGTGTACTCCATATGTTTTCGATTCCGTCATTAAGCTCACTCACCGATATAATTTTTCTTATGTCGTGTACGGGACATCTATGTCTCGTTCAGTATTCGTACATGTATCGCCAGAAGCGCTAAACCCTCTATGCACGGACTTTCGGCCACTCCGGGACGGACTTCGCGAAGCTTCTGAGGCTTCCTTCACCGGTGCCAGCTCCGACATCTCCGTAGCTCAGAGCGAAGCTCCGTCCGGTGCTGCAGGTAGGTTCGACCACTTCCGCGCTGCAGACCTTCAACTACGTGCCCGGGCGCCTAGCAGTAGCCCTCCTTGGAGCAGAGCGGAGCTCATGCGGAAGGGACGCGTGCGCTTCAATCCACCGGTTTGCGAACCTGCTGCAGAGCCGATCCTCGTGAGCTCGCCACTGGAGGCCTTCCGCAGCGGACGTGGCTCTCGTCTTTCGGGTCATCGCCGACAACTTCAAGACCCAGGTCTCTGCGAAAGCCTAAGACCGCTCTCTTGAAGCAGTGGAGTGCACGAGAGAGCTTACCCCCCAAAGAAGAATGTGTGGCAATATGCCAGCGATAATGCTCTCCCCGGGTTTCGATTCCGTTTGCCTTCTTATACCGTGTATGGGAAACAGCTGCCTCTGTTCTGACTACTTGTTCCCCTGCAAAGCCTACACCCGACACCCTGTACTTCTCCATATAAGTGCAGTGTACAGTGTTACAGTGAACGGAAAAGAAGCTCCACGTACAATGCATGGATATGTTGAGCCACAAATGTGCAGGGCAGTGTACTCCATATTTTTTCGATTCCGTCATTAAGCTCACTCACCGATATAATTTTTCTTATGTCGTGTACGGGACATCTATGTCTCGTTCAGTATTCGTACATGTATCGCCAGAAGCGCTAACCCCTCTATGCACGGACTTTCGGCCACTCCGGGACGGACTTCGCGAAGCTTCTGAGGCTTCCTTCACCGGTGCCAGCTCCGACATCTCCGTGATTGCAGCGGTTGGGCCCCCAGCGAAGCCGACTTGAGATTTGCTTCTTCTGCTTTGAGTTTTCTGAGTTTGGGCTCGCCCGCTGGGCTGGGAGCAGCTCCGGAAGGCGGATTTCTCTGCGCGCCTCGAGGGCGGCGTTTTAGAAAGGCATCCTTTCTTGAGGAGGCTTCGGTTCTATCAGCAGAGGAGGCGGGTTCCAAGGCTCTTTTTTGTCAGAGACCCGTCTGCTGCACCGACGTGTCGCCTCTTCTATAACGACGCCGAGAGTGCCTTAACAATTAATTGGACATTCATATCGTTATATGCGACGACTCGTAGAGCCGAACTCGGACTTCTCCGCACGCCTCGGCTTTTGGGAGCCTGCTGAAGTGTGCGAAGGGGGTGTGTATGAGGCGGCCTGCATCACGTTATTTCGGCGGGAAGTTGTTCGATGCTCCTTCAGCCACAGCGCAGTTTACGCATTCTCAAAGCCCGCCGACCTCCGCTGTTCTGCTGGCGCTTCTCCGAGGCGGGGCATCTGCGAGGAAGCATTGTTCAGCAGAGCGGGAGCGCGAAGTGGCGTGCATTGTCTTCCTGCAGGAGCCAAGAGGCCGCCGAGAGCTCGCGAAGTGGCGCAAAGTCAGGAGGCGGCGCTGGGAAGCGAAGCTCGCACCGTCTTGAAGCGAATCTCCAGAGATCGCAGCAGGAACGCGGAGAGCTGCACAATCGCCTGGCTGTGGCATGCAGGCAGGCGTCCAGCAAGGATGCGCTGGGAAGCGCTTGCGAGCCGTGCAGTAGCTGTGCAGAGTCCGCCATGTCGGAGAAGCGACAGGAGCTTCCTAAAGCGCAAGCGTCCCAACGAGAAAGTGCAGAGCTGGTCGCGAAGGCCGGGCATCAGAACCGGTGCGAGCAGCGTTCCAACGGCAACTTGCCAAAACAGGGCCAGATGCAGGTCTGCTCGGAGCGGAAGGGCATACAGAAGCAGCGCATCCGTGAACCGGAGTGATGCGGCGGAATTCCCCGGTCGCAGTCAGATCCCGTCGCCCATCAGCTGGGTTCAGCCATTGCGTCCTCTTAGTTCCTGGTGAGACGGGACGTCGTGAAGCCATGGCGCGGAAGCGGAAGAAGCTTCCGAGCGAAACACCAGGTGGGACTGCGAGGAGATCCGCGCCGAAGCGGACGGCAGCCTTGTGGGCCTGGTACTGCCAAGCGCCCGCGCTTTTTGCCAGGATCGAGCTGGCAACGGCTCGGCGGCGCTGAGCCAGCACAGGAGGCAAGGCTGCGGAGCTCCGATGGAGGTGCCAGGTGCGAGGAGCAGTGCGAGGAGAGCGGGCGGCTGGTGGATTTGTGGGCCTCGCGCCGAGGCCTAGCTTGCGCGGAGACCGCAGGGAGAGCTTTGTGCACCTGCTGACGTGGCTAGAGGCTCGAGGAGGCTCCGAGCCCCAGCGCCTCCTGCAAAGGACGTGGAGCTCCAAGGGAGCGTGCAAAGTCCAGGGCTTTGATCACAGGCGTTGCAGTGGTTCTGCCGCAGAAGCGGTCAAACAGTAGCCTGGTTCCCAACATCGACAGGTGTCCTACCACCGTGTGGAAGCAAAAGTGCGCACATTCGATGCGCCGATTCTTACATCGTTGAGATCCTGCCCGTTTTTAGTTCAGTTGCACAGCTCCAGAGTGAGCCTCTGCTCCACTGTGTGCTGGTCAATTTGGACTCCGCGTTCGAGGGGACTAAGTCTTGAATGCAGCATTCCATTTCCAATTGCATGCATGCCGTACTGCATCCTGGGATGTGACTTCGCTTTTCGCGCAAGCCCCAGCCACAAACTGGGGCGCTTTCAGTCTGACTGCTTGAGCTTCCCTTGCCTGCTTTGTCGTCTCGAACTTGGCGGACACCTTGTGTGGATGACCATAGTGGCCATAGTGGTGCAGATGATCACCTGGGAGCGAGACGCAGAGGCGGAGACGCCCGGCTGGGCGTGTGGAACTTGGCGCAGTCGCTGAGCGCCAAAGCCCAGCTCCGCTGCTACGGAGCTCTGCTCTTCCTGGGCTTCTCATCTGCTCTGCTCTTCTTCCCGCTCTCCGCTGCGGGCCCTGCCGTCACGCTCTGCTGTCACGCTCTGCTCGCGGGAGGCTTTCCAGTGCACGGAGGCCTTCAAAAAACCGGGACATGCAGAAGGGCCCATGCCCCCAAGAAGTCTGCGCACAGCTCACGCTGAAGTTCGGAGTGCTGCTGTGTGTGCTCGTCTGCGGAATGCAGCTGCGGAATGCAGCTGTCGCAGGCTGCAACTCCGCCTGCCTTAAAGTGCATTCTGATGCAGAGTTTTCCACCGACAGCCGCACGAGCTTCGCAGCTCCGCGACGAGCACGGGCGCATCCGTGGATGCCCGAAACGCTTCTGGAGGAGGACGGGGCGGCCACCCGCTGGGATGCACCCCTTCCCGAGGATCGGGAGCTGGGGACTGTCCGCAGGGATTGTCTCGGAGTTTGAGCTGGGGGGGCGGGCCCGGGAAAAAGGTAAGTTATGTCTTTGGCCTTCATTTCGAAAGTATCTTTGATGCATTTTGATGCCACTCATCACTCATGTTTGACGTTGCTTGCATGCACACGGCTCTGCAAAGAGTGCTTCGCTTGAGGACTGTTGTTACTGATTGTGGAATCCGTGGCGATTCGGGGCACCAGGCATTTTTGCAGGTGGCTATAGGCGGCGAGCCTATGTGTACAGATGAAGCGAACAGCAAACTGGTCTGAGCAGCATCGCAGCTCGGCGGTGACGTATCCATGCAGAGGAGTCATGATTGAGATTCTGACAACCGCCCTCGCAAGCAACTGAGGCAGCAGGTTGCCACGGCCCTGACAGCCGGCACCGCCGTGGGCAGTGACCTGCTTGCGCAAGTCAAAAGCCCTGCAAATGTGTATCGGATGACAGTGTTTAAAGTAAGATATCTTGTGCTGATTATAGTCAATATGCCCAGACTCTGGCAGGTGCAAGTCTTTACTGCATGATTGAGGTTACCTATATGCCTATATGGCGCAGTCTCTTCGGCTCTGCTGTTCTTCAGCTCCGCGCTTTGCTCGCGGAAGATGCGCGCTCGGGGCAGTGTGGGGGCGGAGGCCTTCAAGAAGCGGGAGCCTGTGAACCAGCGCCCGCCGTCTACGAACTGCCATTGCGAGAGACGGAAGTGACGCATCTTATGTCAGGTGCTGGCCCCTCAGGCCAAAGAGGATTTCGCCACCTGAGCTGAGCCGTGAGAGAGAGAGGACTTGGAGGCACGGCCCGCACCGCCGCGCTGGTTCGGTTCACCACTTCGCCTCCTGGGGTTCGGCTGCGGCGGTTTGCAGTGCAGCTGAGCCCAGCTGAGCTCCGCCCGCGAGACGTATACGCTCTCTCTGTCGCAGTTCTGCGCTCGGTCTGCGCCCCATTCGCTGAGGCCTCTGCCATGGACCCCATGCGGAACCATCTCGACTTGCAGCGAGCGCCTGCCGCAACGCTCTGTGAGACCAGCTATCAGAATTCCTTTGCAGGGGGACGTCCCTCACGCTGGCGACAGCAGCTTGGAGAAGCGTTGCGCAATCATGCGCGTGACCCAGCGATTTAAGGATGTGTGCAGTTCTGTGGTGTGTGGTGCATATCCCTGGCCAAGGTTCTATGTCAATGTACGGGCATGGCGTGGGAAAATGCAGCACTGTTGATATATGCCGTCCATGTTGTGGAAGCGGATGCCAGATTCGATGCTTTTTGGGGGTACAGGTGATGGAGCTCGAATAGAGCTGAGGTTTCAGAGCTCTGCCACCATTCGCTTCCAGCTGGTAGTGCAATCAGCGCGCAGGCTCGCAGACGTGCTCCTCCAAAGCCCCTTGCTGCAAAGCGCTAAGGTGCAAACTACAGGTTCTTCTCAGTCTCAATCAATCTATATCAATCCGTGAGCGTGTGTCCTAAACCCCTAAACCCTGAACCCTAAACCCGAATCCCAGCTGCTTCAGTTTCCAAAAGAGGGACAAGTGATATGTAGAGGGATGCAAGGCGCTGCTGGCCGGGCTGGCACGCTCCAAGCAGCTGAAGGACCCGAAAGCCCGAGAGTGTTTTGAGCTCCGAGCTTCGCTGAGCCCAGCTGAGCTCCGCCCGCGAGACGTATACGCTCTCTCTGTCGCAGTTCTGCGCTCGGTCTGCGCCCCATTCGCTGAGGCCTCTGCCATGGACCCCATGCGGAACCATCTCGACTTGCAGCGAGCGCCTGCCGCAACGCTCTGTGAGACCAGCTATCAGAATTCCTTTGCAGGGGGACGTCCCTCACGCTGGCGACAGCAGCTTGGAGAAGCGTTGCGCAATCATGCGCGTGACCCAGCGATTTAAGGATGTGTGCAGTTCTGTGGTGTGTGGTGCATATCCCTGGCCAAGGTTCTATGTCAATGTACGGGCATGGCGTGGGAAAATGCAGCACTGTTGATATATGCCGTCCATGTTGTGGAAGCGGATGCCAGATTCGATGCTTTTTGGGGGTACAGGTGATGGAGCTCGAATAGAGCTGAGGTTTCAGAGCTCTGCCACCATTCGCTTCCAGCTGGTAGTGCAATCAGCGCGCAGGCTCGCAGACGTGCTCCTCCAAAGCCCCTTGCTGCAAAGCGCTAAGGTGCAAACTACAGGTTCTTCTCAGTCTCAATCAATCTATATCAATCCGTGAGCGTGTGTCCTAAACCCCTAAACCCTGAACCCTAAACCCGAATCCCAGCTGCTTCAGTTTCCAAAAGAGGGACAAGTGATATGTAGAGGGATGCAAGGCGCTGCTGGCCGGGCTGGCACGCTCCAAGCAGCTGAAGGACCCGAAAGCCCGAGAGTGTTTTGAGCTCCGAGCTTCCTTCGAAGCGCGCCTTTGACGGGAGCTGGAAGATCTGTTCGAACAGGGCGGCCACCCGGCGCCGTTCCCGAGGCTCGGAAGGGAGGGTTTCGTGCCCAGGAGCCCGAGGCTCGTACGTGAAGCATCGTGCTAGACGTCAAGCAGGTCGACCTGTTTTGCATTTGCTTGAAGCTTCGACTCCGCCTGTTCCCCCGCTCTTTGCGCTGTGATGCACTGGCCTCTCTGCCTCTTCCCGCTCTTTGCTCTCAGGCCTGCATTGGCTACGCGTGCTGCCTGCAACCCGCACCACAAGCTCGTCCGCTTTTTGCGAGCGCATGTCGGGGCTTTATCGCTCTGCAGACCATCCGCCTGCACACTGGCACTCGCCAACGGCAGCCTACGAATGCGAGTCAGCCGAGCACGGTCGTTGGAAGTCTTCTCCCGCCTTGGGTGGGTGCCGACTCGAAGCATGCAGCATGCCCTGCCGGGGCGCTTGTGTGGAATGGTGTGGTATAGAGCTGTTGCTGGTGACGAGCGTCAGTCAGTGAACTTGCTTTTGCTGCTTCAAAGTGGTTGAAGGGCGCCGTGTTTCAGGGATGGCGCGCCATGATTCCACAAAGATGTCCCTCAGTGGTGCCCCTGCCATACCAGCCCGGGAGGCATTTGTCAGAGCCCGTTTGCTACCGGCGAGAGTTGCTCCTGTGATGCTTCAGCTGCCGGGGCTGCCGGGGTCGCGATTCGAACGTGAGCTGGAGGCTCGGCGAGCACGTCCAGGGAATCCGCGCATGCGGCCGGGTGTGGCAGATGCTTGCAGATCATTTCTCGCCGCGCCACTCTGGCGAGCAGGGCGCTTTCTGCTCCTGATGGCTCATGTGCAGCCTTCATCAAGGTGACGGCTGCTTGCTCACCTGCAAATTTTGCAAAGTCAGGCGTGCCTGCTGAAGTGTGCGAGGAGTGTGTGTTTGAGGTGGCCTGCATCACATCATTTCAGCGGGAAGTTTCGATGCTCTTTCAGCCCCAGCACAGTATACGCATTCTCAAAGCCCGCCGGCCTCCGCTGTTCCGCTGGCACTTCTCCGAGGCGGGGCATCTGCGAGGAAACATTGTTTAGCAGAGCGGCATCCGCGATCGCCGAGAGCTCGCGAAGTGGCCCAGAGCCAGCAGTGCGAGGTGGTGGATTTGTGGGCCTCGCGCCGAGGCCTAGCTTGCGCGGAGGCCGCAGGGAGAGCTTTGTGCACCTGATGTCGTCCAAGCGGAGCGGCTAGAGCGGCTAGAGGCTCGAGGAGGACAGCTCCGAGCGCCAGCGCCTCCTGCAAAGGACGTGGAGCTCCAAGGGAGTGTGCAAAGTGCAGAGCTTCGCAGAAGTGGTCAAGCAGTAGCCTTGTTCCCTGTTGATGATGTTGGGGATTTACAGGACTCGGGGTATTAGTAACAATGGAGTAGTGTGTAGGAGTTGGGGAGCCTGCGAGCCTCTGTCTAATTTGATGCGGTAGGTCATCTAGAGGATTGTACATGGGCCCCAAGGCTCACACAAAACCAAACCCGAACCCATCAATCTCCCAAAAAGGACACAATGATTATCGCACTTCCCGCACGATGCAGTGTCTCACACTCAAAGGCCGAATGCCTTTTTCAATCGCGCTTGAGCCAATACATGGCATCCCACGCACCTCGGTTTGTGCGTGTCATCCTTCGCAAGGGCCATGCACACTCCTTAGTCGTGCGTGTCATCCTGAGCAGGGGTCATGCGCACACTCCTCCTCGACTTGCGAAGAGAATCTACAAAAGTCGCGACCCCGCAGCATGACCCTGCAACTGGAGATCTGAGCGGGCTGGACTATTCCTTCGGCCCCACTCCAGAAAGCAAAATCAAAACTCATGTCCAGCACTCGGCTGGCTTATCCTGTGATCTTTGGCATGGACGCAACGCCCACACGATGTCTCAACTGCATGAGGCGTGTTTTTGGAAGTATCTTCGTGAGCATGTCTGCAATGAGATGTTCTCCTGGAGTGTGCAACACCTGCACATCTTCAAGATGGATCTGATCGCGCATCCAGCTGCACCTCAAAGCGAAAGCTCTAGTCCTCCACTTGCCAAAACGCATGCGATCCTGAGTTGCAAGAATGATTGAAGCACTGTTATCTCCTGTCAGCGTCCTCGTCACAGGCTTATGAAGAAGATCCTGCAGCACATACGTAAGACGAATCCCCTGGGACAAGGTCTCAGCCAGTGCATCCGTTTCTGCTTCACAAACTGACCAAGCAGTGACTGTCTGTCGACAGGAGAACCAATGTATCACACTGCCTGCATAACACAACACGCCACCTGTCCGGCTTCGAGAGCCCTCAGGGGCGAACGATGCATCTGAAATGAAAGTCATCTCACCCGGATTCCCATCCGGTCCATACTGCAAGCACTCATCAAGGGTCCCTCGCACATAGCGCCACAAACCCACACAGAACTTACAGATCGCCTCTGGTCGGCGATGCATAACACTCGCTCCCATTGACACAGCAGCAAGGACATCGGGTCTACTCCGAATTCCAATCCACATCAGAGCTCCAATTTCTGACCGTGCATTGGCCAGATTCTTGGCATGATGCTCGTCAAGTGCTTCATCCTCGGCCATCTCCAGCTGAGGAAGTGACTGCGAACCCTTCATATGAACCCAGCCTCTGCGATTCAGCTCTTGAAGAATCCAGCGGCGCTGCTGGATAACGATCTTATCCCCCTCGAAGGAAATTTCTACTCCCAAGAAGTTCAGCGCTTGCTTCTGTGCCACTTGTTCATCGTTGCATTTCACTTGCACGTCCGTTTGTCTCGCGATGAAACCCTGGATTTTCGTTCGCCACTCTGCGCTCACAAACTGCAAGAACGCTTCCACTGCAGATCGTTCGCCCGTTACCAAGCAATCATCTACATACATGGCTACTAATCCCACTAGAGTGTCACCACATAGCAGCTTCCACAGACCGTCCTGGTGCGCGATAGGCACGCAGTGGATCTGCCTTCCTTGATCATCGGTCAAAACCTTACCGGAAATCTTGCCGTCTCGATCCCGGCTCCAGTCCAAAGGGGACCGTCGCAACCCGTAGATTGCTCTGATTGGGACGTACTGAACATCTTCCGCAATCAAACCCAGTCGTTTAAGGACTGCCGGCGGCTCAAGAATGACCAAGTCTTTACCACCCAAGAAGGTGTTTAAAAATGCTGCGCTGATGTCACCTGCTCCCATGATCCACGATGGCCTTAGAGCAGTTTCCTTAGCCATGGTCCTCAAGACAGACATGTCCACATTCTGCGTGCTCAAGTCCTCTTTGTCCTGGGAATCATGTTGGAAATTTCCGCATGCTACGATCCTCACTTTCGGCTCGTCGATTGGTCCAGAGCTTTCATTCAAAGGCTTCAAGGTGTTGACAAGTTGCATCGGTAGGGCCTTAGGAAGCTTCACGCTTCTGTCTAGACCCAAATCCTCATGGATATGGCCCTTTCGAACCTCAATCCAAACCTTCTGATGCACCGTCATGTTGTCGAGCTCCTTACGTGCCGCTCCAATCCAATCCTCGCGACGTGGGCCGAAGAAAACATCGTTTCCACATGGTTCCGCGCTTGCCTTAAAGCTCTTGAGCTCCTGGGCTAGACGCTCTTGCTCAACCATCTCTGCTTCTTCATCAAATCCAGGAACCTGATATCCACATGGCTCTGGCGTCACCTTATCCAGCTTCTCAAGATAGCATGCCTTGGAAGATTTCCCACAAACGGTGCAGGTCTTTCCCTCAAGCCACTCAAGATTCTTATCCCTGGACTTGGTGACCTCAGCATCCTTAGCTGAACTCTCCACAGCCTTGTTGCATGCTGCTTCACACTTCGCCGCCTGGAAGAAATCTGCTTCCTTCGCCTCTTCAGGGCCGTATTCGCGCTCCTCGACGGTTAGCAAACCAAGATCGTGACCTAAATCTCTGATGTACTCACCGTCTCGCACGTCGCCCTTCGAAGAGATCCAAACAAGATCACCCAGCGGTGTGGTATGTGTTCTCCAAGTTGCGCTCTGTGTGTCCAGAGTTGTTGGAAGCCTTGCTGTCACGACTTTCTGTTGCCCGTTCCTTTCAACCAGCACTAATGCACCGCGTGATACATCATCGCACTGCGCCAAGAAAGTTGCAGGCTCAGCTCTCGGATCAAACGGTCCAGGATTAATGACCCGAATGGCCACCTTCTGACCTGGATCAGGACGTTGGCCTTGAGTCCTGACTCCCAGCACTCCATCACGATGCCTACGCGCAGCTTCGTGCATCATCAACGGCCAATATGCCACATGAAGCCGTCCTTTGATCAGAAAACCTCTGGCCTTCTCCTTGAGCATGCCAATGCACCTTTCTGCTAAGCCGTTTGCTTGAGGGTCATACCCGCAGGTTGTTGTTTTGAACACGCCCATTTTGTTGATGCCTTCCACCAGCTGCTTTGCAATAAACTCTCGCGCTCGATCTGAGTGTATTCTCACTACCTCTGGCTTGCCGCCACTTGTAGCTGCAATCTGTGAAAGAATACTTTGAAGCTGCTCGTACACTAGCTGCCAATGTCGGTGTCGGAGAGGCCTTGTATACTGCAAGTTGCATCCATCAGCTAGACGAAGCACTGCAACCAACATGTATCTTGCGCCATCATAGCCCTCACGGTAAGGACCAGCAAGATCAATGGACATCACTCCCGTTGCAACCTGCTCTGCACTCAAACGAAGGTGTGGTCGTCGGAGTCCTCGAGTTCTCAAATCATCTATTGTCCTTCCAGGCTTCGGCTTAGGAATCGCATCAGGTGGCAAAGACTCTGGACCTTGGTCAACAGGCTTCTCCTCCTCAGGAAGTGAAGGCTCATACACATCCAAATTATCTTCGCAATCAGGTCGCTGCTCATCGGCTCTTTGCTTCGTTGAGTGCACGAGCTCAGGAAACAAGTCTTCTGACAGCTCTCCATCGCTCACTTCTACGACTTCACCGAAATAAGGTAAACCCTGAAAGCAATCCTGAACACCCTGGTCATCGCCTAAGCTTCCCTGAACTCCCTGAACACCCTGAACTCCCAAGGCATTCTCCAGCGGCTCCGGCGCGCCTTCTGCTGGCGCGCATGTGCTACCCTGCTGTTGTTGTTGTTGATGCTGCTGCTGCAGAACCGTGTTGATCTCTACACGTCGTGTTCCGTCGTCGTCGTGTCTATCATGGATTGGAAAGCCTAAACCCTCCAAATGAGCACGCATGCGCTCTGAGGTCTGCTGTCCAGCTGCCGGCGTGAACGCCGTCACCACAATTCTGTGCCCTCGGAAAGGCTCTGTGCCATGCATTTGAAACGGGTCGAACTCAGCAATCGTACGGCTTGTGCTCAACAAACGACCCTTCGCAGGAGGCTTGTCATCATGCGTCTTTCGCCACACTGCCTTGGACCGCTCAAGTTTTGGATCAGCTACCCAAACCTCTCCGCCATCGTATGCCGTGAGACCTAACACATAATTCTGTGAGCCAGGCATGTTTCGACTGTCTTTGTGAGGCCGAAAAGCAGTGTTTTCCATGATCATGAATGAAGTGTATCTAGCCTCAGGGTGAACAGTCCTAATCAAGCGATTCACTCTCTGCACAGGCTGCACATGCTGCTTTGTAAGGCGCGTGGTTCCACACATTCCACCTCGGCCAAACAAACCAAAAGCCCATGCATGACCTTGGGATTCTGGCTTCGTAACGTTTGGCCTGTGACTGCCCTTTACGCGCAACTTAGCCCTATGAAGCTCATCCAAGACCGCATCAAACTGGCTCTCTTTTGATTCGTCATGGTCTGTTGCTGGCTCCACAGCAACCAAGCTTGCTTCACAGCACTCTAGATCATCTGCCACATGCGCCATGACTTCTTCAATGTCAAGAATGCTTGAGGCTTCGGGACACATGGGAACCGTCACACTGCAAACCTTGCGATTGCACTGCTTGTACTGCTGAGTCAAGTATCTTCGAACCTCAACGAAGTCCTCCCACCGGACATAAGGCAAACCGTTCATGACGATTAGATTGATGGTTCTAATCTCACCCGGGAAATCATCATCGGTCTGAAGGTAGGGACCTCGGGCTCGGCTCCACACGAACTTGTATCCTAACGAGACCAAACGACTCAGACCACAGATCCATGTGGCGCCAGGAATCACCAACTCCCCTTCCCGGCTTCTAAACGCTTTGATTCTCATGCCATCGGCCAATTGCAATGATGTTTCACACCCCCTCCGCGGGGGCTCGCCTGGTCGCAACACTTCGTTCGCTCCGGAGTCTACCAGGACGAAATCGTGATCTGCATGCAGGCCGGGCGTTGCCTTATTAGCCTGGCCGTATCCACCCTTGGGAACCACCGGGGGACTCTTCCTCACAGCTTTAGCTTTTGGAGGCGGAGCGGCTGGCACTGGTGCAACCTGAGGTGGGGCTCTTACGGTAGGCTGTTTACTGCTCGGCTCACCTGCTCTACTCTGACCCCATGGACATGGCTTTGGACACGCAGTTGATGACTGTGCTGAATCACCGGATGCCTTCACAGGAGGTGATGCGATGATTGTCGGCACTACTGGGGGTCTTTTCACTAGTGAGGCCTTTGGACTTGATTTTGGAGGTGCAGCTTCTGACTTCACCACTGGTGGCATCGGAAATCCTGGTCTAAACCCGGACTCAACCATTCCAATGTACAGCTCATTACCGTCCTCTAAATCCAAAAGCCAAGCAACAAATCCCGGTCGCACAATACCATCGCTACACATGATCATCACAGCATGTGCCTCCGCAATCATTTGCGTTTCTCCAATCTCGAGATCATAAGCTGGAAGCGTCTCTACACGATTCAAGAAATAAGATACACCGACCGCTACATCGAAAGGGTTCGTGACTCCGACGAAATCCCGTCGTGCCCCAGTCTGCACGTGGCCACTTGTCCACCGCACAAACTCACCAGGATCTAAGTGCACTCTCCACAACGGTAGTCTCTCCAGACGCTCCTCACGAGCCTCACGAACCGCTTGGGCTAGATCATCCACCAGAGGATCCAACTCACTTTCTGAACCCTCGTCCTGAATGGTTGACTCAGGGGATGGTGTCGATGCTGAAGATGACAATGATTCCAATGACAAAGCCTCAGACTCCTCCTGCGATCCGTCAGCCTCTGAGTCCTCACGAAGCCTACGTGCCATGAATGCTGATGCGACTGCCGATGCCTTAGCTTTCGCCTTGGCCTTTCCCTTCGCAGCAGCTGCTGCCGAGTCTGTACCCAGCAAACCTGGCACCTCTGTGTCTGCCTTAGCAGCACGACTTGCCTCCGCTCGATACTTTTCATCATGGCTGTAATTGCACTGCTTCCGATAACATCCTTTCGGACCGAAAAAGAATCTGCATGGCTTGTCAATCTTCTTCGGGGTCTTATTGGCATCTGCAGGATCAGGATTTCCAGACTTACGATCTTGAGCATGGGAGCTGGACCCGGGTTGCACGTTGGTTTTTCCGTGCTTCCCTTTTGCTTCCTTTCCCTTGCCCTTACCCTTATCCTTTCCTTTCTCCTTGCCTTTGCCTTTGTTTGCGTAGCTCTCACTTGGGCCTCCCTCCTGCTTGTTCTGCTTGGTGTGTTCGTCAGCTGCTGTTTGCCGGAGTTCGTGCTCCAAAGTGTCCAACATCATGTTGACTCCCGCCTCCGTCGGGAATTGGATCTGCGGCGCCAAACGCAAAATGCCAAGACGGGTCTTCAAAGCATCTTGCTTACGTTCCAGGACACGCGTCAATGATGCCAGCGATTTCAGGGCCTCACTCGGCGCTGTAGCCGGTAACCCCAAAGCAGCTGCACGGGTCCGAGCCATCTTCCATCGTCGCAAAACCTCCAACGCTTCTCGAGCTGTGCTCACCGGCTGAAGATTCCTGACATAAGTCAAAAGGCTCGAGACCTCCTCTCGGCCACCAGGTTGTACGATCGTGATAAGTTCTTCAAGGAGGGCCAATGAAGAGATTTGATTCTCATCTGACTCCATGGCTGCGGACTTCATCTCCTGTGGGAGGACCCGCAACAAAGCCACTACCAGCCTGGATTCAAAATCTCGCATCTGATGTGGAACGGCTGGGAAAGGCTGCCGTGTACCGCCAGCCATCCTCGCCTCATGCCGCGCATGGGCCGCAATGAACTGGGTCTCCACGTACTGCTTGAAAGAGTCGGCAACAGTCGCGCTTACCGCTAGAAATTGCCTTTTCCAAGTGACATAGGCCATTGCAGTCTCCCAGGGTTGACCTACCACCGGCTGATAGCTCGGCAGATCATTCAATGTTTTCCACCTTCCATTTGGGATCTCACCAGTCACATTCCCCTGCCCAGGATCCGCAGCGTTGTCTGCGACCACATTTGGAGCTCGGAGGTACGCTGGCAAACCAGGAGGATCACTAATTCCCCAGACATTCTGCGTTGGCCTTCCAATGGATACATTCGCACTATGCTCTGTTGATGAAAACTCGAAAGGTTGCTGCCACCACATAGCGGTAGCATCTGGTTCCTGTTCATCTGCAGGCTCTTGATTTCCCCACGTAGGAGTGTCCTGCAAATTCGGTGTCAAGTCAAATCGCTGGGGCATTCCGCCCACATGCGCTTCAGACTCACAAGGACGTTGATCATCCTCACAATCCGCATTTTCCCACTCTTCCATGCTTGTCTCCAGTGCCGTTACCCGTTCGTCAAGCTGGTCTACAGCCGCATTCAGGTCCTTCAAAGATCCAGCCTCTGCATCGTGAGCGTCCCCACGAGCAATCTGTGCCAGCTCTTGATCCACCCTCTCGGCCAACATGCGAACTTGGACTGCCAAATCACCCTCGGCAGCACCAGCATCGCCCTCTTGAGACCCTGTAGCCTGCGAACTTACAGCTGCTGAAATGTAAGTTTCATGAATGCTTAGCCGGCCCTTGTGTTCGTTCACACTCGCACTCATACTGGACAGCATGGTTTCCATCTCATTCAGACGTCCAGCCATGGATTCCACCTTGGCCAATAGCAGGGCTTCGCGCTGCTTCGCCTGATCTATCACGACAAGCTGTTGATTGATTACCGCCTGGTTGTCTTCCAAACGATCTCTCATTGCAGCCATCTCCCTGGTCCATGTCGAGGCTTGCTCCTCAATCACGGTCTGCTGGGCCCTCAAAATCCGCTTGAATTCTTCCAACTGATTTTCAACAGTAACGCACCCTTCAAAGACCTGACGGTGACCTGAGTCCAAGGATTGCACAGCTTGGCCTAGGATTCCTGTACGATGGTTAAGTCGATCGCTGATTTCCTGCATCGCTGCTCGGATATCTTCGATGGCTCCAAGATCAAAAGACACGTTCTCCTGAAGTTGTCGAAGCAAGTCGGCAGGGAAAGCAATCTGCGTCATTGACCTAAACATCACAGTGTCAGTCGCGTCGTCTCGCGCTGAGGCATCTGCTGCTGCTGCTGCTGTATGCCGTGCATAGGTTGAGGAGTATCTAGGGGGTTTGGGCTCATCACCTGTTGATGATGTTGGGGATTTACAGGACTCGGGGTATTAGTAACAATGGAGTAGTGTGTAGGAGTTGGGGAGCCTGCGAGCCTCTGTCTAATTTGATGCGGTAGGTCATCTAGAGGATTGTACATGGGCCCCAAGGCTCACACAAAACCAAACCCGAACCCATCAATCTCCCAAAAAGGACACAATGATTATCGCACTTCCCGCACGATGCAGTGTCTCACACTCAAAGGCCGAATGCCTTTTTCAATCGCGCTTGAGCCAATACATGGCATCCCACGCACCTCGGTTTGTGCGTGTCATCCTTCGCAAGGGCCATGCACACTCCTTAGTCGTGCGTGTCATCCTGAGCAGGGGTCATGCGCACATTCCCAAAATCGACAGTTGTGCTGCCGTGTGGAAGCAAAAGTGCGCACACTCGATGCGCCCTTCTTAAATCGTTGAGATCCTGCCCGTTTTTACAGCATCCAGAGTGAGCCTCTGCTCCACTGTGTGCTGGTCAGTTTAGACTCCGGGTTCGAGGGGACTGAGTCTTGGTGCGCTGCGGTTCGAGAGCGCAGGTGAATGCAGCATTCCATTAAATTGGATTAAATTGGCATTTGCTGCTGCCCTGTCCTTTGCAAGCATCTGGAACTCAACAGCGGGACGGATCACGATCAAAGAAGTGTCATTAGGATTTGACGCTTCGGCACGCTTCGCTCTTGCACAGCTGGCGCTGTCCGGGGAACGTCTTGGGCACCAAGGGCGGATCTTGCTCGGCTTTGTTGCCGGAAGCTGCCTGGTCCTGGCCTCTCCCAGACGACCTGGCGATTGCATCTTTGGGCCTGCTGGCCGCCACCGGGGGCAGCATCTCTTTGAGTGGAATTCGGCGAAGATATCCGCACATATATAGAGACCCATCCTCTTCGCCAACGTGCGCGCGAGACGCCGAGCGGCGGATGTCGCTGAGCAAAGAGGCGCCCATCTCTAGGAAGGTGGGCGGCTTTGTCTGCTCTGCTCTTCCTGCTCTCCGCTGGCTGCTCCGGGGGCCCTGCCGCAGTCTGCTCGAGAAGCGGGACATGCAGAACGGAAGATGCCCCAGAAGTTTGCGTCTGCGCACAGCTCACGCTGAAGTTCGGAGTGCTGCTGTGTCACTGCTGGTTTTCGGAATGCCGATGTCGCAGCTGTCGCATGCTGCAACTCCGCCCGCTTTTGTGCATTCTGATGCCTCGTGCAGAGTTTATACTTGGATGTTCAAGGCTGACATCAAGCATGAAGTGAAGCAGGAAGGACCCCCGCCTATCGGGCTTCAGTCGGCTCAGTGTTTCGAGTCTTGGCGGGAGCCAGCCCATGTCTTCAGATATAGTTTGCTGTCCCTGCTGCCATCATTGCATCATTGCTTTCTAGGGATGCGTTTGAGAGAAGCGGCGGCTGAAGCTCGTCACAGAAGGCAGCAGCTGCCAGACCGACGCGCTGAGCGGTCTCAGCTGTCGCGGTGTCCTCGCCTGTGAACCAGCGCCCACCGTCTACGAACTGCCATTCCGTTTCTGCGAGAGACGGAGGTGACAGTAACAAACATTGACATCTACTAGAGACGCCTGCAGCACCGCTTCGAGCTGGATCGATACAGGCACCCTGACCCTCCATGTTCCTCGTTGGCGCTCCTCAAGCCCAGCGGCTAGCAGACGGACTGGAGCGCGCCGGTGGCCTCGAGCTGCCCTCCACAGCCAGTCAATCGTGCAGCATGGTGCAGCCCAAGACGCACAGCTGTGACACCGACTCCTTGCTGATGTTGCTGGGCAAGAATCTGGAGAATGGCAAGACCCTTCCGGAAGTGGCTGTGCCTCCCTTGCTTTCTTCGAGGCGGGGCTGCGAGGACCGGCAGCGGAGCGGGAGCGCAAGGTGACTTGCAAGGTAATTGCATGCGGGATCGCTTCCGAGAGCTGGAGGAATGAAAAAGCGGCAGAAGCTCGAAGAGGGGACCGCTTGCGTGGAGCTCCAGAGATCGCAGGAGGACGTCGGAGAGCAGGGCAATCGTCAGGTGTCCAGCCAGGATGCCCCATGTCTCCTGCTCTTGTACCCTGGCTTCCTCACGACATCTGTGGTTGAACGTGCTGCAGAGACGGTCAACTTCTGTGGAGTTCGATTTGCGGAGCCACGAGCCACACAAAACAAGCACTTGGCCACGTACAGGCTTCGAGCACCAATTGGCTAGATTTATGTGCAGTGCCGTAGAAGTCTTGATGCTTGTTGTTCGACTTGCAGCCGATGGCGCATCAGGTGTCTTGCATTCGTAGTCAATCGATGGGGGCTCCCCTTTCCTGCTTGTCAGGCTGTACGCATGTCGGGGTCCCGACAGTTGAGTTGTCCAGCTTTTTGTTCGAGAATTGGTAGAAGCACCTGACAAGTGTGGCTACAGGCTTCAAGCTTTCTGTGTAGTTTCTTTCATCTTGTAGACCACCAAATTAAAGAACCCTGGATCAGCCATTGCATGGGAGTGGTTCGAAACGGACGGGGCACGTAACAAGAACCCGACATTGCTTGCAAGATGATGGTGTGGGAAGGCCAAAATGGATGCTCTAGGACCTAGGAGAGCCAGTTGCTCGAATGGTAGCCATTCCATGTCAAGCCTCTTGCAGGGCCTGCCAACCAGCCTCCAATGATGGTCTTGATGCTCGCCTACCGGCGCCGCTTGTGCTCCCATGATGCGCACAATGCTCGCTTGGCGGTTAATTAACCGTCTGGGTAGCGATGATGTACATGCCGCGCTGCAAGGCAGATTGTTTGGAGTCTAGTTTCACAGTGGTTCTTGTTGTGTGATCTCTATGCTTGAAGCGCGACATTCACTGCTTGCCTCCTTTAGTTGAAGCGGCAGGCAGCTGCGCCGCTGTGGATTGTACCGAGTGGCCAGCGCTGAGGCTTCAGGTTTTCAGGGCTGAGCACTTCGAGGGTGGACACTCGGATGTCAAGCTGCAGCTGCTGTTTCGTGACTTGAGTGCGACCCAGGGGTTTCAGTTCCGAGCGGACGTCCATGAGCTTCGAGACTCTGCAGATTCTGAGTCGCATCCTGATTTTACTAGGAGACACGTGGCCGGCGTGCACAATGCAACACTCCAGCTTCAACCAGCATGTGACAGCTCGGTGCTTGCAGGATCTCAAGCAGGAGGCGAAGGAGGAGGTTTCGAAAGATTCAGATATGCAAGTGAAGGAAGAGAGCAACGAGGCGACTGAAGACACAAGGAATGAACTTGCAGCAGAGAAGTATTACGTTGTCTAGAACGTATTCGAGCTAATCTGTTAATAGATTGTAACCATGATGATTGCGAGTGTAGTCGGGATGAATACAACAACAGACACGGTGAACGTCCATCCGACAAGTGTTTCAGACACATTTACAGCTCACAACAAGAGCCATAGTACTACATTAGTTCTGAGCTACGCTCGAAAGACAATCGGGACATAAAATACTGTACTGTAACGACCCTTATAGCAGAAACTATAAACCACCGGTTGGGGGTAGCTCACCTGCAGGCCTCGATGTTCCCGAACAGTCCACTGCTGCATCCTTTTTCAGTTGAGGGTTGGAGGGGGCATTGGTTGCTTAGCCTTGGAACGAGTCTACCCTGGAACAACATTCTACATGCTCAAAACGATCAATACCGTTCTGTTTTACTTCCATAGCCTTGGGGACGTATATACCCACAAAGTGGCGTATAGAGGGATCCTTACACAGGCGGTCACGTCCATTGCTGTATTCGGTTTAAGGGTGACTGTCAGCGGAGGGTTTGTCAGGCTTGATTTCCTACGGTCTTCGGTCCATGCAGGTCGTTAGCTCTCGTCGAAGAATGCGCACGAAGGCCACTCGGAAAGATGCAGCACATCCATGTGTAGAGGTGTAAGTACCAAAGCACGAAGTCATGCAGGACCCCTAAGACCTAGATCCCTGCATGTTAGACCCGCTGGCTTCATGTGCACGCATGTCATGTAAGCATGCACGTATGTGTATGTGGTGAGGGAGCTGAATCTGCAAGACGAGTACGGAATGCATAGCGCAGACGTGTTCAAGGCATAATTTGTTAAGCGCAAGCGAGGAGTCCTACGCCGTTTTGTTCGGGATAGCGTTGTCCGGACTATCTAGGCGGAGCAGCGGAGTAAACATGAGTGCATCTGCTTGTGCTCTTCTGGGGTACCTCAGAGCAGGCTTTGGGGTGGCACGTGTCGGGGTGTGTGGACTTACATCATTTGCAATTTGCAACTACCATTTTACTTGGAAGGTCAAGCCTGAGATCAAGCATGAAGTGAAGCAGGAGGACCCTGTTTGACGGCTGCAGGAACCCAGATCTTCAGAGACAGTTGACGCGTTGCTTGCGGTTTGAGGTTCCTGCGATTGCCGGTTCTGCTGCATGTCGTTAACCGCAAATGTAGTGACTCGTTTCGTGACGAGTAGTGCAACCGGGCCGTACTTCTGCAGCTGCTGCTGCTGTCGTCGTCTCAGTGTCTATCCCTCCCATATCAATAAGTGCTGTTTGTTTCCGACACCTGGAACCCCTGAAGCAGGACCATATAAACAAACCCGGTGTTGTCCGGTTATGCTCAGTGAGTTCTAGTTGTTGACTGCAGGCTCTTTGTCGCGATGAAACTCTTGTGATACTACATCAACAGTCTTGCTATCAGTACTATATCATGGCTGGTCATGTTTGTTTGGCAGTGCTGTGTTTTTTTGGCTTGGGGCCTGGATTTTCGCATCCATGGGCTGAGAACACGACCTGGGGGTGACAGTAATGGATGTTACAGGACTGAAAGTTCTACACCTTGTGTTCCATGCTTGCAAGCGAAAGGGCACGCTCAATGCTCGCACATAGTCTTTTGCCTATCTCCCCCATCACGGAGGACAAGAAGTCGCACAGCACGTCGAGGCTTGGCAGCGGTCAGGACTTGTATGCTGCGAGTTTATTCAGTGCAACACATTGCTATGGGCAGAATCGAAGCGTATCGGTGCAACTGTGGTGAAAGATCTTGGGGATTACGCTTTCAGGCTTCGGCCTTGTAAGTATATTTTCGAACGATGGAAGGGCTGCCAGACGCTGGTCCATCCTCGCATTTGGGCAGTTGCGTGCAACCTGACGAAACTCTTCCTCCTATGTTGAGCCCTCGCCTCTGCCCCCCTTGCAGTCATGGATCGGCACGGTTTGCACATCGACCCATCCACAACACTAAGCGACCTTCACTCCTATGGTGGAAGTCTGAAACCAGACACCTCTCTCTTTCAGCTAGTTCGCTTCAATGTTCAGGGACTTCCGGCCTTGTGCCTCAACGTTTTCGGCTTTAAGCTTTCGTCGCAGTCAGTTATTGCAGTCGGTTCTAGCAGTTCTTAAACTGTGTTGTAGTATGATAGGTTATGTCGGTTATGTTCTGTCGTCAAAGAACTCACGATCTCGGTGCTGGTTTTTTCTGCTGACTCTACTGACTTGCTTGTGACATTGCCTTCCGTTTAAGGACCGGCAGAAAGCAAGAGAAAGTGGATGCGGAGCAGCCCCTGCAAGTTAAGCAAGAGGACTGCGCGAAGAGGCGTCGCTTGAGCCAGAAGAGTCCGGACATCTCAGTTCCATCCTTCGAGTCGCGATTGACAGAGTGGGCCGAGAAATGCCTAGCATTTCAATCCTCTGGCAAGACGTGGCTGCCCACGAAGCCCTGCTGTCCGGCCAGCCCGTTTCTCGGATTAGCAGCCGCTCCGTGGCAAGGATGCGTAAGAGACAAGGCAACAGCATGCGTGCAGCTCCTCGGCAAAGAGCAGTTCAGAGAGTTGTACGACTTCTACCGCGAGAATCCACACCATGCTCTCTTCCATGACAGAAGTGACCCAAGCAGCGAGCGACAGTCAGAGAGCACTGCTGGATCCAGGCCACAGGCTAACAGGAGCTCAACCGGCAATCAGCACCGAGCGGCTGAGTGCATGAAGATGTGGCCTTGGATGCGTGACCTTCCGACTCGAGCTTGGGCCGGCAACGGCTGGCTGCTGATGGAGGACGGCATGATGAAGCTCTCCCCGACTGGAGGGGGGTCCGCCATGCAGGGCCTCGAGATCTTCGAGTCCGTGGGCTCCGTCCCTGACCCTGGCGAGCAGAAGCCCTTGGAGTCGACGAGCCAGGCGGAGCCAAGAGCTGAGGGCGAACAAGTCGTCACAAGGAGCTTCCGTGGCCTGGAGCGCCAGAGCGGCATCCAGGGAATTTGCTGGCACAGAGCGAAGGCCTGCTGGAGAGTCCAATGGTCAGCTCCCAGCAAACCGAATCAGCAGCGTCAGTTCCCTATCTCCAAGCACCTGAAGCTCGGCCTCACGGAGGCCGAGGCCGAGCAGGCGGCTCTCGAGGAGGCCAAGGCTTTCCGCGAGGAGCTCGTGCGCCTGGGCAAGCTGAAGCCGCCGAAGCCCAGGACAGGGAAGCTTGGCGGCTCCATGGTGAGGGGAGTCAAGTACAAAAAAATGTCTGGATGCTATCAGGTGGAGCTCTCCAATCCGTCCACCAAGAAACGCATCTACGGCGGCAATTTCAAGGTGAAGGAGGAGGCCGAAGCCAGGGCCCGGGAGCTGGCCAAGGAGTTCGGGGTGGAATGCGAGGGCGGAGTGGTGCCGGTGAAGCTGCTCTCGGAGCTCCCGTACTTCGAGCCGCTCGGGCCACAGAAGGGCATCAAGTGGAACTTTGGTGAGCAGGCCTGGCATGCAACTTGCAATGTGGCCAGCAAGTATAGGAACATGAGGTTCCGCCCGAAGGACATCTCGCCGAAGCAGGTGGAGAAGGCCTGGAAGCAGGCGGTGGCCTGGCGGAAGCAGCAGGAGAAGGAGAGGGAGCGGGCTGCACGGTCCCAGCAGCGCTGAGGAGCACAGCACAGCATATGAACTTAAGCAAGTTCTGTTTAGGTGCATTCTCTCACGGTAGAATCATGTGCAGGCCGAGCTTCATGTCCAACGATTGGTGTGATGTTGAATTTAAGGCATCATCTGTTGACGGGTTCTCTCTTGCACAGCTTATCTTCGAGTTGGTGTCCAACTCGCCCTGCGCAAGTCTGCCATCCAGTCCCACACTGCCCACAAAATTAGGCCAGCGTGGATCCCTTCATGTCTCCCGCTGCATTCGATGGCTTTCTGCTTCGAAAGAGCAGATATGCGCCATGTATTTATCTCGCGTGCGCTCTGCACTCCACATGTACGAAGACGAACCCATCCATCCAAGGTTTGCCCTAAAACTGTAAGCCCCTTCCAGGAATCCCATTATTCAAGGTCCAGGAATCCATTTCCGTGGCCCTCACAGGGCCGTAGCAAGTCTCTACTTTTCCGGAAAGCTGGATCGGCTTGAGGAGGTTAGAGTGTTCAGGATTCAGCCTGGGATGCTAGTCAATGCCCAACGACAGGCAGACGAGTCAGATGTAGCATCTCCGCATTTTCAGTGAAACTCTTGCATTGCCAGGAACTAGTGTGCCCTGAACCTGACAACCAAACCATACCCGAAACCCCAATCCTCAGACCCGACTCTGAATCTAGCTGGCTATGCCGAGCGGCTCAAGATTCCACTGTTGCACGAGACCGTGGCATGGCTTCCGCGGATGCGACTTTCCTGAACATGTTTCACTCTACGGGCCGACGCACCCCTCATTTCAAGAATCCGTTTTATAGCAGCCATAGAGAACGGAAGTAAAATATCGATGTGAGCTCCTGGTTTCCCTGGATTCTCATTCAGGCAGTTTCAGGATCCGGCGGCTGGCAGTGCGCCTGCAGGATGCACGTGTTGAAGCGCATGGGTAAGTCCGTAAACCTTAAACCCTAAACGGCGCTTAAAAAAAAAAAGCTTAAACCCTGAACCCAACAAAAAGGAGCGTCTAAACAAAAAAGGCTGAACCCAAAACTGTCACGAAGGCCCTCGGCGTGGCCTTCGAGAGGTCCTCGGAGCTGGTGCCGGAGGCCTTGCCCTGGCGTGCACCGCTGCTCCATCCGCTGCTGCTCGGTCATCTGCTTGGGAGTTTCCGAGACTTAGGGGCTTATTTGGGGGTCCTTATAATAAGGATCCTACTATATAGGGTACTATATCAAGGTCCCCTATTTTCGGAAACTCCCACTTCTGAGTTCTAGGAGTTCTAGGAAGGGAATGTGAGTCTGAAGGCTTAAACTTAAGCTACTTCTGATTTCTAGGAATGGAGGGGGTTTCTTAAGGTTTTACTTCTGAGTTCTAGGTATGGAATGTGAGTCTCAAGGTCTGTTGTTGCGTTAAGTCCAATTTCTAGGTCTTGACATAGCTTATGTTCTACGAAGGAGCGAGACTTGCCGGGTCAGCTCAGGCTGGGCAAGAAGTTGGGAGAGGCTAACGGAGTCTCCACCTTCGAAACCAGTGAGATGGCCGCAGACATCAACAGCCAAGCCATGCAGCTCTTTCAGCAGCATTGTGGCTTGCCGAAGAAGTTGGTTGGTTTGAAAATCGCATCCTAAAGAGGACTCAGAGAAGAAGTTGCTCTTACTTCAACATGTCTTGCCTTGGACCTCCCTCAACGGCTCCTTTTGTCGTTCTCCTAGGGAGGCAGGGTTCGCTTCTGCTGAATGTGCCAGGTGTCTTTGAGCGGGTTGTCCTGGAGCTAGCCACTTGCTCCTCGCTGCTGCCTCGCATCTGCGGCTCGCAGAGGGCGCTGGACAGAACGTTGCAGCTGTCGAGCTCGCCGATGCAATTTTCCAAGTGCCGTTTGTCATTTCTGACAAGGGCAAGATGCGTGTTCGATGCGTGGCATCTTCGGAGAGCACGGAAGAGGCCAGTGTCCAGGTGGAGGATGGTGTTGCAACTGAAACAACGATACACGCGCGATTTGGGACTGCTCATCTCGTACCTTTCCTGGACCGCCAGCCAGACAGGCTTGAAAGCTGGCGCAAACTGTGTGAGGCGGACAAACAACCCGAACAGGATGTGAATCAGCTCTACTCCTCCTTCACGGAGCGAGGCTTGAGCTACGGAGTTTCTTTTCAGACGTTGACCAGCACAGCGTGCTTCACCGAGCTTGGAGCTCTTGCTCGATTGCAGGATCCATGCAAGGTGGAGTGCGCCTCCTGGGAGAAATCCCTGCAGTTACTGCATCCTGCACAGCTCGACGGGGCGCTGCTCGTAGAGCTGGCCGCCCGCGGAGAGAAATCCACGTACCTTCCCTTTGCCGTGCGCCGGACAACGATCGCGGCGCAATGCACTTCGGGGGACCTCTGGGCTGCTGTCCGTGTCCAGGACATGCAGTGCATCTCATGGAAGCGAGAGAGAGAGAGATATGGGGGGCCCATGAGGCCGAAAGGCCTCGCATGCCTTTCATGCCCTGCTGAAGAAGAGAGAGAGAGAGAGAGAGAGAGAGAGAGAGAGAGAGAGAGAGAGAGAGAGAGAGAGAGAGAGAGAGAGAGAGAGAGAGAGAGAGAGAGAGAGAGAGAGAGAGAGAGAGAGAGAGAGGGGAGAGAGAGAGAGAGAGAGAGAGAGAGAGAGAGAGAGAGAGAGAGAGAGAGAGAGAGAGAGAGAGAGAGAGGGAGAGAGAGAGGAGAGAGAGGGAGAGAGAGGGAGAGAGAGGGAGAGAGAGAGAGAGAGGAGAGGGGGAGAGAGAGAGGTGTTAATTTATGTTGCGATTTCAGAGCCGCAGGGGGGAATGTGAAGCACTTGATCCAAATTGCAGTGTAGAGGATGGCAGTCACACTGAAAGCATATACAGGAGCGGAGATCACCTTTATTTCAGATGACTTGACAGCCTCCACTTCACTCCCCTCTAACAGCCCGTAGTATACGGGCAGGCCTTAGTACCTCGGGGGCCTGGCAGGCCCCTTAAAGCCTAGAAGAAGAGAGGGGAGGGAGAGAGAGAGAAGCGTCTTAGCTGCTAAGACGTTTCTTTGCTGAAGAAGCGTCTCGGCTCCAGCTTGCGGCCGCGAAGAAGAAGCAGAAGCAGAAGCACAAGCAGAAGTAGAAGCACAAGCAGAAGCAGAAGCAGAAGCAGCAGCGGAAGCAGCAGCGGAAGCAGAAGCAGAAGCAGACGAAGAAGAAGAAGCAGAAGCAGAAGTAGAACAGGAGAGAGGGAGGAAGAGAGAGCATTCGTTGCCTTGTGACAGGAGCGCTCGGAGGCCTCCTTACTGGCCGATGTTGAAATCTTCAATTCCGATGGCCAGCTGGCTGCGCGTTTGGAGGGGGCCAGCTGCTGACGAGCAGACCCGTCTGCCACGCAGGAGCGTGATGGTTCCGACGACTGCCTGTGGCTGGGATTCAGTGGTAGTTGGCAATTATTACGACTACGATTATTAGTATTATTGCTATTATTATTATTATTATTATCAATTATTATTAGTATTTAGAAGCTGCCCCCACCCTGTAATAGTGGTATAATAGGAATATAATAGGGCCCTAATATAATCCTATATAGTCCTTATGGTCACTATTACAGGGTGGGGGGCAGCTTCTAAAGTATTATTATTATTATGATTATGATTATGATTATTACTATTTTGATTATTATTGTTATTATTATTGTTATTATTATTGTTATTATTATTATTAGTTGTTAAATCAGCAGCTCTGTCCGATTCACTTGTCAATTGTCTGTGTCCTGTCTCTGCGGCCGCTCAACAGCTCTCTGAGGAAGTGGAGGGAAAGGGTTGAGCTTGAGGCCAAAAGCGAAGGGTTCGTCAACAGGGCTACTTCTGGAACAGGGTTCCTTATCATTTTGGCCGAGGTCGGCATTCGGACGTTCAGCTTTCGGAAAGCAACTACACATCAGCATCAGGCCAGGGGCCCAGGGTTTTGCGGTTTAGGGACAGGTCGGGCCTAGGGGTTTCACATTGGTAGCGGAGCCCGGCCTGTCACTATCTAGGGTAGATAGTGTAAACAGGAAGACAGGGTCTAACATTGTACAGTAGGACAGATAGGCCCGAAGACATGCCGACTAACCCGGGAGACGGTGAGTCCAGCGGACTCGCGAGCGTGAGCCATCTTCCTTGGCAACAGATTCCTCGTTTTCAGCCGGGGACGACCAACGTAGACGAGTACACTCAACGACTCCGTTTTCTTCGTGATTTATGGCCGGAGGACCAATTGCACCTGTTGGCTCCAAGAGCCGCCTTGCAGGTGGAAGGAGTTGCTTTCCAGAAGATCGCCAGGTTGGATCCCGCCAAGCTGCGCAGCAAAGACGGCATTAAACTGCTGGTTGAGACTTTGGGTGGCAGCTGGGGAAAGACCAAGGACGAGGAAAAGTACTTCTACTTTGAACAGGCCATTTATCAAACCAATCAGAGGGTTGACGAGACAAACGACAGCTACATTTCTCGGCACGACACCTTCTTCGAGGAGTTGTTGACAAGGAACGTGACGATCAATGAAATCCGAGCTTACATCCTTCTCCGAAACTCCCAGTTGTCGCCGGAGGACAAGAAGAGGGTCATTGTGGAATCCGCGGGCGACCTCAAGTATGAACAGACGATCAAAGCCATCAGGCTCCTCGGCTCAAAGTTCTTTCAAGAGCTTCAAGGGCGGAACGCCTCCACATCGGGAACGCAGGGTCGTGGAATGGAACGCACAAAGGTGTACGACATCCACATGAACGAGGCGGATGAGACCGAGGATGTGCAGATGGCGGCCTCGAGCGGGTCACCAGAAGATGAGCCAACCGACCTTTGCTTCTATCTGGAAAACCAGGACGAAGACGCCATCTATGCGAGGCGTATTGAAGCGTCTGAAGGACCCGAGCCTTTTCTCTGCATTTGGGGAGCAGGTTGGGGGCTTCTTTTCCAGGAGCTGGTCATGGACTCTTGCTGCAAAGTCTTGGGCGAGGCCTGGGCAGAGCTCCGTGCGGAGCGCCTCGGCTTGTTGGTGGGGGGGGGGGTGGCAAGAGAGATGAGGGTCGGAGGCCGGCGGGTGAAGGGGAGAGAGTTTCTGAAAGGAGCCACAGACAAAACGAGTGGCTCCATGCAGTGCATGCTTGTCACACTCCACCCGCCTGCGTCCAGAGAAAGTTTGCGCAGACCCCTTCGCCAAGCAGCTCCCAGGCTGCGCTAGGGATCTTCCGGCAATCCTCGAAGTCGCTGAACAAAAGGCGCCCGGAGATCGCTGGGGAAACAGCAACAAAAGCGAACGGAGTCGAGGCGTGGTTCTCTGAGCTGCACTGGCCGGTCCGGTGAGAGGCCTCCAGTTGCCGAAGGCCCAACGCCGTCTCGCCCACAAACTTCCGGCAAGACTTCATACACATGGCTGATCTGGCAGAAGGTACGCCTGACGCCGTGATTCTGGTGGACGATGACGCCATGATTCTGGAGCACGTTAACGTCCCGACCCGATGCAAACACAAACACAACAGTCACAACAGCTCCAGGCCGCGATTCGGAGCGTAGGACGGGGAGCTACCACAATTGGGCTGTGGTGCTGTAGAGGCCAGAGCTAATGACTGCAATGTAACGTAACGGTCCCCCGAGGGCAGTCCGCAGGGCAGTGCAGAGGTGACAGAAGGCGCGTCGGTCTCGGCCCGGGGAGCCCCCGTCTAAGCGGCCCGCGGCAGCCAGCGATCCGTCACCGCAAAGTCTGAACATCTCGGCCCGGCGGCCCGGCCCCCCCCGGCGGGCGGCTTACAGGGTAGAGTCTGGGTCGCTTGTGACTTCTCAGTCTCTGCCCTCCTTCCACTACTTACAAAATGCTGCAGTGTCTTGGTTACCTCGGCGACCCTAAACCCTCGCTCTCCTCTCCCTTCTCTTCCCTCTTCCGCCTCCTCCCCTCCATCCTCCTTCATGGTGCACAAGTAATGCCCTTGAGGTTGATCGTTTTGATGCTAAAACTGGCGTCTTTTTCGGATCCCTCGGGGCGCGGTTTTGCCCGGAACTGCGAACCCAAAACCCAAACCACAAACCCCAAACCCTGACCAAGCCCGAAGCTTAATGACTGAACCCTAACCCCAAACTCGAAGCCGTGAACGCTAAACCTTGTCCCGAAAGCGCGAACTCTAAACCCACTAAGGCTAAACCCTTAAACCCTAGGACCCTAGGACGAACCTACGATGCAGGGTGCGACCCTAAACCCAGTGGATTCTGCTAACCTTAACTGCGAGCCGGAAAAGGCGTTCAAAAGAATACCCGAAACAAAAAGACCCTGAACCTTACACCCCAAACCCCAAGCCCCAAACCCTAGACTAAACCCCAAACCCTAAACTAAACCCTGAACCTTCAACCCTAAAAAAGAAAGAACCTAATCCCTAAACCCGAAGCCCTAAACCCTTTAACTTCTGGACCCTAGACCCTACAGCCTAAACTAAACCCTAAACCCTGACCAACCCTGAACCTTATAAACCCTAAACCCTTGAGGCTAAATTTAAGACACTAAGCTAACAACGCAAGCCCATTGGCCCGCCTCCACCGAGTGTGGACCTTTTCCACGCGTCGAACCAAAAGCCTTCGAGTGGCACAGAGGTCGTTCGGGCTTACTGAGAGGTTTGACCAGTTGAAGCATGACAGCGGAATCAAACAGCACTGCGAGAACTGCAATCGCGTATCCAGGATGACATACGATCTTGGTGCTTCACACTGGTCTTCTTCTCTCCAAAATCAGTACTGGTACAAGTTACCTCTCCAATGTCGATTGGCACGACGAGAGGCGTACTGATCATGTCCCACCAATCCTTTGGATCGCTGGGCTTAGTCAAAATGTCTCCATATTGGAGACCGCTCGGGACCCATCCGGGCGGAAGCTTCGTGCTCCACTGCTCTGCTCTCAGGTTCTGTCGAAGGGCGGCTAGATCTATGGCTAGCCTGCGGTCCGTGGGCACTCTCGGTACCCCTTCCTTGTGGACGTGGTCGTAGAGGGAGCGGCAATCGCTCAAGCACAGCAAAGGAGTGCGGGCTCGGTCTACGGTGACCAGCTCGCCGGTCTTGACTGTCTCGTAGAAGGACCGTAGGTATTGTCCTCCTTCCACGCATGCTTGTGTCTCGGCTCCGAAGGTGCTCCTGCAAACTCTCTGTCCGGCCTTGGAACGCCAGTCGCCGATCGTGGCATTGCTTGGCACTCCAGTAAGACTCCGCATGTCAGCAAACATGGTGAGCCCGCCGAGTTGTGAAGCTACTTTGGAGTTGACCCTCTTGGCCTTGCGAACCTTCTCTGCGAACGGTCCCTCTTTCTGAAGTCCAGCTTCTCGGTCTTCCGGGGTGAGCTCGAAGTAGGGCTCGTCGTGCTCGGCCTCGAGCGCGTTCGCCCATGCTGCATCATGGTAGACGAGGATCCCGAAGTGCTCCTCGTCGATGGGCTTGAAGGTTAGCCCACGGTCCTTGTACATGGTCGCCCGCTGGGAGACCTGATTCGTGAATCTGGCGTCCCCAACCGTAGGACTCTTCTGTAGCTGCTGTGCAAGACTGACACTGCACGTCGAATCTGGCCGGGTTTGGGCCGAGAGCCAGCTCAAAGCCCCAATGAGGCTTTGGTTGTCTGTCTTCAACTCGAAGCTTGCCGGCTCTTCGTCAGATAGATGACGAGGGATCTCGAGGAGAAAGAGCCGGCTCTCGACGTACTTGGTCTGGGTGACCGTCACCTCGTTCTCCTTGCAAGAGATCTCGGACCCCACGTAGCTGAAGTCTCCAATTTCCCACCGGTCGATCGCGAAGGCGGAGGAGAGGCTCTTGCGGATCATCTCGCTGACCGCGCCGCTGGCCACGACCAGAATGTCATCAACATGGGTCCCCAAGTAGCCTATGGGCTCGCCGATGAAACGGTGGTCCTTCATCTCTCGCAGCATAAATATGCAGGGGTCCAGGGGGCACTGATCAAAGGCATAGTCCTTGTCGCCGATCTTGAGATGGACCTGGAAGATCCCCTTCTGAAGGTCTTGCCACCACTCCCGTGGCGAAGTTGCCAGTCCGAAGATGTTCTCAGGCGGCCATGAGCCGGACCTTGCCGAGCTGGGATACTGCCTGGTGGATGATGTCGGTGACGATGTGGCGTCGGTGAAGCAGCACTGCTTCATGTCCGATGCCATCTTCAAGACGCGCAGCTGTGACGCCGGGCAAGGAATCTGAAGAATGGTTCGCAGCTGGTGGCCAGCGATGGCAAGACCCTTCGAAGTGGCTGTGTCTCCTTGGCGTTTCTCCGAGGCGGGGCTGCGAGGACCGGCAGCAGAGTGGGAGCGCGAGGTGACTTGCAAGGTCCTGCACCCTGGCTGTGGAGTTCGATTTGCGTGGGTGTCCCAGCTTGGTCCGTTGACTGGGAGAGACGGTGCGTTTGCTGGGCGGATTTGACAGTAACAGAAATTGGCATCTAGCAGGTCTACCGTTGCGACACTGCCTGCAGCACAGCTTGGAGCTGGATAACTACTTGTACGGCATGCCGGGAGCGATTGGCTGCACAGGCGTCGGCCACTCCAGGACGGGGCAACCGGCCACATGTCATGACACGTGGCCGCTGCCACGCGGCCACATAGCGCCACGTGGCCGGATAGGTCGGCGAAGCTCAAAACAGGTCGGGCCGCAAGGGCACCGAACGCAATCTCGCAGAAATAGAAAAAAAGAAAAGCACGCGCTTGGAGCATTAATCTTGTGAAAGTCACGCGAATTCCAACAAAAAACTCATGGGGCACAGCAGTGCATACATTATACTTCAATATATGTCGGGTTTCAGCAACCGGAATCAAACAAATGTACAAGTTTTGATTCAAATAATCTCTCACGCCAAAATCGCAAATCGATTCGGTGAAGATCATAGCTGCACGTGTGTGTATATGTTAGACACATATGCATATATATATATATATATATATATATATATATATGTATATATATATATATATATATGTATATATATATGTATATATATATATATGTATTAACATATTAACCTATGCATATATACGCATATACTTACACATATACACACACACGTGTATATATATGCATGCTAATATGTGCTTTCTTTCTCTTGGGGTTTGACATATAGGGATTGCAACGATCAGCTGCTGCAAACTGGTGCGGCCATCCTCGGAATCTTTTCTCGGCCGCTCGTCCGCATGTTCAGTCGTCCAGCAACCCGGCCCATTTCAAACACACGTGCAGGGCATAATGCTCAACCGAACGCTGGCCGCAGACCAGCGGATGCAGTCTCAGGGCCATCCGTTTCATGAGCCTCACCATGTCCTCTCCCAAATAGCATGAAACATAGCGGTAATTCCGGCCTTGCCGGCAGTGGTCTAGGATGAGATGTTCAAGATGATGGATTTTGGGGCGTAGGTGGTATCTCAGCTGTTTGCTTTCCTCGGCCTTCACTGCCAGATGATTGAGGGCCGACCTGAATAAGATATAAAAATGTTCGCAGCTCTCCTTGGCATCCCCGCCCAGCAACTTCCCATTGCTCATCATGATGTGTTGAAGCTGCTGCAAGCCCCCGCACAACCCAGCTCGGAGCCTCACTCGAATAGAGGAGCTTCATGCTCCAAGTTGATTTGGTTGATTCAAACCAGTATATATAGTCTCGTATTGTTAACCTCAAAAAACCCCTGATCCATCCGAGCTACAAGTCATCCTCGGAGCCGTGGTCTTCTGCAAACTGCCGTGCCAGCTTCTCCAGGAAAATAAGGAAGCCACGGGCTGCTGCGGCAGATATATAGTGCTGCGAAACTGATGTGTAGGAGGTTCCCCCAGGCTTCAGGATTTCTGAGCTGAAAAACTTTGCATTCACTCTATCTGAATCGTTCCCGACCCAATCCCTGTAAGCTTTGCCAATCCACTCAAGCCTGGCAGGACGGCTCGGGAGGTCGATCAAGCGGTTTGTGTCCGTCCAGTCAAGTAACAAGGCAATGGCCAAGTCGGGGATGGTGGCCAGGTCAATGATATGCATGGGGTCCGGAAAAATGCCTCAATCTGGTTGCAAAATTATGAAGTATCATACGCAGGTCAACATGTAAAGCTGCTTGATTGCTGCAAGACACGGTGGTTGCTGAAGAATGGAATTGTGGTAAGCGGGGTCGCGCCATGCGCTTCCAAGAACTCGTCGAGGCTTGTTAGCCTGATTCGTTTGTGCGTATACATTCCGTACAAAACTTTAAACCGTCACTTTGGTACTACTTGCAGCTATGTGTCGTAGCTCTGTGCTTCGCATGCCGACCAAAAACACTGAACAGCATCTCAGGATCTTTGGCTTCCTCGTCGGCATCTTCAGCCGTGCTGGGGTAGGCTATGGCCTCGAGGACCGATAACACATGTGAATTGGGATTTCAGATCATGCCAGTTTCTGAATAAAAAACTAGACATAGACATAGAAATACTGTATTGCCACCCCAGAACCCTGCAATAGTAGCATACTTGTCTGGAGGATGCAGTGCCTTAGCTCAAAAAGTTGGCACTCAAACAAGGCATGCAAACCTTTAATGATTTACCATCGACTCGATGCTCCCGGATCCTAAGCATCCGGCGTGTCAGCAGGAAAATCAACCTCATGAAGTCTTGATCCCCCTCGAAACCATCCAGGATCGCAGTGTATGGCCCAGCGATGCGCTGGCCTGCCTTTGAGGCTCGCTTGGAACCTAAAGCTTGGCCTTTGTGGTCGGTGGCTGGATAAATTCCGGAACCTCAGATCTTGAGAATCTAAATACTAGAACAACAATAATTATGTTTATAATCTAAATGAAATTGCATGACAATCTCCGAATTCTATTCTGTGAAACATAGATGGCCGAAGCTCCAAGCAATCACCTCCATGATTTCCCGACGGCATGCATCATCGCACATCGTAGAATTGGCACAGCTCACCAGTAACCGGCTGAACAATGTAGAAGCAGGGGCCAACGGTGGCGAAAGTGCAAAGATCTCAAAAGATGAATGGCCTCAGATCATTTACGGCCCGATGCTGATCAGTTATTGGTGGCTATTGAGCATGGATAATACCCGCCCTTAACCCCCTCGATCCGAAGAGCCCAAGAACAAATAGAAGCACGTCACGGACTCAAGCAAGGATCGGTGTGCTGTAGCACCATCCCCATAGATTCTCAGAGGAATACACAGCTTTGGATCCAACCCCTTTCGTTCGATCTCGGCCACGAAAGCAGGATCTATGATGCGCTCGCGTCGCCAGTGCTCTGCAAGTGCCTCGTCGGCAGGGCTTCCGCAAGATTATCAGCACAAAGCTTTTGTTAATTCCACATAAATGGGGTTTGAGGAACTTCGGACGTACATACGATTTCAAATGCACGGTTTCAGAATGATCCGATTCTAAGCAAAATATTATTGCTCTATGTTGAGGGTCCGGGTACCTCGTCCCCACCGGTGAGGAGACGCTCGAAGTAGCCAGATCCGAAATCGTAGATCGCCCCGACAATTTCGTGGGGCAGCAGAGCAGAATGTTTCAAAGTTGCACGTTCCTTGCCCATCCGGTCCATGTGATCCTTAGGTTCAGTAGGTTCATGGGCCAGCAGCACGGAATGGACACAACAATGACACATAGACCAGGCAATATATTCAAGCAAGTGAGATTCTGACACATGGAAGTTCGAACACATAGGGCAACGGCAAAGATTGGCGCCATTTCTGTTTCACGGACCATCTCGTCAGCACACGATCAAAGCCCCACGATGTCTGGTTCCCACGGAAGCTGACGGCTAGGTCGAGGATTTCATCCCTGGCATTCTAGTGCAAAGCCCCTCTGAAAGAATGAGCACCTGGGTTGAAAATGAGGTCGCAGCGGGACGAGCTGCGCCGGGAGTTGCTCGAGCCGACCTTGTACCCGGCCGAATCTGATGAACATCAATCTGTTGCTGTACAATCCAAGATTTCTTGGGGCTCTGGCATACTATGTCTTTGAACTTTTTGATGTCAACCTGTGCCAATTCTATACATCTAGCGATAGACGTCGAACGACGATTCCAGCCTGGCCCTCACCGATCATCTTGAAGAGCTCTCGCATCACACCGCTCACGGCCGCCGTTGGATCGATCTGGCAGCATATGATGTAATTGGGATCATGATATCGGTACGATGCGTGCTCAGGTGATTCCAAGATCGATGCAGCACTTTGGATTTTCGCACCCCGGCAGCACTGATCGATGCGGTACATCTGGCTTCTCGCACCCGGCAGCTGGTCGCAAGCATACAGCTCATTTGCAGATCACTTCATATGGTCAAACATGCGGAATTCATTCCAACTCGGATAACGAATAACTAGTGTACCTATACCAACGGCCTACAGAGTTCGTCTGCAAATGGGCTGTAGCACAACACACTGACCCCATGGACCTTTCGACTCTAGACCCTCGCCGCACAGTCGTGGATCATCACGTCACACCGAACATGTACCAAATATATGCCCGACACAACGATGATAAGTTTTAGGTAGTCACCCTATATACAGCAAGGGTCGAGCTATGTCGAGCTCGTCCTCTAAGGAGATCGATTGCCGGGCAATCACAAGTGGTTGGAGGCACGGTAGTTGTTGTGCCGATACACGAATCCAAGATAGCAAAAGTTCGGGCCGGCGTGAGCTGCACGTAGTATTGTCGCTAGATCTATCGGATATAGAAGATCTCGGAGCTTAAGATATCCCACTAGCTAAGTACAAGGCTCGATCACGCCTCAGGCCCCTTTGTGGTGCGACGTCGTTTCGGCTGTGCTTCCTCGAGGTCTTGCCAAGCCTGTCTCTTTTGGGCTTCTTCCTCCTCCTTCTTCTCCTTTTCTTGCTGCTTTCTGATGGCCTTCTCAACGTCTCGCTTTGCTTTTTCTTCTTCTGGCATGCAAGGGTCAATTTTGCTACGTATACTTACTTTTATTGCACTGCACCGATGTCCCAGGAACCCGGCTGCGGCGAACAGTCTCCATGATGGTCTGGGCGTGGTCCACATCGCGCTGGCAGGCCTGGCTCTTAAGATTGGTTTTGAGCAAGGAAGCCCTCGAAAGTAAGCAACTGCGAATTTTCAGTTCCAAGGGAACAAGCTCAATCGAAAGCTACTTGTTGGGGATCGGACCTCAAAATCACCCTTGTTCTTGGTGATGTACTCGCCCACCTCCTCGGCCGACCTCGTACATACATGATCTAGTTCAGCTCATAGATGAAACTCATTGGAACGTGTTCTGATTTCCTGATTACTTTTGACAAGTCGCTTCCCACTAAAGATCAAATTCTCCACGTATTCCTGATGCTGCTTTATCTTCACCATTCCTTCTTTCAGCTGAGCCAACAGCTCGGCATTGTGAGGCAGCGTGCTCAACGACATAGAGGCGGCTCGGACGGAGCTCACCAGAGCTCCCATAGCATCAATATCCTTTTTCAATTCTTTTCTGGTTTGCTCTTCCTCCGAGACCTCTAGTTCAGTTTGCCGATGGAGAATGTAGAGGTTTAGGTTGCAGCTTCAGGATTGAGGTTTTAGTTTAGGGTTTGGGCTTTATAAGGCGTCCATAAATGAGATTCTCGATCTGGCCTGCCGTGGGCCCTTCTCGCCACCTTTTCTCTTGTTCTTGCCTTTTCCCTTCGCACCGGTCGCCGAGGTCGCATCACCGAAGCTGGCACCGGCAGCCACCAAGGTCTCCGAGAGGAGCTGCCTGGCTGCAAGCCCTGCTTGGCCGCCACCAATGTCGGCCTTGCATTTGGTCTCGTTGGCAACCTCCTGGGAGGATTTCGTCTTCTCGACGCCCTTCTTGTAGTGCTTGTAGATCCGGGCCCGTGGGTTCAAAGGGTCCTGGCGAAGCTTCTAAAGGGCTAGCCTTTGGAAAGGCTTTCAAGTGTGTACTTCTACTGTTGGAACGTGGAGAACATTTCGAGGGGTCCAAGGAACATAAACTTGGGCTTATATAGTGTTAGAGGTCAAATAAGACTTCGAAGGGTTCCGGGTTGTACTAAGCTGGAACGGGAACTGAAATTACAACCATGAATCCCGGAGATCGAAATATTGCATAGCCTCGGTGGCCTCTGCCCATAAGGTTTAAGTTGTTCAACGACAAAGCCATGAAGAAAAATCGTAGCTACGTAGTTTGCATTGACAGCGACTTAAGAAGCACACTGATCAGGGCACAAGAAAATACCGCGTCCTGGGGGTGCTCTTTCCCCTCCTGACCTCGAGCATATTGCGAGTGTAGCTGGGTTGATGGATTAGATCTGTAGCTGAGGATACGACAGTCAACGATTTTTTCCTTGAGCCACTTGCGCTGCTCTTCCGTGCAATAGATCTTCTCGAGCTCGAAGAGAGGCAACTCTTCGTACACCCCCTCCTTGTCCTGGCGAATCGGTTCTAAGATGGCCTAGGAAGAAACTCGGTCCATGAATGCAGTCCTTGCTGTGTCTCTCGAGGAATCGTGCGTCCACGGTCATTGACTGGAACGAAGGGTCCAAGATGAAATGCTTCCTTGATTAGCACGGATAGCTTGTGTGATTAAGCGGGCGAGTGCAGCTATACAATACAAGAAATGCATTCGTCCGAGGCCACGACATCAGTTCGAATTTCTTGGCAGAGCTGCCGTATGCATCGTTGTACATGGCTAGGATTCCTGGTGGTAGGCTTTCGGGGTCGCTCTTGACTCTTCGGTCAAGAGCCACAAGCTGTCTCTTCCGCTCTTCGTAGGGCATGTCGGAAGGTTTCTCGTAGGCTGCGATGCGGCTTTTCTCTTCGTCGGTAAGGGCTCGGACTCGAGCCTGCCTTCGCAGGCCCTCGAAGCCAGAATCCTGGGACTCGCCGGAATTTTCCGACCTGAGCTGTAGACACATCAGATTTGTAGGAAGGGTTTATCGGGGAGTTTTCCTATAGGTTACATATAATTAAGGTTCTACAAGCTGGACCTCCAAAGTTCTGGTGAAAGCTAAGCACACTCCCTGTAGTGGGTGACATGAACTGCAGGCTGTACTTTCCTACTTCGCAAGAATCACTGGCACGAACATTAGTGAGCAGCACAGCGAATCATCCGAGGATTTGGCTGCAGTGACATCGAAGTCAACTGCCTCGTGGGAGTTGACTTTGGCGTCGGACTTGCCGTGGTCGATGGCTCTGGCGTCCTGGCGTGAATGCAAGGATTTTGAAGGTTGGAATCCGTGTGGGTTGTGTGTGTGTGTGTGTCCTGGTCACAGCTGAGCATGGAGAGGTGGACCGTGTAGGCGAGGACAGTGAGGGTCCTGACAGAAATCAAGGGAATTCCCCTATAGGCTCCCGGGAACGGTGCGTGCGAGCCTGACTCTAGAAGTATCGCCCCTGCATCACGTTTTTTGTCGCCTGGCTTGCAATACACAGCTGAAACCCATGGTGACTCATATTGCCGACCGTGCAAACTTGTAGTAGTCGTAGCAGTAGCAGTCGTAGTAGTAAGTAATAGTAGTAGTAGTAGTAGTAGTAGTAGTAGTAGTAGCAGCAGCAGCAGTAGTGTAGCATAGTCAGTATATAGTGTATATAATAAGAATATAAGTACAAGGTGTAGCAGCAGCATAGTAGCAGTAGTATTCAATATATTGTAGTATCAGTAGTAGTAGTAGTAGTAGTAGTAGTAGTAGTAGTAGTAGTAGTAGTAGTAGTAGTAGTAGTAGTAGTAGGAGCCGGTTGAAAGGACACTCAGCAACTTCAGGTGTGTGTTCGATTAAAGGTGATCAGAATTAATGCTGTTTTGTGTCCTTCCTTCCAGGCTTGTAGTAATAGTAGTAGTAGTAGTAGTAGTAGTAGTAGTAGTAGTAGTAGTAGTAGTAGTAGTAGTAGTAGGAGTAGTAGTATCAGTAGTAGTAGTAGTAATAAAAATTATAATAGTAGTAGTAGCAGCAGCAGCTGCTAGCAGCAGTAGAGTGTAGTATAGTTAGTATATAGTAAATTAAGCATAAGTACAAGGTGTAGCAGCAGCATAGCAGTAGTATATAATAGTAGTAGTACTAGTACTAGCACTAGAGCAGTAGCGTGGCAGTGGCAGTATAGTCTAGAGTTTAGTGGATTGCATTTGTTGTATGAATGTATTCTTGCTCACTTATACTTACTATATAAGTTTGATTAGTCGTATACATCTATGAAAGTAATTAGCAAGTACACTCACTCGCGGGTTGCCAATCTTTTTGCAAACTCAGCCTGACAGCTGACTGCGGTAACGCTTCGGGATCGGCTCAGCTTCGGATCCATCAGAGTGCCACTCATTCCATTTTCCCCAGCCCTTGTCGGTCGACTGCTGGCCCTTTCCGACGCCCTTGTCGTGGTTCTCCGGCTGGTAGCGATCTTTTCCCTTGCCCTTAAGGTCGGTCTTGCCCTTCTCGCCCTTCTCGAGCTGGGAGCCCTTTGCCTGGTAGTGCTTTCCCTTGCCCTTGTCGCTAGTCTCCGGCTCGTAGCACTTGCCCTTGCCCTTGGTGTTGTCCATCTCGCGCTGGTAGTGCTTGGTCTTGCCCTTCTCGCCCTTCTCCTTGCCCTTGTTCTCCTGCATCTCCGGGCGGTAGCCCTTGTTGCCCTTGTCGTTGGTCTCCGGCTCGTAGCGGTTGCCCTTGCCCTTAGTGTTGTCCATCTCGCGCTGGTAGTGCTTGGTCTTGCCCTTCTCGCCCTTGTCGATGTCCTTGCCCTTATTCTCCTGCGTCTCCGGGCGGTAGCCCTTATTGCCCTTGTCGCTGGTCTCCGGCTCGTAGCACTTGCCCTTGCCCTTAGCGTTGTCCATCTCGCGGTTGTAGTGCTTGGTCTTGCCCTTCTCGCCCTTCTCGATATCCTTGCCCTTGTTCTGGAAGCCCTTTGCCTTGCCCTTCTCGCTGTGGGTGTCCGGCTCGTAGCCCTTGCAACCCTTTCCCTTCTCCGGCTCGTGTGGCTGGCCTTTGCTCTTGCTCTTGCTTTCTGCACCTGGTAGCCCTTGTGCTGGTCGCCCGCTGTTTCCGACTGGGAGTGCTTTCCCTTGCCCTTGTCGTTTTGGGGCTGCCAGTGGTAGCCCTCGTGCTTGCCGTGCTTGCCCTTGTCGCCCTTCGAAGTCTCCGGCTGGTGGTAGTGCTGTCCCTCGCTAGGCCTCCAAGGGCCCCAGCCTTCGCTGGAATCCGAGGAGGAATTTACCTCGATGACGGCCTGATCAGACCACTCAGACCACTCATACCACTCAGCCATGGTCGCTCAGCTATCACTGCGCACCCTTGAGCTGCGAAACACGTGCATGCCGAAGCTTGCGCAATCATCTCATAATGCCCTTGCATGCTGCGGACTTGCAACTGCGACTCTTTCCCCGATCTGCAAGATCCCTTCGAAGGATCCGTCACCCGAAACATATCGATCGCATCGGCTATGAAGCTGGATCCGAAACCGTAGCGCAGTAGTAAAGTAGCATTGCAGCAGCAGCAGCAGCAGTAAGTCGTATAGAGTAGTAGCATAGTAGTAGTAGAAGTAGTAGTAGTGGTAATTCTAGTAATAGTAGCAGCAGCAGCAGCGAGAATGATATACGGTTTCTTAAGATCTGCTACAGTAACCATATTATTGCTGCTACGAAACCTATCGGGATAATTCGTTTAATTTGCACTATATAATTCCAGACTAGACTCTGTCCTATAGATCTGCACCCGACAGGCCACACCGACACGACACGCCCAGAAATTGGCCCCAAACTATGATTTATTCCTATTATTTATTAATATTTCCCAACTGAGTTTGCGCCACGCCACACCACGCCACACCACGCCACTGTGTTAGTTTGTGGCCGGTTAGACCCGCCACGCCACGCAACGCCACGGTCTAGAATTTATTAATATTAATTGAAAAGTATAGATACCTATTACCTACGTTCACAAACCCCTGCACCACGCCACGATCCAGCTGGGTCGACGATCGATCTCACATCAGATCATCCAAACCGGAATCAGAGCTATCGTAACCCTGATCATAAAACAGTTAGGGTAGGCCATGCCCCATGTTTATCTCCGTCCCGCCAACGCCTCACACGTTTTTCCCCTAGGGGGTACCCTATGATTTCAACATTTCCATAAATTTTTGCCCACTTTTGACATCATACCCTCGCACATTTCACCATTAAAATTTCAGAAATTTATGATAAAAAATTCATAAAATTTTATCATAAATTTTATTACAAAAATTCATAAATTTTGTGATATTTTTTGTGATATTTTTTGTGATATTTTTTTTAAACATATTTGTCGCCTTCCTTTACAACCTTATAATATTCCATAGTTTCCGGTTTAGGTTGTAAAATTGCTCCATCGTTTAATTTCTTAATATAAGCGTTTCTTTTGTTTGCATATGTTCCTTCGGGATTTGTATTTGATTTATATTTAGGTTTTTCAGTTAATACTTCAAGTTTTTCCAACACCGTTTCCATATCACGAGTTAGTTCTAAAACCATATTGTAGATTTTTTCACTGAATTCTTCAAATTGTTCATTTACTGGCACTTCTACTTTTTCTTCAACCTTGCTTTTACCAACTGGCATATATACAATATTATATAAAAGTTTTTTTAAAACTATATATTTTTAAAACTTTTTAAAACTTTTCTTTATCGCTGGCGTTGCAGTTGCACCTCTTGCAATATGCTATGCAATTGCTTATGGTGTGGGGCTGGTCGTTAAATTTCCGCTGCGCGGTTAAATTTGTCCTTATATTACCGCCTATTGTTTTAATATAAAATGATATACTACATTTTTCACAACTCCCGTTCAACCTTTCTAATAACCATTCTGGAGTAATATAATTCTTATGAACTATTTTTCTTTTTGCTTTTCTGTCTTGCTCCTTATATCCTTCAACCTTTCTACATAAATAATTATAAATGCATCTTTTATTAAATTCATTATCATCATTATCATATTTGAAGAATGATACATTATTTAAATCTGTCGCTCTTGTAATCGCCGTCCATAGCCAGTTTTTATCTACCAGACAATGATTATAATCAAATATTGTTATACCTCCCTCAATGCTTGAACCTTGGACACTGTGGCAGGTAAAACAATAATTGAATATAAAATGCTTCCTCAACATATCCAGCGGTAATTGTTGAATTGCTTTAGTGTGCTCATCCTCCAACACCACCGCATTTTCAATTATGTTTAAAATCTTGTATTTAAAATTAACTTGAAATTTATAAGTTTTTGATTTTAAATACTCTCTACATATCATTATTTCTCCTACTTCATATTCGCCTTTTCTATTTTGCATTTTTCTAATTTCATTTGCAACTTCCCTACATGTATCATTTAAATATGCTACATTATTACTGTTTAAATTTATGTCAGATGTGTATTTAAAATATTTTTTCACTAAATCCCTCGCTTTAATATTATTTTCAAAAATGTCAATATAAATATTTTCTAATTTTTTCCTATCCTCTTCTTTCCTTAATCGTTTACAAACTTTCAGATAAATATTATATTTGAAAATTTTATCCACGCAATTATCGGCGTATTCTTCGTGCTCCTGTAAATTGGTTAGTTCTGATACTGGTTTTAATTGCTTACCGTCGCCGGTAGCTACTATTATTTTATCTTGATTTTGTTGTACAAATTCCCTAATTCTGTTTAACACCCTTAATCCATTAAAGTAAATCTCGTCAAACACTATGACATCATAACCTGAATAATCAAATTTTTCTAGCTTCTCGTCACCCACTGCTATAGAAAAGAATTTATTTACTGTGATTGCTTCCTTGCCGTATTTTTGAACAAGTTTATTAGTAGGACATACAAATAAAACTTTCATACCCATATCTGCCATTTTTTCACATATATAACTCTTTCCTGAACCTGCATATTTTGCCCTGATCATAACATGCTTAGTGTTTATAACATTTGCTATTATATTTTTGGTGTCATACTCGTCTTTGATTTCTATTGCTACATTTTTGTAGATAGGTATTTTATTTAATTCATTTGGTTTTGGTTTGTATTCTTCAGGTGGTAAAATTATATCTTCTCCTTCTTTGTTTGCCCTCCATTCTCCTATGCCGGTTTTCATTTCTAAAATTTCTCGCGCTTTATCAACATCCCGTTTTCTTATTACAAATGCGTCTGTTTTAACACTCATAACGGATACAAAATTTTTCACTAGTTTATTATAATCTTGAAACATTTTAAAATTATGATCTTGAAGCAACAGCTCTTTTATATAAATATATCCATTGTTTAACATTGCACTGTCCGATAAATTCACTAAATAATAATCCGTTCCACTTGGTTCATCATACATTTTTGAATAAATGTTTTCGTCTTCTTTATCTCCCGTGAACATTATATCGTGGTGACATTCTACCTCCTCTATCTTATGTATTTTGCCCCCGTGTTTTAATTGAAAATTTGACGCCTCCCTTAAGTTTTGAAAAACTGTGCTTTTTTGCGAGGTGTTTTCAGTTTTTTCTAAAAGCCCGATATTAACATTTACAATAAGTTTTTTAATGAGTTTGTCCAGTTCCTCGTGGTCACTAATGGATTCCCCCCATAATTCCTGAACTAACTCGTTATAGTTAACATCGTGTATGAATGAAGGCGTTTTATAATACAATATTTTTAGATCGTTTGCTTCAATCTGTTTTAAATATTTTCCATAAATTAAGTTGTATTTTTTATTAAACAAGTTGAGAAACACTGTAAAATTAGGCCTAGTTCTTTTACAATCTTCAACAAAGTATAACACATAATCTGACAATTTATTATAATCCATGTCATTAGTGTAAGGTCTCCAGATGTCAAATTGATTGAATACCGGTATTTTATTAATGTTAATTAATCTACTTGTATATGCTTTCGTTATGTCTATTTCTGTAACATCTTTCGGTATGTATTCCCTAGGTTTGAAAAGTCCCGTTGGTGGTATAGTTTTTGCTTCTTTGTAAATCTTCAGGTCAATTTGATTATAAAATGACTTATGTAATGGATTAAACAAAGCTTTATTGAAATTAAACATTGCTTCGTTCATGTTGTTATATGTTTTTTCGTCATCTACTGCTATGCATCCATCTGACGACCCCTTAATTAAATTTTGAGTTTTAATTATAAATGTGGTTTTCTTAAGTTTAAGCTTCACTTCTGTAATAATCCCCGCTTGAAATTTTATTTGTGGTTCATATCTTGAGTTCAAGAGTTCAAAAAATATTCTGGTTAAGTTGTTATGTTCAGGAACTAAATAATATGTTATTGGTTCTTTTTCTTTACTGACCATTTTTAAAAGTTCATAAGTATCATTGAACATTTTATATTCTGGTGGTTCTTCCTTTTCGTTCAAATGGTATTCGGTAGATGCTTTAACTATGTATTTTTGTTCTTCTAAATTTTGCTTTTGTTCAATGCTTTTTAAGTCGTTATTCATTGTGTATATGTGGCTGTTTTTGACAATGGCATAAAACGGCTTAATTCTTCTTTTGTTATGTTCCGGTTCGTGTTTATATATCAGATTATTAAAGCTATCAAAAATTCTAGCTGGTATTTTAAACTCCTTAAATACCTTATCCATATCTTCAATGCTAGCACCTTTGCTATAAAAATCCTCCTTCCCTGTGATCTCTATAATTTTTTCTCGTGTTAATTGTTTTCTTTTGTTGCCGTCCATCAGGGTATCGTGGTAAAAGTCTATCAGTGCATTAAACCAACATTGATTATCTACATGTGTGTTATTTTCTATTGCTTGTTTTAGGTTTGTCAAATTGCTGTTTATGTGTGTATATATGTAACGATGATACATTGATGAGTGCAGTATTCCGTCGGTTAAGTTTTCCTTCATTATGTCAAATTTCTCACCGCTTTTGCTTATTTTTTCCACTTGTTGAATTTTGATAGCGTCAAAAAGGTTATCGTAATGTTTCATTAAATCCTTTACAAAATCATCAAAATCTTTGTCTTTTCTTAATATATCCATTAGTTCATCAAACTCTTTATCTACCTTATGTAATGCTTTAGTTTTAAAACCTTCTTCATCAATAAATCTAAAAATTACCTTTTTTACCCATTCTTTTTTGAACTCTTTTGTCTTGACAGTTGACTGTCTAATGTCAAACTTTTCTATGTAAAATTGTTCTCCAAATTTTTTAAACGCAGGTTTAATTGTGTTACTAGACTTCCTCGTGGTGTAGAGTTGAAAGTTTACTAAATATGTATCTTTACCTTTGTTTTCTGCTATTCTTTCGTTTAGTGGCTTTGACTTCTTTAGGTCTTTAATTGTTTCATTATATTTGTCCCTTGCTTTTTCTGCGGTTCTTTTATTGGCACTGGTAAGGTTTTTAATGAAATTTTCTGCGGTTGCTACATTTGCTATTTTTCTGTCCTTGTAAAGTGCTACTATTTGATTTAATCTGTTTTTGGTTGCTTGTGTGATTTTAACCGAAGCATTTATTCTATCCTGCTTCAGTTTATTAAGTTTTCTAACATTGCTCTCTATAAACTTGGACATATAATATCCTATATATAATATATTATATTATTTTTTTCTTTAGAACATTTTTTAAGAAAAATTTTTATAATAAAAATTTCTATATATTTTTTTAAAGTTTTAAAAGTTCAAAGCGTAAATATGGACGGTTGCTACCTTTCACATAAAAATTACTTTGGTTATTTCTCTCTTCTATTTTTTCTATTTCGTGAGTTTCTTTTCCCCATATTCCGACTCTTTCTTTTTCTCCTACTTTCCTTTTTCTGTAAATTCTTACCTTGTCACCCACGGATATATTAGGATATTTTCTAGTTCTCGTAGCTTGGTTTGTCATATTCTGTCTTGCCTTCAGTTCGTTTTTCTCTTTCATTGCTTCCTTCGGTGTCATTTTAATAGTTGAATGTTCCATTTTATTATTATATGTTAATAAAATTTCAAAAATATAGTCTGTCCATTGAATATTCGTTTTACCTTTTTTTTCGTCAGCTTCAACTCTTTTATAAAGCATATCTTTAAAAGTTCTAATGGCTCTTTCACTAAAATTCGCATGTGCTCTCGTTCTGTGGTGTTGTATTCCTTCCTTGTTTAAATATTCTTGAATGCTTGCATTTTGTAATGCTCCCTCGTCGTCGGTATATAGTATTTTTGGTTTTCCTCCCATTTTATTAAAGCCTTCAATCATTGCAGATGCTACATTGCCTTCATCTTTGTTTTTAATAGGAACTACCACCATAAACCGACTAAAAACATCAATCATTATTGCCCCGACCTTAAATTTTTGATTTTCAAGGTCGGTTATAAAAAATAAATCAAATTGAAATTCGTAAAATGGTTCCGGTGCTATAAATGAATTTTTCCCTCTAATCTGTTTCTTCTGTTCCACATTTTCCCTAAAAAATTTATCAACATCGGCCATTGTAATAGTTTTATCTTTTTCTCTTGCATCTTTTAATGTTTGCTTTTTGCTTCCGAAACCTGCCCTATCAAAATAGATATCATTTATTATGGAATTCTTTTTATTATCATCGCCGTCACTCATAATAAAAAGAATTAGATTATATTTAGAAGTATAGTATTTTAAAAAGCCTTCTTATCATAAACTGGGCTTTTTCATTATCAAACTTTTTGAGAAACATGTTTCTAAAAAAATCAAACGATAACGCATTTAAATTTATATCATCGTCTCCATATTTTCTATTTTTTCTCTTCCATATCATGTTTAATATTTTATATTCAGCTTCATATCGGTATCTGTCTAATGGTTTATGTCCATAACTTAAACAATGTCCAACATATCTTAAATAACCCATTGACTGTTTATTAATATCTTTGTTTATATTCTTGTCATTAATTTCTGTCTTTATGCTTTGTAACCCCCGTCTATAATGAAGTATAAACCATGATGTAGAGTTATAAGTCTCTCTAAACATTACGTCGTTTACTACATCGTCGCACCATTCGCACCTATTAAATGAATTTATTAAATTAAACGCGTCTTCGTGTAAAACTTGTTTAGATAATAGTTTTCCTGTGACCTTCTGGTCGGCACATCGTGAGCATACAAATGCCATATATATATTAATATACATTTTTTTTCTTTAAAACATTTTCTAAAGAAAAATTCTTATAATAAAAATTTCTATATATTTTTTAAGATTTTTATTTCCAAAATAACCCCTTCCAGTAACAGCGGGGACGCCTCGCCAGAGGCTCGCGTGCTAACGCGACCCTCTTCCAGTAACAGCGGGGAACCTCTTCCAGTTACAGCGGGGAACCCCTTCCAGTTATTAACTGGAAGCTCCCCTCCTTCGTTTTTTAAGGCTTCCCCAATACAGCGGGAACCTCTTCCAGTTACAGCGGGGAACCCCTTCCAGTTATTAACTGGAAGCATTTCCCCTCCCTCCTTATTCATTTTTATTTTCATTTTCGGTTGTAGTTTCTGTGTCTGTTTTCTTCTCTGTTTTCCTTTCCGTTTTCTGTTTTGAAGGTTTTAACATAACAACATTATCAAGTGTGTATTTTTGATTTTTTTTAACCTTAACTCCTGTTTTAGTTTCAGTGAGTTCTAATTTATCCATTATATCAATATTTTTATCATTTAATATTTTGTCTAAAGCCTTTCTTTTATGATATTTTCGCGCGCTTTCTTTTTTCACTTCGTAATAATTTTGTTCTGATTTTTTTTTATGATAATAAAGTTTTTGATATAATGCCAGTTGTTCTTTAATATCGTCCATAGACAATTCATTTAACATTTTTTCCAAAGTGTTATTTTCCATATCCATATATATTATAATAGATTTTTTTCTTTAGAATATATTTTTTTACAAAAATTATAATAAAAATTTCTATATATTTTTTCAAATTTTATTTTTAATTTTTATATTCTTGAATTTTCTATCAGTGTCTTTTATTGATGCTTCTATCGTCGGTTTATTCCATAAAATATTTTTCGCCCAAAATCCCGCAGTGTTATAGTCTTTCCAATCTTGATTAACTTTATGTCTTGCTATGTATCGTTCCTTTCTTTCTTCGTCCTTATGTTTTGTAAAATCGCTATATCCAATAGCACCAAATGATACAGTTTTTTTACCATCTATAACCGCATCGTATTTTTTGCCTTTTTTGTTAGACTTTTGTAAAACAACTTCGGTCATATATATTAATATTTCATAAAAAATTTAATTTATAATTTTATATTAACGATCGGGGAACGTGAGTATAAAATTATGAATTCAGAAACTAATTAACCACTATCTTATGTAGTACCATTGTTGCTATCGGGGGCTTTTTCTTCTCCTTCTTTCCAAATGGCATTGTTGCCCTGTCATATTATATTATATTTAAATTTTTAAATGTTAGTCCATTAACTGAAATCTGTAAACATGTTTTAATTCTTCTACTTCTTTTTCTATTTTTAGTAATCTTTCATTTAATAATATTTTTTCATCAACTGATATACTTCTTTGAAAATTATTATTACTATTTTTAATTTCTTCTATTTTATTTTCTAATTGTTCTATTCTTTCTTCTATTGTTAATGTTCTCGGTTGCAGTTCTGGTGTTGTTCCTCTTCCAAATGCTACAATTGAACTTTTTATTGTTTCTTCTAATACTACTTTACCTTCATTATCTTCTATTTTTTTCCTATTCTTAACAAAAATCTTTTTTCTACATCTACAAGGCATACATTTTAAATGTGTTGGTGTTAATTCAAAACCATTATCTATTATATTTTCTCCGTTTTCATCGTTCATATTAATATACATTAGAACATTATTATTTTCGTTTCAGTTTTAAATATTGTAATACCCCCTTACAAATTTCTAAAACGGAATAACAACAGCGTCTATATCTAGGTTCAGTTATTACTATTTGTTCTACTTCTTCAAGTTCATTTATTGCTGTAATATATTTATCGTAATTCATTATATCATTAATTTATATAAAAATCTATGTAAAAATAATGAATAATAACATCCCTATAGTCAAACCAATAGATATTCCAGAATATACATACAAAAATTCAAAATATGATATGATGCCATCGCTTCCATTCCGTGGTATATTGGTTGCCTCTTCTACAGGAGGTAAAACTGTATTAATACAAAATCTCATATTGAATATTTATAAAGGCTCCTTTGAAAGAATATTTATATTCAGTCCTAGTGTTCATGTTGATGACACATGGAATAGCGTAAAAAAACATATATCCGATCATATGAATGTAGATACAGAAAAGGAAAAAACATACTTTGAAGAATATAATCCCGAGGCGCTAAATCAAATTATAAAAACACAACATAAAGTTATAGATTATCAAAAAAAGAATAAACAAAGAAACTTACATTCAATATTGATCGTTATTGATGATTTCGCGGATGACCCAAAATTTGTTAGGTATTCAAATATATTACATTCCCTATTTACTCGCGGTCGCCACAATGCAATATCTGTTTTATTATCCACTCAGAAATATAATGTCCTAGCTCCTATTGTAAGGTTAAACGCATCCGCTTTATTTATATTCCGATTAAAAAATATGAATGAAGTAAACTCATTCCTAGAAGAAAACTCCGCGCTAGTGAATAAAGAAGAATTATATGAAATGTATAGAATAGCTATAAACGACGCTCCCTATTCATTCTTATATATAAATACAAATGCAAAAGATATAAATCGTATGTTCTTTATTCGCTTTGAAAAAGCTATGACAATATCTTCAGAAATTCAATAGAAAAATATTCATAAAAATATTCATAAAAATTTCATTCATAAAATATTATAACCCTTCCCAGCGGTCTCCTTCGTTTTGTCACCAGCGGACTGCATGTGTTCAGCGCCCATGGTGAGCGCGAGAACCTTGGATGTGTTTTTAAAGTTTTAGGGGGGTTAAGGACTTAAGGGTTTTAGTCAGGTTGCCAGTTCCTTCTTCTTGTCGTCATCCTTTCCTCTTGTCTTCGTCCTTCTTTTTTGTCACCTTGGAAATGGTTTTGGGAGTTTAGGTTTTTAGGGTTTTAGAATTTTAGGGTTTTTAGGGCTTTTGTTTTAGTCGCGTTGCCTCTTCTTTGGCGGTGGGGGAACAACCTTTGACGATGTCATTGCCCATGCCTTTGAGGTAGTAATCGGCATGGACTTTTGCAGTGGCCTTCTAAAGGCCGCAGGCAACTTCTCGTTGTCATCCTTACATGAATAAAGAAACATAAAATATATTATAAGGGAAAGTTAAAAATAACAAATAACAAAGCACATGCTTAATTGTTCCATGTCACTCTCTTCCTTTTCTTTCCTTCATTTTCCTTTCTTTTTTTCTCCTCTTCTTCTTTCTGTCTTCTGAGACAACTCATAGCATCTTCTACTATCATAGATCCTCTTTCCTGCTTCTGGTTCCGCTCCTCCATTTCTTTGAAGCGTGCCACACAGAACTCCATGTCCTTGGATTGTGGGGATGTAGAACGACAAAATATACAAACATATGTATATATATACAAAAAGTATATAAACAAAAAAACAAATTGCATTCATGTTGCAACATAGGCTGCAACGGTGGTTGCCTTAGTTGAAAAGTTGTAAAACTAGATACCTACTACATTTTAAAAAATAATAATATTCAACCAAGACACGAGAAGGATAGTTTCATCGCTTCCACCAGTGGAACCGACGAGGTGAAAAATAGACATGGTGCACAAGAAGGCGAGAAGGGAGGGGAAAAACATGGACATTTCGGTAGCGAGAACGACTGCGGAAAAAACAACAAGTTCAACAAGCATGACCGCATGTCAGAGTGCACATGTGCAAAAGCAGTATAAATCAAAATACATATATATCCCTAAACCCTAAACCCTAAACCCTAAACCCTAAAAAATAATATTATTTCATAAACAAATAATATTATTTTATCAAATCAATGAATATGAACATAAATTCACAGCAGGTAGTTTATAATATATTTTATCACTCTTCGTTTCTTCTAATTTTTCAATCCTTTCTATACAATCCTTTAAGGTATCAAATAATAAAATATCCGCTTTAGTCTTTTCATTGATATCTAGTTCTTTTATCTTTTTAATATTTTCACTAGCAACAGATTTAGATGTTTTAGATCCCATATATATATAATATATTTAGATTATAATTAATTTTTACTTTTTGCTTTAGCTTTAGCTTTTGCTTTTGCTTTTTTTTCTTTCTCTTTTTGTTCTTCTTTTTCCATTTTATCTACCTTTTTTTGATGTTTTCTATATACCTTGTCCCAGAATTTTGGATTAGCATTATAACGGGCTTCTACTAACTTTTGGTGTTCTTTTGTGTTAATATCTTTCGTATTTTCTTTTTCTGTTTTATATTTAACAGGCATATATTACTTATTTAGATTATTTTTTTAATTAATCACTATCGCTATTAGATTTCATTCTCTTTTTTATTTTTGTAATCTCTCCTTTCAAATACGATATAGACTTTTTCATTTCTTCATTTTCATTCAATGAATGCTGTAAAGCAGACCATAAAATCGGAACACACATACTATAATCAAACTTTAAATAACCATCTCTTCCTTCTTTAACAATATTCCCCCATTCCGAAGGCATTTTATCAGTTAAAAAATCATTAGCTACCATACCCACACAAGACCTGTTTCCGTATTTTTCTTTATCAATAAATTTGTATGTTTTCGGTTTTATATATTTTACCATCTCAATCGCTTTATTTCTATTTATCTCTTTTATATCTTCCTTTAATCTTTTATCAGAACTGGGGGCAATACCACCTGTATAACTAATATCACCGATAACATCAATACCTCCATCGTTAACAGTTAATACATTTTTAGTTCCGATTTCTATTATTGTATCTCCGTTCGTGTCAGGATTTCTAAAAAATATCTGATCTATAGGACCCGCTAATTGTGTATGTGTAATACTTGCTTTTTCAAAGAAATTAACACTACTGCCTAATACTCTAAATTCTGGCGTTCCTGTTGCTCCGATATCTACATCAAAATCACCTTCCGATGTAAATTTACCTATTGTATTAACTGTATCGTTAAATAATGTTGGTTTATTTAATGTTATACCATTTGTATCATTTAAATTTATAAATATATCAGTTCCGGTCGGGTCTGCGTTTCTATTAGATTGAATACAAAAATTTTGTTCAATTGTTGAAATATAATTTAATGAAAAATTCGCGTTTGATTGTTGATATATTCTTCCTCTGCTATTTATTAAAATATTATTATTAAATGTATTATCAGACCCATTAAAATTACAATTACCTGAAAAATTAGCACTGCCTCCACCTGCTACATTCAATCGTGTAGCTCCTCCTGCTATTGCACCAATACCTAAATTATTACAATATACGGCACCTCCTGCCGTTGCTGTATTCAATAATAATAATGATTGACTATCATTTGATGTATTATAAGCGTTAATATTAAAACTATGCATTTTAATATATCCTTGTGCGTTCTTAACTTGTAAAACTGGCGAGGCGTCTGTAGTATTTTTAAATATTTCAATACCATTACCATTAGTTGCTGTTATTGTATCTCCGTTCATTGTAATATTATTGTCAACTTCTAAACTATCAACTTTTGTAGCTCCTCCTACACTTAAAAAATATCCGCTTTCGTTTGCTTTACCTATTCCTACTTCGGCACTCGTTAAACTTCCTAATCTCATTCTATTAGAATTGTTAGATGCGCTATTATCATTTAAAATCATAATATTCCCGTCTTCTGTATTAGCGTTAGTGCATCTAAAATTGTTATTGATATATATCCATTGTGCCGTCCCATCTCTAATTCTTAATGTTGGATTGTTATTATTAGACACTCTCCATAATGAAATACCATTAGTAGAAATGGGTAATAATATAGTATCATTGTTAAATGATGTTGTTCCCTCTATAAATATTTGTTTATAAAATACTGTTCCGTTTGTTGTATTATTACATTCTAAATATGTGTTCGTGTCAGTATCGTCATTAGTTCCGTTAATTAATCTTATTCCGCTCGCTGTTTCATTTATTGATAAATCTAATGTAACGTTTGATTTTGTGGCGTTTGTGTATCTTTCAATACTTGTATTACTATTTACTAATTCAATAGGATTACTAACACCACCTCCACCACCACCACTAATTAAACCGTCTACTTCTGTTTTATTATAATATGATGTTGCTATTTGTGCAGATGTTAAATAATCACTTGTTAATGTAGATGTTAGAGCATATGGAGCAAGTGCTGTATTATCAATCCAATTATTAGCATCTATTTCAGTTTTATTATAATAATTATTAGCGAGTTGTGTGTTTGTTTGATAATTATCTGTTAAATTTGAATTGATAGCATTTATACCATTAAAATTAGTTAATGCTTTACCATCTACAACAGCAATAGCACTATCTACCTGTGTTTTATTATAAAAATTTGAATTTAATTGTGTTGTAGTTTGAAAATTATTAGATAGATTATTATTTATATCAGTAATTACTAAATCCTGACTTGCATTATATGCTACTATGGGATTTACTGCGTCGTCTAACTGTTGCTGTGTTATTCCACCTCCTCCATTACCTACATTAATATTTGCTATCTCATTATCTACATATTCCTGTGTTGCGAATTGGTCGCCTATTTCTGAAACACCTGTAGAAAATATTTTATATATTTGATTTGCAAAAACTGTATTAAAGTTATTCACGGATGCCATTATTAAATTAAGTAGATTATATTTAATTTAATAATGTTTTTATTTATTTAATCAAGAACCGTTGAGGCACTTTCCGAGAGTTCAAATACATGTTCTGAAACAAGCGTGACATATACTTGTTCAATTCCTAGCGCGAAAGTTTGATTAGCCCCTTTTAATTTAAAAGTCAATAAGGAACCCATTTTAGTATTAGAACCAGTAAAATTCATATCCGGCTGCTTATCAAAATTTATTCCTCCGATAAACTTGTCGTTAGTGTATCTATAAATGTCAATTGAGAAACCATCATAAAACGGAGACATAACATTAACGGCACGGCGTAGGAAATACATCGCTTCTGCTATACTTTCAATAGCTTGTTCTGGGAACTTTTTATTGGCGATCTGAACATAATATGAAATTTGCTTATCGCTATCAACCACACCACGAACATTATCAATAGTAACTTTCATAGGATGATAAAAATAATTCCATTTCTTGAACGTGAATTTATCCTTTACGTTATTAGTTTGAATATCTGAGTTGCTTAAAGTGAAGAACATCTGAGACAATCTCGTTGAGGATTTAACAATATTCATATTGATCTCGGTATTTCCTGCCGTGAAAGTTTGAGAAAAACTGTGATAGGCGGGATAAACCATCCTAAGCCGACCCCCTTTCAATAAGTGGCTGACCACGTTATTGTTAACGGAATTATCAACGGTGATCAACTCGCACCGAAGGATACAATTTTGAATTTTCCACGAGGTGGTGGTATTTCTTGTGGTAAAATATAAACCGTTTACATCGTCAGCCGCTTGTGATGCTGCAACAGGTGTAGCCGGATTGATTACAGGTTCTTGTGGATCGCTACAAATTTCAAAAATAAACTCTAACGGACAATACCGAATTGGTGGATAATACCCAGATTGAACGAACCCACAACATGGCTTATGTCCCATCCGAACGAATTTATTTGGTGCAATACCTGTTGTATTAAGTCGTGTTAGTTTTGGTAATACTATTCCTCTGTCATTTGCCGGACTAGTTGCTGTTGCATCATGTCCTTCAATTACAAAAGCATAAAGTCTATTAATTGTGCTGTCGTATCGTGTTAAACAACCTTCCTGAATATCATCTAAATTTCTTACTTCCTCTGATTTAAAGGATTTCATTTCTTCACATACTAAATTGTAATTGTCAATGTCGTTAATCTGTTGTCCTGCTGCGTTGCATCTATAACGGGTGAAGAATGCATGACTTTCTCCTAGTGGTCTTAAAAATTTGTTTGCATCTAGATCATCATTAACAAGATCAAAAAATAAACAAATACTGGACATATCAATATAATTATTGTCTTCACCTGTGATAACAAACTTAATATATTTATTGCCATTGGTGCTACTAAATACATTTCCGGATACACTAGGAAAGTGGACTTGCTTACGATCTGTAATATACGCGGCACTTTCTGGAAGTCCAAACTGTAGGGAATTTATCATATTGTCTTGAGTTTCAGCTATAACTAAATCCATTTTATATATTATTATTTAGATTTTTTATTATTAATATTATTTTTTTTATGTGAATTTAAATTATTCATATTTTTAGAAATTTGTTTTTCAAGTTGTGGTTGCACTACTGCCGTTCCGTCAGTTTCTACAATTCCCCTAATCATTTCATAAGATGAATTATTTATACTTTTTGTAATTTTATTTTTAAACTGAATGTTCTCTGGGATTTTTCCTACTCTTGTTTGTTCTTTTGATTTTCTGACCTTGTTAAGCATTATATTATATTGTTTTAGATAATTTAATACATACCTAATATTTTTATTCTTTCATCAATGCCTTCTAATTGGTCAATATCATGACTTGCTATAGGATTGAAAGTTTTAGCATCATAACTGATAGCCGCGTTATCAAAAGCACTCACGGGGTCGCCTGTCATTCTAAATCGCTTGTGCTGTTCCGTCGGTCTATCTAAACCAATCATAGGAGAAAAGAAACTTACCACAGGAGCATTATATGTTCTCGTTTTATAATTTTTATCCTTGAATTCTTTGTTTAATTCTAAAACAACGCTACCGCCCATACTGTGCCCTAATAGCGTGTCCACTTGTGGATTTTCCATTAATACCCGTCTCGCTTCCTTGTAGCGATCCATCTCTCTAATTCCGCCTGTTTTAAGATTTGTAAAATTTTGTCGCCAGTCCCTTGAAGATGTTGTCCCCGCCACATACATTTTATTTCCCTTTACAAAAATTTTATTATCACGATCATATGCATATTTGATACCTTGAGTGTTTGATATTTTGCCGTTGTGTTCCAACATCTTATTTAATTGTCCTTCAATCTTCGTCATTATATAAAAAGATTATAAATTATTTTTTGTCAATGATATATATATATATATGACTGAAAAGAAACAAGAAAAAAAAGAAAAGAAATTAGAAAAAAAAGGTAAGAAAATTATATGTGGAACATGTGGACAAACATATGTTGAAAAAACATTTATGGATAGAATAAAACATATAAACACCCCTTATCATCAAAAATTTTTGGAGCAACGATACAAACAAAATCCTAAACTAAATGAAAGACTAATAGAGAGGAACAGGAGAAAAATGAAAAAATGAAATATATATTATCTAAACTAAAAATATAGTAATATGAGTATCAGACCATTAACATATAAAAAAGTTTATGTAAATTCAAAATATCGCACATCAAATAGTCGCGGTATCAGCGACTTTCAAATAGAATTAAGGGAAACGTTTGAAATTCCCGATGGAACGATTATGCAAGTCCACGAGTTAGCAATTCCTAACACATGGTATTCAATAAACGAAAATAATAGAAATTTGTATTTTCAACATAGAGTATTAGCACCAGCAACACCGACAGGAACAACTTATATAAGAGTTGAAATACCGCTAGGAAATTATACACCACCGGAACTAGCATCTACAATAGAAAGAGAGTTAAATTTCTTGTTTGATGTTACAGGTAGAGATAATACATACACCGTATCATATAATACAATTTCAAATAAAATAACAATTGAATCAAATTATACTGAAATTATTTTTATTGTTCTTCCTGATAGTATGATTGCTAGTAACATAGGGTCTTTTTCAAATAATGTTGATTTGAATAATTTAAACAGTATAAATAGTGTTTTAAATACACCTCTACCTCTAGATTTTTCAACTTCTACAGTGTCGTGGAGTTCTGGATTTATAAATTTATTAGCACATCAAGACATTTATATCTCGTGTCCTGAATTATCAAATAATAATTTTCACAGTCCATCAACATTTTCAAATGCTATAGTGAAAAAAATCCCCGTCAATGCTTCATTTGCTAGTATTATAAATGATCCGTATGGCGTTACAGACTATGATTATATAAATGTCTCGCGTCGTTCAATAAGAAAACTAACATTTAGAATAACTGATGAAATAGGTAACCTTATAAATTTTAACGGTGTTAATTTAAGTTTTTCTTTACTCTTCCATAATACAGACGCTACATGATTTTAAATAGAAAATATATAGAATGTTATATATGTCAGAACAAAACTCAGAAAATGTTGTAGTTAACGATGAACCTGAAAACGAAGCAACTGAAGCACCGCCGGAAACAGAAATTGAAAAAATTGAACCTGTAAAAGAAGAACAAAAACGAGTAAAAATTACAGAAGTTATTAAAAATCCTACAGAATGTAAAGACTGTAAAAAACCTATGACAACTAAAACTTTACGATATAGTCATCCTAGCGTGTGTGAAAAGAAACCGAGTAATATTATTGATAAACCAGTTAAAAAATACGCTCCCAGAAAAAAAACAAAAATAAATGTTGAACCCTTAGCACCAGAACCACAAGAAAATAATATAGTAGAACCACCACAATATCAAGAAAAACAATTACCTCTTTCTGAAGCAATGCCACCTAAACCACCACAACAAATACAACAACAACAACAATTAAACCCTTATGCAAATTTGACACAACAGCAATTGTTACAATTGCAAATGAGATCAATGAACGCCGAAATTATGAGAAGAAGACAGGAAAAATCAGATAATATGTGCAAAGCTATGTTTCAGGCTAGAAGTAAAAAATCTAAATAATAATATATACAAATGGTATTATACAATAGGTTTAAATTTCAAAAAAATAAAAAACAACATAAGAAAAAATCATTAGATAATCCTGTGGTTAATTCATCTGAAGATCTGGTATATCGTCAACATAATATTGACTATCTAATGAACTTGAAAAAACAATTAGAAGCGAGACATGAAAAGGCTAGTAACATGGCATTTAAACGAAAATTATTAGAGGGTATCATGAAATCAAATTATGAAACCGAGATGATCCGATTGAAGGGGGAAATGCATAATCCACGAATACCCCAGACATCTTTAGAACATATGAAAAATAGGTATGATACATTAAAAGAATTGAGTGAAACTATTTTCTAAAACAATATATAAAAAAGAATGGTAGTTAAAAATGCTGGAATACAATTTCACAGAAGATCTAGATATGAAGATATATTGGAGTTGGTTAATGACAATGAAGAGGCATTAAAACCCTTTCCTAATAGAGACGCTGTGTTTTATAAACAAAGCAATAAAGGAACACGATTTGATGGAAAAGATCATTTAGATAAATTAAAAATTCAAGAAAAACAAATTGCCGAAAGAATAGCTAGGGATCTTATGCAACGACAATACGCGGAAGATAATGATATGACCCACAGATCATTATTTACACAACATGATCGCCCAGAACCAGAGCAACCGAGACAACCTGAAATGTATGATATAGGAAGTGACATAGGGTCTATAATTGAAGAATTCGGAACACCACAAGACCAACAATTAGCACAAATTAATCAAACATTAGGAAACATAGCAACTGCACAACAGAGCAACCAACAGGGAATTATTCAAGCACACCAACAACAATTAGAAAGAGAAGAAGAAGGAGGTTCAGGAATTTTAAGAAGTCTAGGAAGGGGAGCTTTAAGTGTAGGCAGTGGAGCTTTAAGAGTAGGAAGCAATGTTGCAGGTAACATGATGTCAGGCATGGATTTTGGTTCTTCACTTGTTACTGGACTTTCGCAAGAAATGGCACAAATAGCAATGAATAGAATGCTACCACAACCTAGACCGCTACTAGATTTTTCAGGAACGGCAAGAGACGGACAATATACAACATATGACCCAACGCCAATACAAAACACGCAGTATTTACAACCAACAACAATATTACAACCACATCAACCTAATGTAGGAGCAACACAGCAACCGTTACCTGTGGCATCATCAAGTCAACCCACAACAACAGAATTACCTAGACCCAGACCGGCACCCAAAACATCATCTGCACCACCACGACCTAATGTTCAACAAGGCGGTTCATCAAGTTCAAGCGGAATTGCACCACGAGAAGAGAGACCAAGAAGAACAGAAGAACCAGTAAGAAAAGGATCAAGAAAAATTAAAAAAGATGGAACCTTATTAAAAGACAGTCAAGAAGAAGAAACAACCGGAACAACTTTAATCAAACCAAGTAAAATAGGAATACAAAAAATACGCGAGATATTTGAAGAAGCAAACAATAGAAAAACAATAACTAACGCTACATACAGAAAATACCGAAGTGCATATAACAATTGGATAAAATCAGCAGGAGATAAAGAAATGAAAAAAATGTATCTTAAAGAATTAAAAGATTTATATAGACAAAATATTTACTCAAAATAAAACATATAAATATTTCAATAAAAATATAATTTATTGAAATATTTATTATTCCAATCACCCTTCCCAGCTTTGTTTTTTGCTCAGCGAGGCGATGCTTCATCCCCCGAGGCTGTGCTGTGCCATCGCTCGCGAGGATCCTGCGTGGGGTTGAAATAAAAAAAACATTAAAATATATTATAACTACTAACCAAAAAACTAAAAAAAAAACATTACCTTTCATAAATCTGTCCTCCCGTCCATTGGCTTGCAATGGTCTGTGTCATTAACATGTCCTCGTCAGGGAAAAAAGAATAAACCCATACTATTCATTATTTTTACCAACCCACCTTCAAGAGGACATCAAAAGAAGCAACCACCAGACGATCCAGTAGCCACAGAGCGCCCCACGCTGATGATGGCCACCTTTGCAGGGAAAACAAAAGAATAAAACAAAATATTGTAAAATTATTTACTATATCCAAAAAATATTTTGTAACATCCCACCTCATCAAGTGGTAATTTTTGCCGGACGCCCTCGTTTTTTTGGCGTAGATATAGACATGGAACTCACGTCCGGCATATCCTCATCGCCATCTTTTTTACCACCATGTCCATCGTCGTCATCGTCGTCGTCGTCGTCATCGTCGTCATGGTGGTTTTCCGTATCATGGCGACGATCTCCATGAACAGGGCATTTACTTAAAGACCCGTATAATTTTTGCCATTGGATATCCCCATTAGAAGAACCCCATAAACTAACAATTAATTTTTCCATAGAGCGTAAAGAATAAGATTTAAGGGCAGTAACCAAAGTCTCTACTTCCCCTAATTGGTCATCTACATAATGAAACAAAACGTCAACCATTTGTTTAACCCTTAATTCCCCGTTATTGCTTTTTGCTAGTTCTTCAATTAAATTAAGTCTTACCTTCCTATCTACAACCCCTAAAATAGCGGTTATGCAACTCTTCGCGTTGGTTTCTGCTAGTTCTAGTATTTGTTTAATACGAGCTATTTGTTCGGTAAAAACCCGTGAAACCACCGACGAAGAGGTGATCCGTGTTTCAAGGCTCCGTGCTTCTTCATTGATAAAACGGATACGCTGGTTTTTAGAAGTATATTTGCTAGTGCATTTGAACCCCATAGCGTTTGATGAAGAAACACGAGCCCTTTTACCCCCTCCTATCTGATAAAAAACTTTATTGCCCTTATCATCCAAGGTTTCACGATCACCGTTGTAGATGCCTTCCTCGGTGCTGTCCTCTTCATCGGAATGGCATAGCATATCCAATAAATTTTGGTGTTCATCTGCAAAATGCGATTGAACTCCCCATTCTTGATCTTCAGGAGTGATGCCGTAGAAGTCTTGGATCTTTGCCTTCACGGTGTCAATCGTGTCGGAACCTTCAACATCCATGGTGATGGTCACGCCCGTCAAGGTCTTCACGAAGATCTGCATAGCCTTAGTAGAAATAAATATAGACTTGTATAAAATATAAAACTATATTCAAAATAAACATAAAATATAAAAGTTTATAAAATACAATCCAAGAAACGACGGGACAAAGCGAATTGAAAAAGTTTCTTGAAACACTCAAAAAACTGGAGCAATAAATGCTACAAGGGAAACAAGATGTAACAATGCACAACCTCTCGTGTCAGATTGCACATGCCGAACTGCACATGACATGTTGCAATACAAAAGTTTTAAAAGTTTTAAAAACTAAAATATATAGTATTATATATATGAAAAAATCAGTTCATGATGAATTGTTTGAAATACTCTACAAACAGGCAAAACATGAATTAGAAAAACTAGAAATTATCAAAGAAAGCAGGGAAAGCAAAATTGTAGAAATTAAACAAAAATGCGTTATAGAAAAAGAAGAACAAGAACATTTAGATAAGGAAATGAAGTATTTAGAAAAACAAATTGAACTACAAAAAGAACTAATAAAATTGTATGAAAATAATATGTCATAACATGTGATATAAAAGTATATATCTAAAGAAATGAAGATAAAAATATATAAAAGTTTTAAAAGTTTTAAAAAGAAAAATATATAGTAATATATATATGATGAAACTCATGAAGGAAGTTGTAACAGGTAAAGACATTGGTAAAAGCAAATATGAAGAGATATTTGAAAAAGAACTAGACGATATATGTATTGAGTATGGAATGAAAAAATATGTAATATTAAAAAAACATGAAAATATACTCATAAAAATGAAAGAGAGAAATAACACGTCATATTGGGATGATGAATATCTGAAAATTATACAAGGGTCACTAAATGAACTAGAAGATTATTTAAAAGCAAAAACTGCGATATAAAAAAATATCACAAAAAATATCACAAAAAATATCACAAAAAATATCACAAAATTTATGAATTTTTGTAATAAAATTTATGATAAAATTTTATGAATTTTTTATCATAAATTTCTGAAATTTTAATGGTGAAATGTGCGAGGGTATGATGTCAAATGTGGGCAAAAATTTATGGAAATGTTGAAATCATAGGGTACCCCCTAGGGGAAAAACGTGTGAGGCGTTGGCGGGACGGAGATAAACATGGGGCATGGCCTACCCTAACTAAAACTGCATGCCCCCATCGGGCTCTACAGCTCGAGGCTCGGCAGGATCCATTGTCTCCCTCAGAAGTTGACCAACCTGGCATCAGAAATTAGGTTTATCTAGTCGCGCACAATAGCCCGCTTAAAACATACCGAGACCACCGCCAAGCCAAGGCCCGCCGGGTACTCCTGCGTCTCGGTCAAGCTCGGCCCTCCGACCTGAAAGATTGATCTTAGGTTTTTAATGATTGGGTGCTAATCTATGGACTTTAAGACCCTGGCACACCGCTCGATCCCCTTCTTGTCCACGAAACGACGAACAGTGGTGATCTTAAGCCATGATCGGATCCGCTTCAGCTGCGACCTTAAGGTACATACAAGGTGCTCGTGGCGTGGCGTGGCGTGGCGTGGCGAAGCGTGGCGTGGCGTGGCGTGGCGTGTTGATACTATGAACATATAAGTAGATCGCAATATAATCGCGCACGAGATTATACCGATCCTCAGCCCGGGGCTGTCTCAACTTGGTGTCTTTGTTCTTGTTCATGGCGGCCAGACGTGGCAGCATCGGGTGGGTTCCATACAACACCACATCTTTCTGGGTGTCGGCGCCAAAATTGCCGAGACTGATCGTAATGGTCTTGGCATGGTGCCTTCTCAGCAGGTCCTGGCAGGATCTGATGTATGAGCCCCCAGATCAGTGCGTGAGTAAGAATATGCAGTCCTTCAGTGGTGCATACCTCCATATGAGCGACAGCTTGGGGTTCTCAATGATATAGAAGATTTTCTTCTTGTGCAAGTACTCGAGTCTGCAGTGCTGTAACATTTTGAATGGATATATGGGTTGAGTACTGCACCACCCATTAATAACCAGATAATCATAATCGGCTAAACCTATAAGATTCCTAATTGTTATAGATTGGTAACTATTGATGGGAGGGTGCACTACTCAACTCATAGTTGTCTAAACACTGACTTCCGGTGCATTGCAGCTGGGAGCCCTACACATAGACCAATCGGCGGACAAGCCGGTTGGCCTGAAGCACTTTCTCGAAAGACTTCGTACCTGTCAAACATAACGGCCCCGCTCCACGAAGCAATCGCCGCTAGCGGTGCACGACCAAGCCTTGAGGTCTCAAGCGGCGACGCTTCGTGCTGTGCCTGGACCTGGGCACATGTGCTACTGGGACACATTTTCAAGTAGAGCAAATCGAGATCTGGATGAAGGGACACTAGTTTAATTGTGGGAGTTCCACACGAAATGGTTTCGGATCTCGTAGGGAAGGCTTCCTTGAAATGAGCATCCTATTAGTTGTAGTTCTATATTATCAACTAAAGACCCATAATTCTGAAACTAGCACGTGTGCTCTGAGAAGCTGGCATCCAAATCCACGATTTACATGGAGGGCCAAACCAATGAAGCCCACCAATCCTGGTTTTCCTCGCCTCAGAAACAAGCATCAGTTCGTATATCCCTTCAGTGTGAGCTGCGTGTAAGGACAAGGCAGCATTCATGGCTAGGAGGAAGCCGAACGGCTTCAGGAAGTCCATTGCTTTGCCATACAGCACCTTCGGAGTATAGGAGCAGTGCAGCAGTAGCGATGCGGTACAGCTGGGCGTGCGGCGTCGGAAGCCCTCGCTCGGAAGCCGTAGGACGACACCATGTTGGTGAGCTTATGCTTGCCTTATCAGAATCTGGTGATGTAGGGATGTTTGAGAAAATCAATGGTCCAAACCACGGCCTGCAAAGTGCTCGTGAAAGTCGTGCAGCTCATCCTCCGTAGGGTCGCCAAAACCTCAGCATCACGGATCTTCGTAGGACACCTACAACCCAGTAGCGATTCGATTTTCTATTCAGGGGTGCGTTTGTGTAGGAAACAATTGTAGCAAAAGAAAGAGATAGCCAAGGACCGAATCCATGAGAAGAGATCACAAAAGAGAAAGGCAAAGCGAAAGCGAAACCACAGATTCCTGAAACCACGTTACGTGTGAGCCCGACACTTTCTCTGTACCTGTGCCGTGCTTGAATCTTATTACGACGAGACTCGTTCGTGCTCATTGGAATACAAGTAGATTTTAAACCAATAGTTTATAAAAGAGAGACAGACACAGAAAGACAGATCGAGAGAGAGAGAGAGAGAGATAGAGATATCAGATCTGGAGTTTGATCGTCGCTGTTGAAGCACAAGCGCTTGATAACCCGAGCCGAGGAACTACACAGCAGCGATGCCACGACGAAGGCTAGCCGAGAGAACTGCATAGTCCTGGCGTATCCATATGTCAATTCTTCTGTAAGAGTCACAGTATATTGAGATGTTCATATGGTACAGTCCTGTCACACACGGCCGGCCAGCAGGCGCTAGGACCGCTAGGTCTAGCAAAAGCAAATGCTGCAACCATGGAGTGAAACTTTCAGAATCTGCATGTTGCAACATGTATGCACGTGCACTAGCAGCAAAAGGCACAGGCTTTCGTAGCTTCGATCGCAAAGCCTTTCTGGTGATCGGCCAGTGCTGCCCCCTTGAGGCTCTGGACACTCGACTGTGGAAGCTGAAGCAACTTGTTTGGAATTCCGGATATAGGAGAGTAGTTCACAGATAAGTAAGGTTGAGACGGGTTTAGACCCGGTGCCAGAGAGTCCAGCTGGCGAGCATGAACCCCAAATCCCCTTCAGCAGAGCCGATCTGTGCAAAAGAGGCACTGACAAGAGCAGTGCATAAAGGGACCGAATATGCATATACCACGGGACCCCGGGACCCCCATAAACCCCAAACTTTAGATTCTATATTCTATATCCTATGAATAACCCTGCCCTAATCAGTACCTCCTGCGTTTGATCTCGGTCTCTGAAAGGTTTGACAAAACCTTGGCCCTTGCGTCACTAGCCTTCCACTTCTTCTCGATTTCGGCTTGTCGCAGGCTTTCGATTTGCCTGGGATGTAGGATCGAGACTGAGGTTTGTAGGATTTAAGGGTCGGGTTGGGATTCGGGGATTGGAGTCGCATAGGCACCGAATCATCAATATTGCAATCAAGCTACTTGTCCATGAAACTTCGCTTACGTCTCATGTACTCAGTCTTGGGTTCCTTCCTCGTATCCGTTTTGGATTTGGGAGCTTTCGTTTTCTCGGATCCTTCGGGCTTCGACGCCTTCTTAGCAGCTGCTTTGCCTTTCTTCTCGGCCTCCTTTGCTTTCTTCTCCTCGCGCTTCTCTGCAGCCAGCAGTTTCTGCGCATGTGCATGCGCAGTTTTGGTAGCATGTCCCAGGCAAGCCGTGGCGACCTTCATGGAGATGGTGTCATTCGCGACGTCCTGATCAGGCTCATTTACGGAAGCTACGAAGGGATCATACTGCAAATTTAGTTGTGCAATTGGAGGCACCTTCGGAGTGGTATCATGGGGTGGCTTCTTTTGGACCTGTGCAACACACAGTGTTTTGCGACCTAACGATCAATACTTGAGTAAGGCCTCTGTAGCGGGGGCCGACTCCTCTCCGACCTGTGCAACACACCATTATTTTCAAAACTGAAGAAATATGACTTGATGAAAGCCTCTGCGGGGGCCGACTCGTCGTCCTGTTCAGCACTGAATAAATTTCTGAGGTACGGTCAGGACTTGATGAAGGCCTCTGCGGGGGCCGACTTCTCTTCAACCTGTGATCATATTCAAGAAACTCAAAGCTTTTCTTAGGTACGGCCAAAGCTTGATGCAGGCCTCTGCGGGGGCCGACTTCTGTTCGACCTGTGATCATTCATGTTCAAGAAACTCAAAACTTTTCTTAGGTACGGTCATGCAAAGCTTGATGCAGGCCTCTGCGGGGGCTGACTCCTGTCCAGCCTGTGCAACACACAAGAAACTCAAATGGTTTCTAAAGTACAGTCAAAGCTTGAAGGATGCCTCGATGGCCCACGGATCCTGTGCATCCTGTGCAACACACAACTTTTTTCTGAATTGACACTAATACTTGGTGTAGGCCCCGACGTCCCAGGTCGGCCAAGCTTCCTGCCGAGAAGATTAACTGGACATGATCAAATCACTAGCAGTGAATAAAACCCAGCCTTGTTCCAAGATCCGGCTACCGAATCCTGCAATCAAGATCAACAGCGATATACAAGTAGAATTTAATTGTGAAGTCATGCAGCGATCCTCGGGGTTGTGAGGCGCAGGCTCGCATTCACGATCAAACGACGGAGCCTGTGCATACACAGAAGTCTATTTCAAGCACTGGGGCACAGGTCGCATCGAAACTGTCCTGGTTCTCCTCCTCACCAAGCCACTCCTGCGAGACACAGTGCTACTTAAGGCTACTAAGGATGTTCTGGATTTAGGAGACGAGAGGAAGAGAGCGAGAGATTTTTTGGGGTTTAGACCTATATCCTTTTGAGGAAGCGAGCCGATATAAATGTAGAACACATACTCATCATATTGAAGAAGTCCGAGCCTGAGGCTCAGCCCATGTCGAGTTGACCCAGTTGTCCTTGAACGGGGGTATGCCAGGAACAAGAAGCAATGCATTAAATGAATGATATTTCAGCGAGTCCTCGCCATGCCACTCATCGTGATCATCATTGCGCGGAGCAGCTTGTGCAACCTGCGCAGTGTTTTGATCAACTAAATGAAACTACATGATCCGATTATGGCACTTGATACGAAGCAGCCTGCTTGGGCCAAACCGTCTGAGACTGCTCCTCCCAAGTGTCCGAATCAACTTGGCTCCATTGCGAAATCGAGCCATCTTGCGTCCAGCCATCATAGGTGGAAGCCTCGGTCCAGCCATCCCAATCATCTTTGCAGGGTTCATCGAGCCAGATATTGGTCGAGCCCTGCTTGGCCCAGGCATTGGCCGAGCCCTGATCAACCCAGGAATTGCTCGAGCCCTGCTTGGCCCAGGCATTGCTCGAGCCCTGCTTGGCCCAGGCATTGCTCGAGCCCTGATCGGTCCAGGACTTGGTCGAGCCCTGATCGGTCCAGGACTTGGTCGAGCCCTGATCGGCCCAGGCATTGGTCCAGCCCTGATTGGCCCAATCGCCCTCGCTCCAGCCGTTCGTGGAGGATTCATTGGACCAGTCATCTTTGGTCCAGCCACCATCATTGGAATCCCATCCGGCGGTCCAGGCATCGTTCTGATTCCATCCATCGCTGGTAGATGCCCAGCCACCTTTGGCCTCCGCCCAGCCACATGGATTGGAATCGGTCCAATCCCAATCAGACCAAGCCTCTTGCTTCCAATCTTCGCCCTCTTCATCCTTGCATGGCGGCTCCTGCTCCTGCTCCGGATCCACTAGGCAGTCTAGCAACCAAACCTGATCTTTCTCCGGATCCTTGGAGTCTGCGTACTCACCCAACCAAGCCTCCAAGGTTTCACGGGGCTTCCCTCGCAAGGCATCCCGAATATCGGGATGCCGATCCAAGTAGGCTTGCATACTCTCGATCATACGCTGCTCCGATTTGTTGAGCTCTTCGCCATCCTGATTGCTGGGAAATCTGAGATTCAAGCATATAATTTATAACCTCTAGACCCGGGCTGCGCACCAAGTCAGTCTGGCTGGCCTCGGATCGTGGACTCGACGGTTCGTCAGCCTCAATCACGTATGTCATTTGCCCCAGAATGCTGAAAACGTACTCAGAGTGCCCGGCAAGCTGGGCGTCGCCTCCCGAACGTCGAAGCCTAGTCAGTCGAGCTAGAAAACTCTCAAAACCAGAAGTCGAAACCAGCCTGCCCGACGGGTTGACATCCTCCGGATCATTCTCGTCCATCATATCCTGATCCTATATCAAGTGTCCACAGAGAACTCCAATACCGAGGCATACCACCCACAACCCAGACCGACCCCTGCCTCCGCATCAATCTCGTCGTTCATATCCTGATCTTATATCAAGTGTCCACAGAGAATTCCAATACCGAGGCATACCACCCGCAACCCAGACCGACCCCTGCCTCCGCATCAATCTCGTTGATCATATCCTGATCTTATATCAAGTGTCCACAGAGAACTCGAATACCGAGGCATACCACCCGCAACCCAGACCGACCCCTGTATATACCTCTAATTTTATCTCTCTCAACCTCCCTCTCTCTCTCGCTCTCTCTTTCTCTCTCCTCGCTCAAAGCAGTCACTCACTTGCTCACTCACCCACTCAGCTCGAATCTCAATCCCTGTCGTGCTCGCTCTTTCCGGCCATCTCCTCTCTTATCTTAGTCTCAGCTTGCATACACAGTCAAAGTTGGCTATAAATTGAGGGCATGGCAGCGATCTCTTCCGGGTCGTGCTCCTTTTGCAATCAAATACAGAGATGCAAAGGCACAGGCTAATTATCCCAAAGATACGAGGGCCTTCGGGGGAGCATTGCTGTGTTCCCAGGAATCCCAAGACCTCGCAATTCTGAACATCACAGCTGATCAAAAGCCCAAGTGCCAGCACCGAGACCCAGGCAATCCCTCGGCGGCTGTCTGCCACTCGGCAGCAGCGTCCTATTGCAAATGAAAGCTGTTCGGGGAAGTGAGTCAATCTAAGTAGGGAGGCCCGGCCTCCCCGTCGTAAGTCAAAGTATCGTGCTCGGCCATGGCGGGCTTGGCTTGCCGTGTTCGTGAATGCGAGTTCTTCTTAGCCCGATAACACAAATGCACGATTCGAGATACCTGACGCTGTCTCCAAGTTTTCAAAGGAAACCCCGGAACGATAGGATACTGTATACGATACTGCTTTACGAGTATCTCCAATGCAAGCTGTGCTACTTCCCGAGTCACCAACTTACACGGTGAGCTTTCTGCCCAGCTCAAGCAGCGTCGCAAACTCCGGGATCTTAGGGAGCCGTGAGGGATTATGTCTCCTGAGGTAGCTATGCGCTGCCCGCCGTCCGCGGCGGCAAAAGACTCCCAGAGTTTCTTGGCCAGGAAAAGGGCTCGACGTTTCAGGTGAAACCGATGTACAATTGGCATCGGATCCAAACTGCGGCAACCTAATTTAGAGCTTTCCAACCCGAGAGCAACACATGTGCCAGCTGCACCTGGCAAGTCGAGATCGACGTCGGAGCCCTCGTCGACGACGGGGATCGGGAACGGATGGAACTCTCCTGGCAAAACTAGTGGGAATCTATTTTGTTATAGTCTCTTTATATTTGATCATGCCGGCAGTACGCTGGCACGTCCAGAGCGAGAAGCCTCGGGGTGTTAACTGTAGATCTTATATCAATTCCATTCATTGTAAGTGAGCCGCCATCGTCAATGACCTCGCCAATCCCCAAGTTCAGACGGCAATCCTGTGACGAAGGGTGGATGCGATTTCTTTTTTTTGAAAGGAAAACAAACCCCGTCCTGCTCCATCCGTGAGCCGATCGGTGCAAGCTTGACCCTTCTTATCTGAGCGCAAGTATTTGTAGCGATAGTGAAGCTAGACGTAGGTTCCAGCTTCACACTCAAAGGTTCCAACTTGCACACAGGTTTTGACTCTTTACCTCTAGCGGGCCAGTTAGACCTGCCGGACCGGCTCTTTGCCGGTTTTTCCGGCATGCCGGGCACCAGGCTTCAGGAAGCTTGAGCACACGTACGATCAAAGCCCAGCTCAGGATTGCACATGCCGATGCAGCTGCGAATGGATGAGACCGGCTTGGCTGAACGATCCTTTAATTGAGGGATCTGGGTGTTGGGTTTTGTACATATATATGTATGCATGTATGTATGTATGTATGTATGTGTGTAGGTACGTAGTTTTGTAGACATGCATGTGAGCTTTCTATATGTATGTGCATGTGTATATATATATATATATATATATGTATACTGCATATACACATGTTTTCTGCTACGTTGTGTAAAGAAAGTTCATGTTCATGGTCAACACAAAACAAAACAAGTTTCATCGTTTAATTCATCACAATACATCTTTCTTACGTACCTCCGCCGCGCGCAAACATGCGTAACCTTCGATCTTAAGACGCGAAGTAATTAATTAATTAATGCTATATACGATCCAACAAAAGAAAAATAATAATAAAATATCTATATAATTCAAAACAAATAAAGGAAACGCTCCTGGGCCACGCGCGCGCGCGCCCCGCCCGCGCGCGCTCCGCGCGCGACCCGAAATGCATTTTCTTCAGATAATATATATTATATATATATATATATTAATTAATTAATTAATGCTATATACGATCCAACCAAAGAAAAATAACAATAAAATATCTATATAATTCAAAACAAATTAAGGAAACGCTCCTGGGCCACGCGCGCGCGCGCCCCGCGCGCGCGCGCGCGCGCGCGACCCGGAAATGCATTTTCTTTATTAATATATATATATATATATATATATATAATAAGCGTTAATTAATTAATTGTATTTATATAATATATATTGTTATTAATTAAATATTATATTATATATATATATATGTATATACTATAAATATAATTTCGTATCCGCGCGCGCGCGCGCCTGTGGCGCCACCGTGGCGCCACGAGCGCGCGCGCACGCGCGCGCAGCTCCTATAATTTTTCTAGGTACATATAATACGTACATACGTATGTATATATATATATATATATACATATATTGATTTTGTATTTCAATATACGTTAACGTATATATATTTATATATATATATATATATGTAACATTATCTTAAGGTTCGATAGCTCGTTCTTCGAAGTAACAATTTTTGAATTTGTATGTATAAGTATGTATATATATATATATATAATAAGAATTAATTATTATTATACACCTGTTCTAAGGCGTGTATGTGTCTTATATTTATGATCATATGTCAAGAATATGTGCTAGAATTATCATCGGACGCTACGCATATAAGTGTTTTGCGCGAGCATCGTACACGCACGGAACACCGCCCCACGGATCGCGACGACACGGGGCGCCACGATGCGCCACGCGGCCGGATGACACCACGCGGCCGTTGGACACGTGGCCGCAGACACGTGGCCGTTTACCCCGTCCTGGCTTACCCACGCCTCAGCTCGCGTTTCGATGCGCCTTAAGTCGTGGCGTCAGCTTCTCATCAGTGCGCTTTGGATATTGGGAGCAGCACGGCGGACGGCGGCTGCGTGGAGCCGGGGCCACGCCGGCTGGAGTCGGAGTTCCGTCACTGGATCATGCATCGGGCATCCCCTCCTCAGGTATGCCCTGGAGCTCCTTTCCGTCGTTGCATTGGACATCGGTGTGGGGCCCGGATGGCAGGGCTAGCAGAGTTTTGGCATAGATCGTCGATTCCTTCGTCGTCGATAATGGGGTGTTCGCTCTGTCACGCTCGTTGTGCCCTCCGCCCGTCAGGCGCACTTTGCTGAGTTTAGTGAGCTGGCATCGCCGTCGTTTAGCAAGCAAACCTGGCACCGTGTGGTTGGCACGTATAGATGGCTTCCTTTTGCACCGGCGTGGAGGCTGTCGCGTTGGAGGCCTTGTGGGGCCAAGTGCAGGATGTTCAGCAGACACTCCTGGGACTACATGTTGCTGCCACACCACTCTGAAACACCGTCGTGCTTTGAGGTTGACAACCGTTCGGTGGCCTACCTAAACGGCTTGGCAAGATGAGATGCTGAGAGCGCCAGCAAGCTGGATGCTTGGACTCTGAGCTTTCTGTCGGCGCTTGCATTGACAACCACAGGCGGAAGGGCTTTGGGTGAGAGGCGAGAGCCATGCGGCGGAGAGGTCAGATGGAAGGCCGAGGTTGAGGAAGGTGAGGGCTTTTGCCAGAAGTCACACAAGCTAGCCAGCCATAAGGGGGACATACTGAGACATACTGCGTGCGATTGGAGCTGGATTTGGCTGGGGCGCCTGCGGACCTTGGGGTGTGAGAAGGTGGTGCCATTGGATGGAGAAACGAGCCTCCAATGATGCTATTGATGCTCACCTACCGCGCCGCTTGGGCTCCAATGATGCGCACAATGCTCGCTTGGCGGTTTCGTCTGGGTATAGCAAAGATGCGCATGGCGGCTCCATGATATGCTCATGACTCATGATGCAGGA